>JASSRZ010000072.1:21043916-21058317 GCA_032164315.1 Malacoctenus gilli
CACACACACACACACACACACACACACACACACACACACACACACACACACACACACACACACACACACACCTGACCCACCTCCTGATCCCCCTTTTACTTGCCACCTCCACCCCTCATCTCCCTCCATAATTAGATTGGGCTGCTCCCAAGAGAAATACATTTGCCAGGTAGCCCCCCCCCTCTTTTTTTTTATCTGTCGTTCCATAGAGTGGCTCCTGCGGCTCAAGTCATTTATTAGCTGGATTCACCTCACCACTCCCCCTCCTTATCACAAATTGCTGGGAGCAGGTTAACACTAAACGTCTAATTGACAGAATATCTATGCATTTCCAGGAGTGGCTCTGTCTGTGAGGCGGCGCTGACTCGTGACCGCGATGCAGCGACACGCAGGGCTGAACCCCACAGCCCCACCCCTACCCCTGCCTTCTTGGATTCCTCGGCCACATTGCTTTATTTTTGCGGTGTGATGATACTCCAAATGTGTCTTTTTTATTCTTGAATCCCAGTCTGTTCAGATGTTTTTGAGGTTCCTGAAAACTTTCTTTTGAAACCAGAAGTTAAAACATTACTGGATTATTATCTTGAATGCGAGCTGTCCTCCAGTCGTCATTAAGATGTCAATCCGTACAATTGTGTATTGAAGCTTGTGAGTGACAATTAAGGAATGTCGCACTGGGATGGATGCCTGCAGGGTGAATACTGGAGCATCTGATGGTGAGCCCTTTATGTTGGTGGGACTTACCTGTGAAGCTGTTAATTAGAGGCTTTATTTTGAAAGTGAGAGCCATAATAAGTCTCCCTATATACAATCTCCAACCGTCACACCTCTGCCGTTTATCAGATAGTATTCTCATTTTCACAGGAAAGTTCCTTTCTTCACCTTGTGGTGATACATTGATTAAAATAGTTGGTTTGACTACATTTCTCTTCAAACTCTTTTGATATATTTTGCACGCATCTTGTACAGAGAGTGCTCGGTCAGCATCGATTTATTTCATTTTGAAACCAATGAAGGGATCCGACTTTCCGGTCCCTTCATTAAAACAAAGAATACAAGTCACAGCTGTTGGTGTCTTCAGGTTGTTCTGCTATTACTTTACAACTCTGGCAACAAAGAGTTTGAACACAATCAAGAAGAAAACAAGATTGCCAACCCTTCGATAAATAACGCATAACATTCTTCATTGTGTTGATGTGGATCCTACATGCAAATTTGTGCATTATAGTTTGAAACCTCTTGTTTTGTTTGTGTTGGTTCAACAGATTCGGTGGCTGCAAGTGTTATTGGTAATAAACACAAACTCGCACCAGAACAGTGGACATTTAAACACGTCCGTCGTTTGCCAGCTTCCTCGCAGCGACGTTGGAAGTCGACGAGAAGGAGCCCGCGGCGCTGTTTCAGCTCGCACGGTCCTCCGGCTTGATTCACGCGTGAAAGTTAATCTGTGTTTGTGTATCTTTGCGGTACGGGAGATGTGTCACTTTCACACTGCTGCGCTAAATTGTGTCTCCACACGCTGCCAAAGACCTCACACATTTCCACGTCACTTCAATTCTATTTCCCGGTGCTTGCTCGCAATCGAAGTATTCATGACAAACACTATTTTTGGTTGTTATGAACAGATTAAAACTTGCATGTATAGGCTATGTTGTGCTTCTCCGTGAGCCTTTTTTTTTTTTTTCCACCAGCGCCCCTTTCCTGGAAGTCACTTTGCTGCAGCATGCTTTCTTTTTGAGCCGGGGAACAATGGTTTTGCCATTAGCTGGTAGCGGATGACAACGTTTCATACCCAGGAGCTGCTGTATCCAGTGCTCCGAGGTGATGTGCAGCAGGCTGTGAGGTGGGCAACGAGTTCGGGTGAGGAAGACCCCAGAGGAGGCGTTAATCGAATTTCTCGCTGTCCAGCACTCAAGCGCATCCCCGCTGATGGGGGGATTATGCCCCACGAACTCTCATTGCCTGCCAAAAAACTCTGTTTATCAGCTCACCGAGAGCAATTTCAAATGCACCTTTAAAGGCTCAGACGGCAGCGGCGGCAGTGTGGCGTGTCTTATCCACTCAGGTGTCTTAATCTTGTCAGGAGGCCTGCAACCCCTGCATGGTCAAGAGCTTGCTCTTTTTTCACTGTCTGACCCCCCCGTCCACTGCCCTTTTGCATTCTCAGGGTCCGGATGGGTCAAGCACTTCTGGCGTAGTGTTTACCAGCCCGGGCCCATGATGGGAATATGCTGGAGTTGGTGTGTTCTCCTCACGTTTGTGTGCGCTCACTGCAGGTACGACATGTGCAAAGCTTCCCCCCTAAATAGCTGAACATCCTGCTGTGACTGGAAAAGTCATGTGCATGACCTTCTTTTGAACATTATGGAAGAATAAGTCATGAAGATGTGTATTTTCCCCACTTCCTCTTGGTTGGCTCATTCTCCTACGCAGGTCAACTTAGCAGTTTTGCTGACATCACTTCGTGGTTAAACATCTCCTGTAGCATCGGGTAGCAGTGTGACAACAACCAAAAGAAGCATTTCATGTGTCGTATGTGCCGATAAATTCGGAGTTAATATGTTTTTTCTTGTGTTTGTACTCTGCTGGAAACATGTGATCTCAAGCGCTTTAACCACGGGACCTTCCAAACTATTCTGATGTCATCCCAGTCCTACTTCTCTGTTACGGAGAGCCGACCGCAAGACACACTGAGGTTTTTTGATGCATAAACGACAGAGAATTTTGGGCATAAAAATGGAGACAAGCTGGTAGCGATGCAAAAGCTGCTGCAATCGAAACTGTTTAACACCCATCAGTTGGGCGGTGCTGCGCTGTATTGTGCCAAAAAAAATAAACATTTCCTAATGTCTCATCTGGACCTCAAGGGTGAGCATCACAGGAGGGGGTTAGCCATCCAGGTGTGAGTGTGTGCGTGTTTGCGTGTGCGAAAGGTCAAAGGAAAACTCTGTCCACAGCCGTTACGTGGAGAGAGCCCGACCATTGAGTCAGTAATGCTGAGCTGTTAATGAAGGGGTTCGTGTGCCTGTGGGCTCAAAGGCATATTGGTAGCGGAGGCGTATTGAATCAACGCTGACCTGCAAGGTTAACTCTTTGGCGAGGGAGAGGAAAGCAGCGTGCCCAGAGGCTATCGATTCACAATCACTCATCTGCTTGGCCTTCCTTATCTTCTAGTCCGATACCAGCTCAAGCAAGCATTTGATCCCCTCCTCCTCCTCCTTCCATCCTCTCTCTTTTGTCCCTTTCCTCTTCAACTTCTCCCTCCTGTTTCCATCTGCGGGTTCCATTTTTTTTAACGCAGCGTTGCCTTTTCTGCAGGCGCTTAATAACCGGCTCCATTTGGGTGCTCGCATGAAGGCCTGCTCTTGTTCCTCCTTGTTCATTTTTGCCTTTAATGTCTGTCTATAGCGCTGCGTGGTGCCCATTATTCCCTTTGTACATTCTGCCAATTCTTTTGTTCAGCCAGGGAAAAAAAAAAAAAAGACGAGCCCCCTGATTTCATATTCACCCCCAACGCTCCAATTGAGCAGGTGATAATTGCCGGACGGAAGGTGTCGGGACTTGACGCAATAGGTGTCAATCCGTTTGCCATCCCCAGATGACGCAAGGACAAAGTAACGCGTGCGAGGTTGGATCTACAGCTCTTTGTTCAATACTTCAAATGCCAAAACCCACACACACGGGCTTGTACACAGGAAGGGGGGGGAGCTGTGGTGTTTGTCTTTGGCCTTTTTCATGTTTTTAATGCTCACCTGCCAGCTTTCTCTTCCCCTGGTCAGCCTCTCAGAGTTGGATTTGTTCAGGCCGCCCCCCCCCCCCCCTTAGTGCACTGATCAAACTCCCACTAAGGATCGAGAGTTGAATACTCTGCTGCGTTCTT
Source organism: Malacoctenus gilli (assembly GCA_032164315.1). Classification (NCBI taxonomy): domain Eukaryota; kingdom Metazoa; phylum Chordata; class Actinopteri; order Blenniiformes; family Labrisomidae; genus Malacoctenus; species Malacoctenus gilli. Next base: position 21,047,797 of record JASSRZ010000072.1, read on the forward strand.
CGTCCTTTTTTCTCACTGACTACCACTGATTGGTCGTCAGTAATTAACATGTGTGCCCAGGTTGTGGTTCTCCTGCTTGAGCTGGGCCCTCTGGAGCTACACTTCAACGCGCTGTCCAGAGGGCGACTCTATATTTGTTCCCGATGGAACACTTTTTTTTTTGTCTACTCAGAGCCAAAGGTTCCAGGGAGGAAAACGGGTACTTTTTGAAAAGCGGCTTCAAGAGCGGAAGCCTTTTTTTCCCGGTTCCAGCTGTGTCTTTCTGTCGTTGCGTGAGAGTCCATCACTCCCCTGCTGTCTGTGGATGGTAGCTAGCGGGGCGGAGGGGACACGTGCCGAAGCACAGTTCTCCATCGTCATTGGTCCATTCAAAGTACAATGGAATTTACCACACCGCACTCAGAGACGACGCAGTAACAACAGATGCTCATTTTCTTGTCAGAAAGACATTGCATAGATTGCGGTTCATCAGCTAAAGCAGTATAGAATTTTCTTTTGTCGATTATCGATTAAGCCTTTTTGAGGCAACTTTACTTACATGGCCATAGAAACCAATGCCACAGCAACCATGAACCTACTTCTTAAAATCAGCTGTATCGCCACAACATCCAGCCCAGTCGGCTTTGCAGACTAGAGGCACACACAAGGCTGCTGCGAACCGGCGTTCAACGGCGAGTCAATTGCCCTCACAAAGGCTTCTTGATTAGATTTGAAAACCTGACAGTAAAGACCTTTAACTCCCAATTAAGACACATTTGTACTGAGTGCAAAGCCTAACTGAGTTGTTTGACTTAACAGAGTCTACTGAATGACTGCACAATAATGTTTGCCTAATTAAAGCAGCCACTTAACTGCAGGAGCTGTGGGGAGAAGAAAAAAAAAGGAAGAAAAAAAAACAGCAGTGATTGCTAATAGAGGTCCTTTCAGTTCCTGAAAAGCCGGCGCTTTGTATCATATCCGCCATATTGTCGCTTTCTTAAACGTTGTCCCAGTGTGCAGCATCTCGTGCGGCATTTTATGGGCCCAAATTGCTCCGTTGAGAAATCCCTCTCAAGTAGAAACACCTGTCCGAGGCAGCTGCGTACAAGATGTCAGACAATGGACGCATGCTGCCAGGGCTGTTTCCCATCACTTCTGTGCCCAGGGCAAGACACCCACTGCCACCCCCCACCCCCCGACTGCTTCCATTCCGATCCCAGCCGCCCACCCCACCTGCCCCCTCACCCCCCCCCAAAAAAACAAACACAAGGCATGCCTGGCATTAGGCCTCATTTTAAATGCCAAATACCCTGGGCTACATCGACCGCTGAGGACGCTGAGGTCATGTCGGCTTTGTTTTGTCTGGAAACAACCAGATCTGATCTTCATTGTGTGAAAGCAAGCTGATTTGGAAATATATAGTAAAATGTCCTGATAAATTTTCAAAATAAAAGGGTAGGAATGACCAGGGCAACCCACCAAGTTCTTTGCGACCATTACTTCTCATGTATTGCAAGTTTCAATGCAAAAAGAGCTTTAAACCGATACTGCTATTGTCTGTACCTCACCCACGTTCAATTCTGGATGGTCAAACCACCACTTCACTATAATACATAGAATTACCAAACCTTTCGTTTCCTCAACAGGCAGTGTTTTCCAATATTTGTTTTAAGATGTCCAGGATTAAACTGTGTTAGCATTAAATTTGTGCATATCAAGCACTTAAAAACACTTGCAGAGCACAAACTTCCACCAAGACGTGTTTTCCATCATTTTGAGTCACAGAATGACTGGATCACCAAAAAAGAAACCCTCGTTCCTTGTACCATCCCCCACCCATCCCACAAATTTCATCCAAATCTTTCAAGAATTATTAGTAATATTTTGACAAAACCAACAGACAATAAAACAAACAAAGCAACACCGGTGATAACATAACCTCCTAGACGGGGGTAAAAAACAAAACAAAAATACGAGAACACTCTTTGTAAACTCTCGAGCACAGCAAGCAAACTGCTGCCTGTGAGAGAGCATGTTTCCACCAGCGTTCTAGCTTTCATGCAATGTTTTGGCAAATCAAAGATTGAGGAGGGAGTCCACGGTCGTTTTTGGAGCCAGTTTGGAGCGGCTCCAGGAACAAAACAGCCAGGGAAACACTGCTCTGAGAACTCTCGAAGAACTCGAGAACATGCAGAATAGCTTTGTTTCCATGCTCCCACCAAAATACTGACAGTCTCAACTCTGACCTCTTCAAAAAAGGCCCATCGGTGCCTTGTTTAACCCTTTAAAGTCATAACTTTCGATAAAACCCTCCAACTAATCATTCAGATCTTGATGAATCTGGTTTGAATTAGTTCTTTGACCTGGTATTACAAGACGCCCTTGAAACCATGATGAATTCTGCAATAAACCTGATGAATTATAAGACAGTACACAATTGAACAAGCAACGATTTCTATTGTGTTGAAGTTGAAGTCCTTTGCCAAGAGAAGGAAGGTATGCTCAGGGAGAACAGGGGGGGAACCTCTCAGACCGGGATCAAACTGAGGCTGGATCAGGTCCTGGACATCCTGCACATGTTTCCAGCCACAAATCTAATGACCTTTTCTGGATGCAAGGTATTGCTCGGTTCACTGTGGCTACCTGTAAATAAGGAGACTTCTAGGGCAGAGGTCTTCAACAGGGGGTCCACGACCCTTAGGGGTTCTGCAGAGGTACAGCAGGGGGTGCCGTGAAAGTTTTGATTCATTAGACATTTTCTTTATATTCCCCCAAAAGTTATGACCATATTTTTAAATGTTGTGTAGTTGGTTGAGGGCTTGTGGATTAGCATCAGTGTTTGATGAGCGGTTTTGTAGACTCAATTGCACTACAGACACCGATATGAACAATACTACAGTTTATTGGGCAATAAAACAGGTCAGCAGTCCATAGGTCAGCACCAGCGAAGGCATAGCACAGAAGATCCAGGCCCATAGTCGGGGACAGGCAGAGGTCAGGCACCAAACAGGAGAAACCAGGAGATCATACACAGGCAGGTCATATCGCAGGCTCAGTCCAGGCTCAGTCCTCAAAACAAAACGGGTAGATACGTGGTAAGCAGAACTCGGAACTAACACAGGAACAGTTGTCAAAAACAAGCTTGGGACTCCGCACAAAAGACTGGGGGTGACGGGCATGGAAACACAGATGATCTTGCCACAAGACAAAAACAGAAGCCCACAGATATACTAGGAGCACCAGGTGAATCTAATCACAGAGCAGTTACAGGTGCAGCACATTAGGGAGGGCGCATGCAATCACACAGGAGGAGCAGAAGTCAAGGAGCCTGAAACGAGAGACGAGGTGAAAATGTTTCGAAATTCCGTAACCCACCTTTCATGCTCAAAATAAAAACATGAATATTTGAACTTGTGTGTCATTTGAATGTCTTCGTACTGAATAAAATAACAAGAAACATTTCTGCAAGGCACTATAGGACCAGTTTTAATATAACGCACAATTTTATGCATAAGTAGAAACGTTGCAGACCCCTGATCAAGGTGGGTCAGCTGAGACCAGCTGTCTACCAGACACGTTCGAGCTTTTATTCCGCCGCTTGTGGTTATCAATTATCAGAAAATAAAAGCCGATCCAAGCTGTTGGGTCGGAAGGTCGGACATTCCACGCGGAAGGTTCTGTCCATGAAAAAAGCGGAAGGAAGCTCGAGCTGGTGATCGATAGACACATGTGGGTGTTGATTCTGCATGTTTGCTCTGTTGAGAGCGGGACAGCTCATGGGGTGTGCGACAGAGGCCGCACAGCCCTTCAAAAAAGCCACACCCAGAACAAACGAAAATGCTGAGGGGCCACGTGAGCATGTGGGTGCAGCCCTGACAACATGTCAGCACGCACTGACATTTTGAGCGGTTCACTGCCGGACAATAAAAGGGCCCACAGGAACGAGCATGTATCTGAGAATATTGAAATGTCACATAAGAGAATGGTGAGTTATGAAAAGGAAAAGGGGGCCGTTTCGAAAAGGGGGGAGCGCCAGCCGCGCAGCAGAAGCCTTTTGTCTCCTCTCAGAATCTGCCACGCAACATCTGGTATGGATTGTTTCCTACGCAGTGACCTTCAAGCCTACTTAGGAGGAATGAGAGGGAAAAAGAGATAAAGAGGAGTACGACTCATTTCTCTTTCCTCCCCCCCTTTTTTTCATCCTCCGTAAATGCACGAGATGGCCCGGAAGACTTTTCTCCCTTTCCCCCCGTTTCTCGGCGGGAAGGTGATGCTAACAAATCACTGCCGCCATCCTACAGCAATCAGCTGGAACATTACTAAAGATCACCCGCAGCACCCTGGCCCGAATACTTATGTGGAGGATCGCCGCCTTTCGGGTAAAGTTCAACAGGCCTGTGCAATACTCCATCAGGCTGTCACTTAAGTCACGGGCTGAAGCTCGAGGCCTCCTTTTGCAGCTCCATCCAGCGGGGACACCGCTTATGGAGAGCGAGGGTGGCTGAAAACGTCTCGGCACCATTTACCTTGTGCGGTGCTGCTTGTGAAAGTGTAGTGAGGCCGAGTTCATCCTTCAGACACCCTCAATCCACGGTCATTTGCAAGTCAGTGCATTCGTTTGATTTACTGCAGATGCACTGTCCGATGTGACTGTTTGACTCATCGACTTCACTGTATGGCTTTATTGGGGCCTCATGAGCAATACAGATTCTATAGTTCGAGTGAAACGTCAGCTTGTGTTGCACACAGAGCATTCACAACATTCGCACTGCTGACCGGCGAAGTGCGATGAGGGATTTGTAAGGTGTTAATTGGGGAAGCCACTTTTCGATTCAGGAAGCAGGATAATGGATCCAATAATGGTTTAACAAAGACCAAAACAAAGGAAGCTTGAAGTCCTCGATTCCCTTTAAAAGTCTCAGCCATGGGGTGCTTTCCGACGCAGCCATTAGTTCTTATCAGCGCACCCTACTGTTGGCACTGATCACTGCCATAGGCAGTCCAACTGATTAACAAATCAACATATCATCCAGAGCTCAATGAAGTACAAAGGAAGGGAACTTTTCTTGCCACTTAGTTAGAATTTATACTTCGTATGGAAGAATGTGGAACTTCATCTGGTTACTGATTGAGCTGCTACACAACAGGGTAGACCGGGGGATTCAAATGTACATATTTTGGGGTGAAACATTTGCACAAGCTCTGATCCTCCTGAGTACATTATAGTCAATGTACAGTGGCAACATAGCGTTGAGACCCAGAACAACAACAGATGGCAGCAATACTATCAAACAGATGTGTGAGAAGTTGCACCAACACTAATAAGCTTCTTAAATGTTCACATTTTTAAGGCCAGGATTACATTTTTTGCCCCAAAGGAAAAGGAAAAAATTGTTGTCCCTCAAGAGTTAATGTGGGATGATATCAGCGGTCCGGCACACTTGGAATTGGATTTCGTTTCGTGTGGCCCGCTGAACCAAAATGAGTTTGAAAGCCCGGGGTTGGGCTCTCGTGCACCGACGGAAGAATTCATAACGGGAGCATTATGGTCCGAGTTAGTCGGAGGAGTGGAGCGAGGCTGTCCGGTCGAATGAAGCACAGGCTCACTCACGCCATGTGTCCACCTGAATACATTTTTTCTGCTGGTTTGTGGACAATCCACAGCAGGTTGGCCTGTAAAAGAAATGTCAGGAAGGGAAAGGAAGTGTGATGGTCCGCAAGGGCAACTGTGGCTCCTGGCTCCACAGCGGATTCAACGTCCACCGACGGGGTGACCGTGGCTCAGCTAGTGGAGCAGGTTAGCCTCAGTGTCTTTCTCGGATTCTGTGGTTGTACTCTAACTATCTTGTTCTGTCATCACCATTAACACAATTTGAACGCTTGCAGAGAGTGAGGCTGAAAAGAGCCTCTGGAAATAAAGGGAGACATTTAGCCTGCCTTGACTTAGCTCATCATCATTTGTGGCGTTTGCTGTTCAGCCGAAGGTGAATGGACGCTCATGAATCCAGCCGATGAGGAGTCTCTTGTTTGGAGTGAGTTTTTTGATGCTCCAGACCTTTTCCACTTAAGGTGAAAACTAATTAAATCCTTTTAAATGGCTGTAAATGTAGATTTCACCACTTCTCGCCTTAATATGGACGAGGTCAGCTAAGCAAGATGACCCCTGACCTTATATTTTGTATGTCAACACAGCACAACTATGATAGCAAGGTGATGCGCTAAAATCCTGCATCCGCTGGACACAGTACTCGATTGCAGGTACGATTACCAAATGTGGTATCCAAACTATGGTCAGGAGGCTAAAAAGAAGCCCGTGCCCTGTTTTGTTTTTGGATTTTCCAGCCTGCAAAGAATTGTGAAAAAATGAGAGAATAAAGCCACATACTTGTAACTTGCACTGAATTGCGATGTGTTTCTGAGATTCACTTCACACGAAGGTCGTCTTTCAAGAAAAACCTCGGCCATGAACAAAGCGTCGATATTGACATTCAAAAACAAAGCAAAAACAGAGAAATTGTGAAAACAAAGTGACTGTAGAAAATTCTCAATTTTAGCAGTGCGCTTTGCAAACGATGGATGGCCCTTTAATTTCGTATTCTTGTTGTCACTGGTCTCTCGAAGAAAAGCCTTTGAGCGTCCTTGACCTTTGAAAAAAAACCCCTGAAAGAAACCAAGTTCAAGTCCTGAAAGTAAAATGAAATGAGTTTTTGCTGTAATAGTCATTTACTGCTTTGGTTGTCTACGTTCCTTTGTTGTTTCTGCTGTAAAAGGACTTCAGCAGCAATGTTTCTTTTTGTGTACTTGTTTGAAAGACCGTCAACAGGGGAAAAACTTCCACCCAGTTTCGAAACTCAGACACAGCGAATGTAAAGTGGGATTTAAAAGCATGCTTCTATATTTTGAAATTGTTGGTGGTTGTATTTGGTCCTCTGGCCGGAGTTTGGACTCCACTGGCCTCATCGAGCACAATCAGCAACCAGGAGCTCCAGTTATTAAATGTCTTAATGAGTAAGTCTGAGTTTTTCGAACTCAACACTTCCAATTTCATTCGGAAGCATCAGAGTGAAGGTCATCTTGGGCTGCAATCTGCATGAATTTGCACAATAACAAAGAGCTTGATTTATGGTTCCGTGCCACGCCCAAGAGTTACTTCTTCCAATCGGATGTTCCCCTTGAACCTGTAATACCCCAAAACCTCTATCGTTTAAATCATAGCATTATTTTGGCAAAAAAATGTAGATTTATGTGACGGAATATATGGGAGTAGTGTGCATGGAGCATATGGCGCGGTCCGCTCGGTTCTGGCGTGGGACTGATGTCACCTTCACGCGGAAAAAGCAATAACTCACTGCTCTTTCAATGGTGCACGCCCAAACCAGTGTGTGAGAGAGAGAAAGAAAGAGAGAGAGAAAGAGAGAAGGAGAGAGAAAAGTTGGCATAGAGCATTGGTGGTGGGTGTAGGTGACGGTGAGGATGGGCGGGGGCAGCTTCCGCTGGGACAGCACAAAGGAGGAGTGCATTAACAGCTTGTGTCTTGTGTTCCAGCAGAGGTGTCAGCTTTGTGACATTGTGTTTAGCCCCCTGGCAGCATGACCTTGTCGCGCTGAACAGTGGCTATTAATTAGCCAAGCATGAGTGTGTGTGTGTGTGTGTGTGTGTGTGTGTGTGTGTGTGTGTGTGTGTGTGTGTTATGGGTCAGTGTGGTGGTAATAGGTGGTGGTGGGAGCCAGTGAGGGGGTGGGGGGTGGGTGCTAGTGACACGCACTCGCAGCCAGCCTGTCTGTCTGGCTGTCTATATAGGATCAATGAGTGGGAGGAAGGTGAGGACAAAGGGAAGGTGCTCTGCAGCCACATTTTCCATGACATTAAAGAGGTCTTTGAGCTATATGTTGCAGCCGTGCGACCCACCCTTCCCCCTCCCCCTTCCCCCTCGTCTCCCCATGTCCTCCTCACCCAGCCTCGCTCCCTCTGTTGTCGCTCCCCTCGCCCTCCCTCTGTTTTCTGCTTCATAGATGATGATGTGCCTTGTTGGGCTTCATAGCGTCTCCGCATGTGTGCGTGCGTGCGTGCGTGCGTGTGTGTGTGTCTGTCTCTGTGTGTATGGGCTACTGTCTTTCTCTGCCCTTGGCTGAGGCTCCAGAAAACATGAAGTCATGCTGGGCGAACTCCATGAGCAAGTGATTTCTCTCTGCTTTGCTCTGATCGACATCCAGCCAGCCACAAAAGCCAGCCATCCCTTTCCGCTGCCCCCCCTCCCCTCCCCTCCCCGCCTCCCCCAGCCCTCTGCCCCTCTCTCCTTCTTTTCGACACAGCCTCCTCTTTCACTCCATGCCCAGCTACCCGCAGCATTTTTTTCTCTCCCTTTTTTTCTCTGTCCCCTTTCTTACACCTTTCCTTCTCTCTCCTCCTCCTCTCCATCACTCATTCCTCCTAAAAGCAGCCATCAGTCTGGTTGTCACCCAAAAACCTTCTGCTGTGGCAAACGTACCATCCAACTCCCCTGGCTGTGCTGCTGTTTCTCTAAATCTTCTTCGAAGATGATTTTGCTCCAAAAAAAAGCAAACAAACAAACGAACCAAAAAAATTAATAACAGCTTCACTGGAGCTCCCACCACAGCTTTGCAAGCAGCAGATTTAACTGGCGTTATCTTGTCATCTCCATCAGTTTTACCCGGCGGTTGGTGGATTGCTTGCTGAGCAAACATTAGTCAAGACTTAACTTCCAGCAACTGGCTCCACAAAGAGAATCAGCAGTTTGTACTCATTACGACATTTGTCCTCTCCGTCTGAGGTCACGGCGAGGGCAGCTTCTCTGGAAGCGGCCTCAGTTTTTTTTCGTACAGAGTGCTGACTGTGAAACTGAGACCACGTAAGATGAAAAGAAGCAGAGTGGGACGATGAGGGAAAAAAAAAATCTAATTAGGGGCTTAGTAATTAATTGTTGGATAGCAATCGCTTAGTTTTTGACACAAGCGGCAACTTTTTTTTTCAGTTCATACAGACAGAGGACAAAATCAAATGAAGACGCACTGATTTAAAAAGTTGTTTCCTCGTTTTATTTCCCCGTCACAAAATCAGTAATGTGTGGGGTTTTTTTTAAATGAAGCTCTGCACTTTCAAGTAAATTTAGGAAGTGTGCTGAAAAAGTAAATAGAGTTCCTTGATATTCAAAACGCTCACTTTAGATACATTATTCATTCCCTCTCACATTGGCACAGTGATGCTGGTGGTGGTGGCGGTGGTAAGCTTGGTGTGTAACTGCAGCTGCCCTGAGGCAGACCGGTGCATTCAGTATTAGGTTGATGCTGAACGCTCGGAAGGACTGGGTGGGATGCAAATTCTGGCTTCCGTGTTTTGCACATAAAAGCTTCACTTTGTTTTCAGTTTTCCATAAACTAAAACTCTTCATCCTTCCCACAAAGCAATACATCCTCAGTTTGTTTCATGTACAGGTGCTGAAATGCATTTGTTTGTTCCCCCTTTAATTTTTTTTAGCTATTAAATTGAAGTTGTTTATTGACGGTGCTCAGCTGAGACATGCATGGTGTAATGATGTGAACAGAGCAGAGAGTGATTACAGGTATTTAAGATATTAACATCAAGGCCTTTTTCTTGAATTAATAGTTCCCGAGTAATAGGTCTCATATTCATGAGTGAGCGAATGTGTTTGTGGAGAGAAATGATGTGGAAGTTGTGGGTGTGGTCTATTGCGATTATACGGCCTACGAGAAAGTGCAAAACTGACTGAAAAATGGACCTGAACGCTGTCAAAGTGACAATTACACACAGGGAAAGTGGGCGTCTTGTAAAAAATTTGTAAAATGACCAGAAATACTGTAGAGGGCTGCTCATAGTTTGCGAAAACAGAAGATGCAGATATGAAGAAGTCAAGCACTTTTGTTAAACTTAACTCTATTTACGAGTTTTCAGCTTCAAAAGAACAACACAAACTCCCTACAAAGCTTAATACTGCCATTATAATGTTTATTTGTATCATAAATCAATTTATTGTGAATGAATTCTGCGTTATATCTTTAAATGTTTTAGAAACACACCAGTTATATCAATGCTTCACATGATTGAGGCTTCACAATTTCAAACCATGTTTTGTTGTCAGTAGCATATATTAAACGTGTTAAACTGCTCAGCTGCTTGATGTGGTGTGAATTTGCCACCACAGAGGATCAGTTTAAATCAGGTCGTGAGACAGTGACTTAAATTAAATCATTTGTTTAGCGTCACTCGAAACGGGTCATTTTCAGCCACGGCTCAGACTTGACTGCTCTCACTTGCCAAAGTTAGTTGTTGTCGTCGCTCACGTCACACGGCTGCTCTTCCAGCACACGGCAGTGATCAGGAACTCTGGAGGCTGTGGGGAGCCGGCGGCTGAGCGCCATCCAGACCATCTCGCTTACATGAGCGCTCCTCCCATTATCTTTAAACGCCCACACATGGAAACACACCCACTCGTCTCGCTTCGTGCTGCCAGGGTTTCTGCTCAGCCAGCGGCAGGCAGCAGCCCGCCCTTACTGGGGGGGGGGG
>JASSRZ010000072.1:21058417-21081203 GCA_032164315.1 Malacoctenus gilli
CACTCTTTGTTTTGCTTTTCTAAAAGGCCCGGGTGACAGTGAGGAGGATCTGTGACGTATGACTAAACTGCATCGGCTTTGTCCTTGTTGTGCTTTGTATCTGCTCACTTTTGACAGATGCTGCCTTTCTTTCCGAGGCTGAAGTTGAAGGACTTGTTCCAAGACGAGCTGCCTGTTGGTGCAGTGGTTTTGTGCTGTGTTTGGGCCTCACTGTGTGGAGTTTGTCCCTCTGGGTGTGTGAGTCGGCTCCAGTCCCTCCAGTTTCCTCCCACAGTTCAACAAACATGAGCATGTGTTTGTGTGTGAAACAGGGATTAATGGCAAACAAGTACTCATGGAGGACACACATACATGGGTCACTTCCTGTTAGGACTCTATTCCTCACACTAATCCTTCAGTCCTTCCCTCATCAGTCTGGACCATTGGTAACTTTCCCACCAAGTACTTTAAGGTACTGAGAGTGCGGGTCATAATTACTGCTATTTGCTCTGTTTGCTACTCTGTCTTTCAGGTGCTGTTTGCTGACCGCTGCATTTTAGCACTAACATCATGAGGAATTACGCCCTCATTCTGTCAGAGCACAGAATATTGAACACATCATTCAGACAGTGTGTATTTGTTGATTTCAGTAATTTAGCAGAGTAGTTGACGACCAAATCTTGTGTGACAAACTCAGAAGACAGGTTTATTAACACTGTGAGTGTGTGCATGTGTGTGTGCGCGTGAGTGTTTGTTGCACTTATGAAAGTGATGTATATATTTTGACTGCACTGTGCGGGGTGACCTTCTATAAATTTGAGTGGGCGTAATGCGTCCTGGTCCGATGATTTGCGGCACAGTTTCACTCCCACCCCCCCACCCCCGTGCCAGCTCGTCCCCCTCACTCGGAGTGATGGATGGCGAGGAGCTGGCCAGTTGACCACCGTGTCAAGCCGTCTTCTGATTCGCTGGCGGACGTCCAGTCCCGGCGAAAGTCCCGGCTGAGGGAAACTGTCGATAGCGAATCCTCAAGTTGTAAAAAGACCAATTAGACCCTGATCTGTTGTGCGGCCCTTTGCTGCACAACAACCCAGCTGCTTTTTGTGAGCTGAAATCAATATCACCTGCCTGGTGTCACAAAGTTAAAGATCCAAACATAAAACCCAGTGTAAGGTGCCGTGATCGGTCCTTGTAATACGAGGAAGCCAGAGAAAAACAGAAATTAGAAGCCAATAACAGAGTAGGAAAACAGGCAAACTTCACAAAAGTGTCTCTATTGTTGAGTAATTACAAGCTAATTACTTACTTTTCTCTATAAATGCCCGGAGTGCTCATAGCTACTGCCAGCCTGCTGTACTGGGCACGCATTTGAAGAGCACAGAACACAGAAGCGCCTGCCGTAAGTAGCACACGACACAGAGAAGTGCTGAGCTGAGAAGCCGGGGCCGTCCAGAGACCATCTGTGGCCGGGTGCGGTCCAGTCAGGCCAGGTCACATCAGGTGGGGTTGGGTCGGGGCGAGTGGCGACTGCTGCTGGGTTCAGTGTGCTTTCTAGCCACACCTGCTTTACTGTCATGATAACGATCGACTACTAAAACCTTACGACAATCAGAGTAAAAGTTATGGCGTCGTATTGTGCTAATATATTGCAATATTGTAACACTGTTGGTGTTTTCGTGGCCATACTAACCTCTGATCATGGTCATTTCAGCACAGTAGCTGTGGCATCTGTGACAAACGAGTAAAACAATGTGATTTACTGCCACTATAAAACGAGGCTGTTTCTCTACTTGTCACTACTTCCTCCAACTGGAGGTCGTCTTCAGCCTGGGCTATTAATGAGTTTCTCTTCTTGTGCATTCTGTGGCCCCAAAGAGGAGAAAATTAATTACCATGTTCAGCAGAGTGCAGCCTGACCTGCTGTCAGTCTCCAGGCTTTGATTTCCTCTGTGGGTCATCGGGATTTGATGGGGGGAAAAAAACGGATGACGTCACCAAAAGCATTCGACGAATGAGCGGCAGGAGCGACCGTTGCAGGCAGTTTGTTGCACGGACCGGCTGAATGCTTCCAGACATCATTGTGATTGTGACTCTTCACTGGGCTGCCATCAGAAACCTACATTACGGTGCAAATGACTCGCTCAGTGCTGACGGTGAGCAGGAGTCCTGCAGCAGATGGTGACAAAGCCTACGTGCGCGTTCACATGGAGCCAGTCCAGTGGAGTCAGGCCAGGTCACATGGTGAGGCGGGGAACACACTGAGACGCGCTCACAGAGAGAAGGTGGCGGGTTCTCGAGCAGCAGACATGCCGGGTTAAAAACTGGGTGCCGCACTGCTGTTCAGGAGTCTGTACCCATGAGACTGTTTCTTGGTCCGGTTGGATGCTTCTGGTCTCAGGGGGCTGTGACCTTTGCTTGGTTTCCATGTGTTCAGGCTCCAACACACCTGACTGTAATAAGTGGCTTGTTATCATGCTACCTGCAGACCTCCATGAATGTAAATTAACTTCAGGTGTGATGCAATCAAAAAAGGACTCATCAACTCTCTCCAAATTGGTTCGTTTGATCGTGCGACAGAGAGCGGAGCCTGCAGAGGAAATCCATGCTGGCACAAACAAAACATGCAAACTCACACAAATAAATCGTCTCACAATAAAAAAAGATTTATCTGAAGGTGAATTAATAAGAGTGTTAGCTGGAACATGGCGTTTTCTTGAAGTCCGTGCCAAAGAAGGTGAAGTTGCAACTCAGGATGTTTTTGTCAAGTTAATTTAGTGATAAAATGTCAAAGCAACAGTCCTATGTATGTTGTTGTATGACCGTCGTGGTTTGCTGTCTCATGAAAGCTTGTGAATAGATCAGAAGTGCTGTTCAAATCTTTTATTTCAAAAGTTTTAATTGATATTTTGAAGTGACGGTTGTGCTGTTTTTCCAGCGAGGAGCTCATCGTGAGGTTATACGATTTGCTGAGGAGACTAAATGACACACTTTGTTCAATCCTTTGATCACATGCACACTCGTCAGCAGCGGTCTGTGTGAGAACTTCTGCGAGGGAAAAGTGCTGACAACGTTATTGAGGTTTGGCCAGGTCCAAACCACCCAAGCTGTCAGTCCAGAAACTCCGATCAAACAAGTCTTTCTTCTTTATTTTTGTCAGTGATGCAACATGACTCAGACTTTTATTAATAAAAACAAACAACTGGCGATGTTTTTTCATAGGATTTACGTAGAGTGTGACTAGAGTGTGTTGCCGGGTCACAATCAAAGTGTCCAAGACCTTGAGGAAGTTATTAATCGGAGAAAATATGCTCCTAATCCGATTCGGACTTGGATCAAAACACTTCCTCATGTGTCCTGAGATCCCTTTTAACCTTGGCAGCAGTGGTAGGGTAGAAGTATGTGTCTTTGTTTGCAAGTGTGTGTGTGCGCACGAGTGTGTGTGTGTGAAGTGGTCTGAAAAATTGATGGGGGCTTCTGACCAGGCTTCGCCTCCAGCTGCTGCTGGCTGAAATAGGAACCCGCTGGATCTTATATAATGGCACAAACTGCTGATCTTGGAGCTGTGCTGCATTAAGAGTCACAGCCATCTGAATCATTAGTCGGGTAACGATGTGTATTTTCAGTTTAATGCACTTTATATCAAATGGAGCTGGAGCTTCTTGATGGCTGATGTTTGGATTCATGGCGAGTCTGCGGAGCATTAACCTGGAAAAGACATATTGGACCAGCTGATGGAGAGAACAGAGAACATGGATAAAAACAGCGGAAACGTCACATAAGTGAAAACTTCAGCACCTGCAGAAGCTCTTGTCTGATTACAGTTTGTTTTGGTACAAATGATTCCTTCATTCGAGGTGACGTCTCAAAGTTTGATTCCAAAAATTTCCAGTATGATTGGTTGACAAATAGTCACAGGCTTCCCTTTTACCGCTCGCAAAATTGTGGTAAGGATATTTTTGCGTATTAACCAGGATCAGGGAACCTAAACTCTGTCATCAATGACTTAAATATTTCAGTTCTTCTTTACCAACAGAGGTTTCTGACGATTTGAGCTTCAAAGGTTTCTCTGATCCAGACCAGCACATAACAGGTGCTGCTTCTGAGCTGGTGCCAGTTCCAGGGTGCTTTCAAATCAGGGTAGTCCAGGGCCTCCATCCCATGAACCCCACCACCTCCGCCCACCCTCCGGCAGCTACGCCAGCTCGCCATCTCGCAGCACATCCACTGCAAGATTCTCTTCCTCACATTCGAATGCGTCCATGAACTTGCGCCTCCGTGTCTGTCTGAACCTCCTCCCGCCCTGCACACACCCTCTGGTGCTCTTCATCTCTGCTTTGTTCTATGCTTCCTTTCGACTGTCACTACGAGGGTCAAGAGGAGTGAACTCCTTTTACTTATACATCAAACGGATTCGCTCGCCTCTCTTGTTTTCGTATTCCTCGCATCGCATCTTTTTTTGGTGGTTTGCGCCTCACATGGTGAAGGTCCCTGGTTCGAGCTCAGGTGGGCCATTGTTGTTTGGAGTTTTTCATGTCCTCCCTGTTGGCTTCACTGCCCAAAGACATGCACAAGGTCGACCTGTTGTGAAAGCAGTTTTGAAACGTGTTCCCGTGCAGTTTCTGGGAAAGGAAAGCAGCCCCTGAATGGGGACTGGCACTCTCAGGATTCAGGGCTGTCGAGAGTGATGAGTCAACTCGAAGCAAAGTTAAAACTTATGACAGACTCTGTGGGTGTTTCTCTTCATCATGCGGCTGAAATTGAGAAGGAAAACAAAAAAAACCCCAACCCTCACTTTTTCAGTTTGCCGTCTGCTCAAAGGGCCCGAGGGTCCCGCAGTTCTGTGATGACTGTTAGTGAGTCTGACTAAACAAAGCCTGGCGGGACGCTAGAAAAAAAAAGGGTTCTGCTGGTGATTGAAAGTCAGTGATGGGAGGCCAGTTTGGAGGGAGGGAGGGAGGGAGGAGCGGGAACTCTGCAGCGTGTTGGCCAGCAAACATCACAACAGGAAGCCGAGTCATTGAAACCAAACGGTGCAGTCCTGCAAAAGAGAGGATGCAAACGAACGTTTTTGCAGTTTTACGTCAATGAAGATCAACTTGGGCTCTTTGGACAATTTTGCCAGCTCACCGCAGATTAACAGGAGCAGACAAAGCTTCACCCCATTTCGATACCTGCCACCCAGTCTGTGGCCCCGCTCCAAAAGGTGCCCGGGACCCTGGGACCTTGAAACCACCAGCATGGAGTTAAACCACCAAAACATGCATTTCCTCCACTTGGCTTCATGTTTTGTGTCGCTGTGTGTGTTGTTGACGTGCCCAGCCGCGTTGTGTCTGAGCCGCGCGCGATCACTGTCAGCGCTGCTGCGTCACGGCCCATCGCACATGAGCGTCGGAGACGAGGCCCGCCTGTTTGTGATCGCTGGCCTTTTACATGCGCAGACCCCCTCTTCTACCAGGCACTGGTGTGCGTGAGGAGGAACCCGTGGAAAGAGGTGTTAAGCGTCATGTTACTGCGCTGTAGGATCACCCGCAGGTACAGCGTGACAGCGCGGCGCCCCCGGGCGGATATTGATGAGTTGCCGGCGATAAAGCGGCAGCTGCCCGCGCGTCGGCTCGGGCTTTATGTGGATGAGATGCTGCAGATAAGGAGCAGGATTTAGAGGAATTTTGGACAAATCAGCCTGGTTATTTTTGAGTCTGGTGTCAGATTGGGACATTATTCAGTGTTTGGTCTCCATAATAAGACAGGCACAACTGAAACGAGCACGGATTTCTCAGTGTGTGGTATGCAGCAATGTTATACTGTTGTTTTCGGATACAGATGTGTCATCTTTCATTCACACGGCGACATTTCTTTGGTATGACATTGGATTACCGAGGATTTTTTGCATCCATGCAAAGTATTTGGATTCAGAGATATTTTCACATGCAAATAACATTTTCAAAGTCTAAAGTCTGAGTTGTTTCAGCGTTTCTGACAACTGCAATGTAACTTTGAGGTGCTGCTGCATCAGGACAGTGTGGAGACTGAGGAAGAAGAAAACCTGCCTCATCGATTGGCACCCGGAAATCAGATACACTGACACACTGCTCCATGTTGCTGTGGTTACAGAGGCACCAAGCGAGCACTTCCTCGCTTTTGATTTGCTCAGTGCAGTGTTCAGTTCACCTTTCACACTGAAAGTGAACCAGTCCAGGATGCAATTACAACTGAAGCATGAGTTTCAGTTTCAGGTGACCACAGTTTTAATCCACTTCAGTGTTCACATGAGCTTTTGCTCCTGTCCAAAGTGAAGCGGTCTATCAGAGGAACCAAGCTGGACCGTTTAAAGTGGACCAAACAGCTCTGGTGTAAAAGTAACCCGAACCTTGTGTCATTCAAGCATGTCTTCACCCAAACATTCAGGGGTCTTCTTCATGAGGTGATGATAAATCACCTTTATTTGAAGGAGTGTTGCAGCGGGTTTATTTATTTATAACACACACACACACACACGCACACACACACATGCATGCACACAAACATATGTGCACACACACACATGTACACAGATATAGATACAAAGTGACAGAGGGGATGTCTCTGTCCTTTCCTTTCATCTCTCCCGGGCTTCTTTTATCTCCTCGTTCTTCAAGGTTTAGTAACAGCTGATACTGATGTTACTGACGCACACACACACACACACACACACACACACACACACACACACACACACACACACACACACACACACACCCTCCCCCAGTGGTGTGCAGCTGTTTGATGTTTCCACAGGATTACTATGGAAACACTGGAAATGGAAACACACAATTCCCTTGTGTACGTGTGTCTGTGTTTGTGTCTGCATGTGTTTATTAAACATGACTGGTTGTGGTAGATTTTTAGATATTGCTTGCGAGAATTAAACATTTCATTGAGCCGTTCTTCTGTCAAGCTGCTAACTTGTGCTCGTAGGTTTTTCCATCTCTGAGAGCTCACATCACACACGGACACACAAAAGGCAGTGTGTGTGTGTGTTATCTGTAGACGTCCTTCTGTCCTGGACTCCTCATTTCCTCCCTTCACCCTCTTCATCAGACAGTTGTAGTTGTCAAAGACTCAGTGGTACCCATTGAGCTTTGTGTGCGTGTGCGTGTGCGTGTGTGTGTGTGTGTGTGTGTGTGTGCGTGTGCGTGTGCGTGTGCGTGTGCGTGTGTGCGCGTGTATGCATTCGAACACCCTGACGTTGGCTCTCTCTGAAGTTAAGTGAAGAGAGAACAAGTGAGAAGTGGGTGAGCCAAGGTTAAGTACAGGAACATAGCAATGGCCCGCGCATTTTAATTAAGGCTTGAGCAAACACTCGGCAATTCCCCTAAATGGCCCCTTGTGATGGATGACAGGAACCAGCGTTGTCTATTTTTCTTCTCAAGAGGAACTTTTGTGCGCCTGGACACAAAAGGCCGAGCCGGCCAACGTCTCCCCCCCACTCCCGTCGCTCCCGGAGGCTTTATTGACTCCTGGCACGCGAGTCCAGACTGGGAGCAGGAGAGGGAAGCGCGAGCCGGTGAGCCGCACGTCTCCGACACTTCGGCGGCGCCCGGGCGACAGCGAATCCGGTCCACCAAAGTAACCGGCGCGCGGCAATTCACCGCCCCCCCCCCCACTTCCACCGTATTTCTGTAAACTCTGCTGGACCCAGCGGCTGCAACAAACTTTTGTTTCATTATTCAAGCAGATGGAAGTTATTCTCAAGTTTTGTATGGACATTCCAAACTTTCCAAAGGAAGCCAAACCTGTCAGGTGAAAAAAAAATTTTTTGGGGGGGGGACTGCCAATACCTCCTTTTTTGTTTCCCCACCCAAAAATAGTGCTCCTATTAAACAAGTGAAACTTTTTCAAACCCGAGAGTTTGAGCTGGAAGTCAGTGTGAAGTCAGAAGCTTATCGCAAATACGTCAAAACTATTTCAAAAAAGATTGCTCAAGTTCAGACTTGATTCACAAAAAAAAACCATGTTCATGAAAATGAATGCATTTAATTACAATTTAGAGTTCAGAAGGTGTGCTGGAGAACTTTACGTGATACATGCACAATAACTGAATCATTAATTAACTGAGGTAAAACTTTGAAGTGCAAGACCTGGTTTTTAATTACGTTTCGTGTTTTTATTTCCTTTGCTTGATAAAACACAGGAACGTATCATGATCAAGGCAAACTAATTTCAACTTTAGAAGCTTTTACTTTTCCTCACCTTTTCGCTCCCTTTGTTGAACATGCAAATTGCCTTAAATTTATTTTATATGTTCTCTTTATCTCTCAAAATGCTTGTAGTCTATCATCATAACTGCAATCTCCAGGAGGAGCTTTTTCATCACCCTGTATCTGCAAATATTTTCTTGTGAACACTATTTCACTGGCACACCAGTGCTGGATGGAGGACAAAGCCTTTCCATTTTCATGTTTAATTCATTATTATTGGTGTTGTTACTTTTCTTTGGCTTTACCAACACTTATCTACCTCCTGGATTTTCCATGTCCAAACAAAAACACACAAACTAAATCGAACTGAATTGTTGATGACGAGCTGTCTTTTATGGAACTTGGCAGCAGGAAGGAGCTTAAGCCAACACTTCCTTTCTCTGTGACTTTTACAAGACACTTCTCTTACTGCGTGCAAAGCAGGCGCACTCGGTGGACCTATAAAGTGCTGCGCGACAGCCGAGTCCAACCGGTTGTCGCTGGGCCTTGCACGTGGGGTGGCAGCAGCCCTCCTCACCCCGCATGGCTGTACGAGCCTCAGGGGCGGCGTTGAAAGAAGAGCATTTTAATGTCTCACAGAGGGGGGAGGTGGTGTTGCAGCTCTATGCATTTGCTTTTATCGCTTGCGCTATAGTGTCCACAGCTTTATAGCATTTGTAACAATCTGACACTAACAGCCGGATCATAAATATTGAGGTGGCTTTTTTGGAGCTTGTGGTGCAGCCGGCTCCCTGAAACGTGTCCCCTCCCCAGCTCCACGGAGTCCAAATTCAAAAGGCTTGCCACCGAGCAACAAGGTAATTGATTACTGGCTGTGACGTGGAGTCTGTGACTGTCAACCTCACTGCGCTGCCTGCCTGTTTAACACAATTTGTTAGTCATTTTATAAGCGATTGTCCTTTTATTCGGAACCTCGTTCATGGCAGTGAAACGTTGGATTGCTTTCAGCTGTATGCCTGCGAAGGTGCACACGTACAGATCCCGGCCACTGCAAAGCAAGAAGCTTTACACTTTTACTCACATATACGTGGCTCACATTCTCAGTGGTTCAGTTTGGTGATGCAGATGAGCTCTGACATTGGAGAGAGACATGGAGGGGAATTCTAAGACAGAAAGAAAGTCTGGGGTCTTCATCTCTTTTCGACAATTAAGCATCAAAACAGTGGTTTATGATAACTGAAGAAATCAGAAAACTGCTCAAAGTTACACTCACACCCACTGTGGTGTCCTGTGTTTTAGCCCTAATGGTGTGACAGCAGGTCAAAACAAACCTCTCCATCACCAAAACATGTCCACTGTGACAGCAGGTGTTACACAACACGTGTAGGGACACTTCACACCCAGCTCGAGTCGTCACTCAGCTCAATCAACCCAGTAACCATAGCAACTCGGGCGCTCAGTTGGGCGAGACTATCCTGGGCCTGCTTCATTCGCAGAGTGTCAGACTGTGGCATTTTGCGGCGCCGCCGCATCTCGGAGCCTGATCCTCTGGGTCTCCAGTCACCTGGCTTCATCCACCCAAAGGTGAAAAAAAAATACCTCTTGTACTTGCAGGAGTTTATGCATGCGGCATTAGCTCCATCCTGCAAAACCAGCCTCCCCGCATGAAACATATGAGACTGCATTGCTCAGCCCGATGGATGTGGCGTCTCAGAGAGAGCAAAACTACCAGACAGAAGTGTGGAGAACAGAGTGTTGGTGTATGTGAGAACATCAACAAAAAAAAAAAAAAAAAGTTTAAAGGCACTTGGTAGAGCACCTACCTCCACCAAGACAACTGGAAAAGCCTTCTTGTCTCAGTCCCTTGAACACAGCCCTCTCTTAAAGGGCCGCACACTCGTAAAAAAAACAACAACAAAAAAAAAACATGCCACAGAAATGTCATTTTACATCATGTTGGCTCACTGGCTGATCGTCTCAAGAAACCACCAAATCACCTCTTTCCTTGTACCGCTGCTCACCCATCCCTGCAAGTTCCAGCCAAATCCGTCGAGAACATTCTGAGCTATCCTGTTAACAGCCAGACAGACCGTGGTGAAATCCTAATCTCCGTGACGGAGGTAACAAACAGCAAAGTAGCTTGGGAAGCGGTCGTCCTGGCAGACACCCCGAGGAGTAAACGGTTATGTAAAACGTAATAATTCTTGTTAATTGTGTAAACGAACACCGTTTCTGACTTCAGCTGCAGCTTTGTCTGCTTTGCTGCACAGTTTTGCGTTCATCCTCAGTAACTCCGAGGACCGCTGCAGCCACCTGTTGGCTGCTTCGTAGCCCTGCTAAAGTGAGTGGAAGCCTGCACAGGCACAGAGTGTCTATGTTCTTTTGTGAAACGTTTCAAAGAGTTCAGGAGGCCTTTGTGCTGGTACGCATGATGATTGGTATTTAACAGTACAGTCAAGAAAGCGGAGCCGTTCCTGCCTGCGCTCTGGAAGACACCAAGTTTGGCTAATTTTATCAGTAACCAAGTACTTTGTGGTTGCCAAGCACTCACCCCACAATGAAGCATAAATGTCATTGTCAGAACAGGCTCTTGCTCCTTCTTGTGCTGCTCTGAGGACAGAGAGATTCTCACTGTGCCACCTTGTGGTAAAAAGTGCTTCTTCAACTGGGGTTTCTTGGTTAGCTCACTTTAATCCTTTTCGTTCCAAAGTGTCACTGGCGGTCCATGTCCATGGCGAAGGGTCTTTATTGGGGGGGGGGGCCGTCTTAGTCTCTGATCCAAGTCTCCTCAAGCGATAACCATCGGCGGGAATCCAGACGAAAGCTTGTTCGCCGCCCTCGCTTATTTGAGACAGGGACGTTGTTGGCACGCAGCTCGAGCCTTTCCGTTGTGATAGCATCGTGGGAGTTATTTTGTCCTTGTGGTGACAGCTCTGCCTTCCACTCGAAGTCTGTAAAACTGACACAGCAGCACAAAAACGCCTGGAAACCAGACCTCTGATGCTCCTCGTCTCATCAACAATCCTTCAAATGGCAGTGTTGTTATTATTTACTCGTAAATAATGCTTTTATGATAGGGGACATTGTTGTGGTTAAACCCCCCTTGACACCATCACAGCCTCCCCTCTCCACCACTCTCCTGCTCCCCAGCCCAACAGTAGGCCTCTGTTCGTCTCCTCCTGTCATCCCCCGGCCGTTGACTGGTTGCCATGCAGTGGGTTGTCCATTATTGACCTGGCAACTGTTGCTAGGATAGGAGTGTAATTTTATCATGGGGACTTAATTCTGCTCTTACTTATATGCTGTCCTCACGCCGTATGTCTCTTTCTTCCAGTTTCTCCTTCACCTCCTTCATCCCTCCCTCTACCTTAAGCCCTTCCTTCTTTGCTCTTACCCTTAGCTTATCTCCCGTCCTTCTCCTCCTCCTCTAATTCTCATTTGTCTTTCGCCCCCCCCCCCCCCGTCCTTCACCTCTGTTTGCAATCCAGCTGCCATCCCCCTCTCTCTCTGTCACCGTCTCAAAGTCCCGGGGGTGAGGGGGCCCCGCAGGAGAGCACCCCACCCTTTCGCCGTGAAATAGATTGGGTTCGGGCACGCGCGCTCTCCTTAATGGGGGGCAGCAGCTTCAGATGGATAAAGCCCGCTAAATGGACAAACGCGTCTGAGTGGCTGCGGCTGAGATTTGATGCCACGGAGCCTTGAGGTCGAGGACTCGCTGCGAGGGAGGAATTAGAGTTGAAAACCATACGAAGAGGAGGCGGAGTTCATGGATCACTAAACGGTACACGGGCTTTTACTTAGACGGCGCATCACGCCGCCCGGTCCTGTCTCAGTGCGCTTCACATGATTAGTCACATTCACCCCTTCACTCGCACCACCGGTGGCGGAGACTATGCAAGGTACTCACACACTATTGGACGTCAATTGGAATTCAGTGTCTTGCTCAAGGACGATGGGGATCGAACTGATGACCATTGAGTTTTTCAAGGAACACTCTACCAACTGAGCCGCAGCTGCCCAAAGAGTCACAAGAAGAGCATTTTTAGATACATATAAAACGCACAAACACACACGTGCACACACACACACACACACACACACACACACACACACACACACACACACACACACACCAGTCAATTTAACTTAACAAACGATACACGTTGACTTGGTTTTTTTTCTACTTCCAGATTCTGACAGTTATCTGGATGGGTTGAACTGTCAAAATATCCTCATACTGACCTTTTGAAGTCCAGTACTACCCTGACGGCAAAGTAGGAGCTTTGTGATGACAATAGTGTGTAGGAATGTCCGCTGCTATCTTGCTTCAATGACTTAGGGATGCAAGAAAACAAGATAGAAGCTGAGAAGAGGCCCGAAGTGAATAGAGAAGTGTGAAGGGGCTCCACACTCTCTGAACACGCATGTCAGATAAACCCTTTCCGTAGGCTAAAGGCACGGTGTAACTTGGAGATGATGGGGCAAGTGGCACTGACTTTGACAAGAACTTTGTTCCTTGAATCTGTTCCAAATTCACAAGAGTGGTTTTGGCGTGCTGCTCCCACATACACAGCAGAATGTGCGTGAGGCTTTCACCCTATCAATGCTCCATATTCTTACTGAGTCCCCAAAGCAAGTTCAACAGTCAAAAGAAAGGACGCGTAGATGCAATCTCGGACACTACAGCTTATAGTTGGCCTTATATCTTTTACAGCTCTTTTCCTGAACCACAAAAAAAAAATCACAAAGCATAAAATCTTCTTTTGCAATGAAAACAACCAATCTCTCAGAGTCAGCTGTCACTCCTCCCTCACTCATTGCTGCGGCACATTTCTGACAGAGACTGTTTGACTTGTCTGGACCAAATAAATGGCTCCACTTTTCAGACAGCCGATTGTCGAAAAACATTTGCTGCGTCGACTCGTCTTCGAAGGACGCTGGTTTTCTGATCGGCGAGATTTGACGCACGCGTGAAAAGGGCATGCGCCTCTGGTTTTTCCAGAGCCTTCCGTGGGTGATCAACTCTGAACGTTAGCGTGAGCGACAGCAAGATTCGAATGAGGGTCGCACTTTGTTACGGGCATCAGACCGGAGGAAAAGCGGCAAAAAAGCTTTGACGACATCAGAGGCCGCAGTGACCTGTCGAGGGTGGAGGATTTTTTCCTCCCGGTGAGGAAATAGCGGCACTGCTGATGTTGCAGCAGAGCAATTCAGGGGAAAGCTGTTGCCGTCATGACATGATTGAAGGACAACACACTTGGAGGCTTAAGAGAGGTCAGACGTGGGGGTGGGGGGTGGGGGGGTGTAGGAGGGAAAGACAAATTGATGTGCAGCCACTGAGTGAAAGACAGAGAAGAAAGAGGGGAAGACGGAGAATGCGCTCGGTTCTGATGGAGGGTCGGGAAAATGGGGGGGGGGCGGTTAGTAAGGATGGGGGTCCGTGCATAATTACATTTTGTGTTCTGAGCAGTATTGGGAATCAATAATGTAATTCATAGAAAAGCCATGGAGCTGCCTCCCATTGGCATTCACAGACATGAGCTGCGCTTACATCCCAAAGAATTAAAACAGGAGAGGAGGGAGTAGGGGCGGGGGTGGGGGGCGGGGGCGGTGTGGAGGGTTGCAGTTGTCTGTCATTGAAACAAAGACTCCCCTTTGTTCATGCTGAGCCTTTAAATCTCCCCCACAATGCTTTGCAAAAGGCTCGGAGTTTTTCATTGCGGAGTGATTGACGTTTTCGGGTCTGTTCCTCCTGATGCACAGATACCACACACGCACACACGTACACACACGCACGCGCGCGCACACACACACGCACACACTTCTCCGTGTTGGCATGATCACAGCTTGGCCATTGCGGGGTCAGATGTGAAGTCGCAGTTCCTCCCCCCCGATGCTGCCACAGTGCATTTACGGTGGGCCGAGGTGAGATGTCCCACCGCAACCCGGCATCAGGTGCCCCAGCAAGAGAGCGTGCGACAGTGACAAGGTGAACTTCGGACACTGACTTGTCCCCAAATGGCCCCCAGGAATCAATTCCTCTGTGCGTCGCATTCCATTCCCTAAAAAAAAAAAAAAAAAAAAAAAAAAAAATCAGCGCTTACCAAACCTTTGGGGCTCAACTCGCATTGCTACAGTACAAATATATATTTGGAGATGAGTCAGCTCGTGCAGTGCCAAAGGTCCGGCTGCATCCGCACCTCCGCAGAGCGGCTGGAGTCCCCCTCGGTTTGCGTTTTGGATTAGAGCGAGGATTAAATCTTTCACAAACAATGGAAGATGATTCGGGCAGGTTTTTTTTGGTTAAGCGGGCTAATTTTCTCACAGCCAATGAAGAGAAAAGTCTAAATTCTAAAGTCTAAAGAACTTAGCTGACAACTGTTAATGTCTGGAGGTGACGGTGCCGGCATCCTAAGTAGAAAAAGTACATTTGCTCATGCATTTATGTTATTGAATAAAATAAACCAAGCCTGGCTGAACTGCGCATGCTCTTTTAGCCGTTGGATTAAAAGTCACATTAATTCTGCCGTAAGGGAGAAGTGCAACAATTCGCAGTTGTTTCTGGAAATGGGACTCGATATGCAGTACTTTTTTCTCCATGCCGCACTCACTGTTGTCTGTGCGAATGAGGGATTTTCTAAATTAAATAGGGATCAATGCCATGAACAAAAAATGCTCGCTGGTTTCAATAAAACTTGTGCTGCACTGAACACGATTGCGGTGGTGTTACACAGCTATGAGTTTTCAGTATGGAGACCTTTAAATGATGATGTCAACCATCATAATTGATGAGAGGGACCAATGGGAGTGCTGGTACACTGTATAATGCTAAAATAAATGGGAAACAGGCTGTATGTTTGATATACTTGCTGTACAAGGACACTCCTTACGGAAGCATTATTGTACAGTCTAATTTGTTTGATCTGGAGAGTCTTATCTGAACCCGAGACCCTGAACCCTGAGACTGTACATACTCTTCAAAAGGATTTCCATCCGAACTTTAGGACCACCTTTGATCAAGGGTATTCAGCTGCATAGGTTTGATTATAGTTGCTGAACTTGCCTGATTGCTTTTGCCAAATAATGACTAAATACGAAGCAGTCTTTAGACACATATATGCCTGCCTATGCTGCGCCATTGTATTCTAAGTTATGGAAGTTCAAAGTGGCCTTTCGCGAGTTTTTCCGAAGCCCGAGTCATTTCCTTTTTTGCAGGATTTTTTTGTCCTGTGAAAGATCTTTAAAAAGGCCAAATCACAGTGCAGAGTGGAGCCATTAGTGGGGAAAAGCTGTCAGAAATCCTGTCCTCAACTCGAAAGACAGCCGAGCATCCCGTCTCTGCCTTCTCTCCAGCAGGGATCAAGAAAGGTCTCCTGAGCCCCAAGAGGAGGCGATTTAAAGTTTCACACATGAAACCGGGCAGGGGATGGTGGTGGTGGTGGGGGGGGGGGGCACTCCTCAGATTTTCTCCATTTCGACGTTCGGGGTCCCGAAAGAAATGTGGAAGGAATTAAACTGGGTGAAATCTAACTGTGTGGTAATACATCTGACGGTGGGAGAAATGCAGCCATTAAAAAAAAAAACGTATTTCAAATATGACCATTTTACTGCTGAATGTATGAATACTAACATGTCTGAGAAGAAACTAGATCGTAAGTCAGGATGTATGATACATCGGCCATCATATTGCTGTCAGACGGTATTGGTAATTTTTTGAGACATTGGTGTTTGTCCGATGTGACGCGACATGATGTGCTTTGACGAGCCGACACTTAGAAGTTCACAAGCGGGCTCGGGAGCGCAAAGTATATGCTTGGAGCGAGTGGGCAAAAACCACAAACTGAGGTGACCCGGCGGCGGGGAGCGGGGGGGAGGACAGTGGATTTTACTGGGCCGATGGTTATCTGCATCCCTCGGCGTGTATCCGAGCCGACTATTGGGGACGCTTTTTGCATATTGAGATTGCATCAGTATCTGTAAACAAGACAATAAAAGTAATTCGGCTGCATGGGAGTACTGCAACAGTGGCAGTCTTTATCTGATTTTTTCCAACCATGGTGACTCGCGGCGAGGCTTATCAGACGATGGTGCCCCTCCTGTCGGCTGGTGGAACCTCGATTGAGATGGAGTGGCGTGGAATAAAGTGGACGTCAACGAAGCCAATGATATGTCACAATTTGCTTATTCTATGAACTTACATCAAATATTGAATGGTAATCAATGTGTGCCAATCAATTACAAAGTCCTCGAGATCGTCGCACATCTACTATCTCAGCAGTGGAGATTTTCTCGGTGAACACAAACTGCAGTTCTTCACTGATCCCTTTGATACTTCATATGCACATTGGTACACGGCGGAGGACGAGGCTCATTGATTTCGGTTGAGTCATCTTTATAGTCGATATTCCCTGGATACAGCAAGGTTCACGGGCAGCTGGAGTCCTCCCCTGGTTAAGAGCAGGGAAAGTGGCTGAGCTAGTGCTGCAGGTTCAACAAAGACAAACGGCTGCCTGTCCGCGTTCTAGATAATACGTGCTCGATATATGATGCGTGAAGTGATACGAGTGAGACTCTCCTTAAATATATGCAGAGCGCCGCTGTCTGCTTTCGAGACGGTTAAGTTCCACGGCGCAGTTTTCCTTTGTTGTTGACCTTTGTTCCAACCGTGAATGTTATTATGAGGCAGCTCGCATGGCCAAGGCAGCTAAGGACACAGTTGGCTGTCATCCTGCCCAGCAGGTAACCCGGTGCAGGCCTGCGGAGACTCTGCTCCTGTTTACTTTGACCTGACTTGTCCCTGTGTTCCTCTCTCCCCCCACAGCGCTGACAGGAAGCCAAGGCGAATCCCAAGCCCCTTTCCAAGGCCTTCTCAGGGCCACGGCCGGCAGCGCGCGAGTCCGGAGAGCCACCACCGAGGAGACCTACTGGGCCTACTCAGGTGTGTACCGCTATTTTCTGTGACAAGCAGTCTGTGACTCTGCTGTTCCGCACGCCAATGGGTGCGCGTGCCACCTCTGGGCTGCGGAAAACAAGACTACTGAGAGAAATTATCTTCCCAGAATAACTCCCATTAATGCTTTGCCAAGGAACAATGTGGGAGTGCAATCAGAGGTCACCAGCTCGAAGCATTCAGGAGTGTTTGACCTTCCCGCGTTTGGTGCACGCTGCAGAGAGCGCGTGCGGTCTCTTGAATAGTGCGTGCCAGCTTTTTGCATACAAAGACATCAGTTTCCCAGGTGTTTAGCTCTTAAAGACAAGTAAGCCTTCAAGAGTCTATATATTGAAGAAGAAGGAGACTTCAGAGGGTTAAAAAATGTTGCTCTTTTGGAAGGCTGTGCACAGAGCAATTTGCTGTCTTTGGCAATGACCTTAATTACCATCATCAACCAACAGAAGTGTAGGGAAGAGATTCTGATGTTGCAGCCTCACTTTTTAGCAAGAACTAACATTTTGCAGTAAGTTGTAGCCATGTTCTTATTGCACACACCTTCGTTTTTGCTCCCTGCTGGTTCCTTTGGATGGCGGCACAATCGTCTGTCTCCTGTCGGTCTCGCTCCTCGGCAAAGATCAGAACCTGTTGTATGTTCAAGGGCACATTCACACCAGAGCAGACACCTGACAAAAGGCAGGACTCCACGCTCGATTGTGTGGGTGTAACAAAAAGCAGTTCCGTGCCACCGTCACAGCAATATGCTGCTTCTCTTTTGGTCTTTTTCTTGTTTTCTTTTCCTCCCTCCCTCCCCCCTCCTCTCTCTGCCTCCTTCTTTCTTTTCTGGCCCGAGGCATCTCTAGGCCCCCTTTTTTTTTTAGTTTTACTCGGGTAGAAAAAGGAGAGAAAAAAACTTCCTCTGTCCCTTTAGAGCCCTGCGTTTTTCAGTGGGGGCAGCATTAATCTTTCACCGCGCATGCAATGCCAGCCTCGGGCCACGAATGATCTTTTAGTTTATTTATTTCAATATTTCCGCTCGCTCGTATCCCCCTAATTGGTCGCCTGCCGTGCCTGTGCGAGCGCGGGAGCTTGTGGGTAAAAAAGAAAGAGCCGGTGACAGTTTCACTTAGCGTCGCTGCAGCTGACTCTAAGATCTACTGATGCTCCCCTGCTGCCCCCCCCCCTCGCACCCCCTCCCCTCCACATGTTCGATCGGAGCGCTTACATAAGACGCTGATGTAATGGTGGGCAGGATTGAGGCAACAGAGGAAAACAATAGAGATGTAGCAGGGTTGTAACACTGGTGGATATTTGATCATGTCAGAGGCTTCAGTGATTTGCAACTAGCGAGACTTTGGTCACTCCGGTTAATCGGACCATGCCGGTTTCTGTCAATAGACTGCGATGACCTGAGGGGAAGCTGAAGGCGCCCAACAGTCATGGTTGGTGACAAACAGGTAAAGGCGATGGTGTTGATCCACAGTCGAATTGATGTGGTAAGGAGGTCCAGATAAGTCTGTCAAGTTGTTGTACTCGAGGGGAAGTTACTAGGAGTCAGTGCTGCGTTACAAAAACACAACGTTGTTACAAAAAGACTTGGAAAAACATTACAACTACAGACACAGAAAGAGATAAAGACAAGCGTAAGAAGTGTCATGAACTGTGTGCTTTTGTTTTGTCCCACTTGAGCACTTTTTGTATGTACAATAAGGCGCACCGAGAAACCTTTAATTTTCCCAAAAACAAACAGTGCGCCTTATAGTCCAGTACACCTTATATATGGATAAACATTGGCCACTTACAGCTACCGTAGTCAGTGAATGCAGAACGCATCCCCAGCCACTACTAGCTTTTATTCTGTGCGCCTTATATTGCAGTGCGCCTTATATACAAAAACAATCTTAAAATAGGCCATGCTTTGAGGGTTCACCTTATAATCCAGTGTGCCATATAGTGTGAAAAATATGTAATACAATTTTTTGAGGGGGTGGAGCTAATTTGAGCTATAGTTGTAGTTACTTATTTCATCTCTATCTTTGTGGTCACGTCCTACCCTGAATTCTGATGTCATTGCCTCCCTGTTTCTCATGGCGTCCACTGGTCGTCTCATCAATCTCCATGCCTCATATGTTTCTATGTGCTTGCCCTCTGTCTGTCGTCTGCCTTTTACCTTGCTTTTTCCCCCCTTTGGCAGGATTGGCCATTCATTTCCTCCTCCGTCTTTTGTGCTTGAGCCATAAAATTACTACCCTGTAGAAACAAGTAAAACTATATATATAAAAAAAAAGATACAGATATGTCTTTTCTGATGTCTCTGAGCTCATCGAGGCAGACTGAAGGAAAGTTTTGAAGTGCCTTTTGGTCCAATGGGAACAAGCCATTCAGGATGTCCCCAATGTTGAGTCCTCACAGGTGAAGACCAAAGGGACAGTGCTATCAGTGCTTTGGCCAACATGTGAGAGAGTGGAATGCTTGAAGAACACTGAGCAGTAGTTTTGGTTGGTAGAAATGTTTGGAATTCATCACTTGTCCAAGAATGTCCAAGAATATGATGGCTCTGGATCAGTTTAGAACCAAAATAACTACTGAGCAGCTTTTGGAATTTGTAAGAAATCCTTGATGTCAATCTGTGATGTGGTGGGATGTCATGTGTTCTCAGTTTGAACATTGGGTTTAAAGGATTTGTATGCCTTAAGATGCATTACTGTTTCCACAGCGTCTCTGGAAGTTGAGTTGGATGATTAAAGAGCGTTTCCACACTTTACACTCTTCTCTACCATAGATGAAACAAACACACACACACACACATACACACACACTCACATTTTCTGTCTCCTCATTTCGTTCTCCCTCCGATGACTGAACTTTTGCAAACTTCCACCCGTCCTAATTAGCCTGTTCTAATCGCGTTCTCCGGAGGTCTGACGAACTCAAATCCGGAGCTCGGTGGGCCACGGCCGCTCTGCCCTCCGCCTGATCTGAATGGCCGATTAGCGCCGGGCACAATGCTGACGAATCAGGTGTTATCTAGGGATGACTCCCTACCGTCAGAAGCGCCAAAGACAAAGATGCGACTGTGTGTCATTAACGCTGGGGCAACCTTTGAGACTTTCGCCCATTCAGGAATCTCCACAAGGTCATTAAAGAGAAAAATCTTTGAAAATGAATGTAATCTTGGCCAGAAGTATCTGATACAGAATATCTCCTGGAAATTAGCCGTAGTTTGATTAATTTCAAAATACCTTAATGATTCTGTTCACATTCTGGCCTGAAGTTGGATGAAATGCGGTGTACTCCAGAATAGAAACCTGTAGTTATCCTTGAATCCTACATTCCAATTACAATAAATCCTAACCTCAAAGCTCCTCCTTCGTGTCCGGTGGAGATGTAGTGTGACCTCTGGTGGCCGAAGTAATATTGATCTGATAACCATACACCAAACGCTTTACAGGGGAAGGTTGGGCTGGGTGGATGGATTATCTGCAGGGCGCGAAGCCAGTGAAGAGTTTGTATACATTTCTGACGTCCATTGAGGCCCTTCTGCACATACTGTATCTCTGAAGCCAGTTTACAGCGCTGCCAAATTCAGTCGACGCTCGAGTTTCTGTCAGATAAGCTGTTTGTATGCAAACCACACAAAACACAAGTTTGGACATTTTCATCCATCTTCACCTTCGAGAAGCAAGTTGGGGGAGCCAACCGATTAAACCGTAGCTAAGTGATTGCAGGTTGTATAATAGCCTCCGCGCTCGTATAAAATCAACAGTTTTTCATAAGGGGGAAGTTGAGTAAGTCTTTGACGTCTTCCCCATGCTAAACATTTTTCACAAGTATCTGTTGGAGCAACATAAATTGTAATTAAACAAACTTTGTGATTCAATTTCTGCCAAATGAGGGTTTTTTATCGCTCTCCAACGATTAGAATACTAATGACAAATTATTGATATCGGCTCGCTATCACTGGCTAATTACTGATATGATGCGATGCTGCAGTCATTGTTTCCTGATGAATCTTTACTTAAATTATACTTCTGTCCAAGTCTGACAGTGGAAGACTTTTTCAGAGTTTTTCTTCTAATTCTCTTGGTAGCCTCTGAAAAACCTCCACTGGTTCTGTTTTTTCTAAGGCCTTTATAGTTTATTATGCGCTTTATATTACACGTCTTATCAGTGGTGTGTGTTCCCCTGTTGCACATAATCATCGGGTGGGGCTTTGTTGTATAGAGTTAGGAGGCCATCCTTTTGCAGAGACGGCGGTGCTCCGAGGTGAAACTGATTGGCTCCTGCTCCCTGACTGCTGAGCGATTGAAATACCAAGGTGCCTGTTTTAAAAGACTCTTTTTGCCCCCCCTCGTGATTTGTCATGGCAGGACCCACGTTAAGGTAACAATCCCCACTGCTCCTGCCATTTTCATACACACACACCCGCACACACTTGTCTGGAAATTAATTTTCAGACCCGCACAATGTCGAGGCTCGCCAGCGACGAGAGAAGCGGACCTAATTTGCGCGCTCCTTGTCGAGCTGTTTGGCCATTCAGCACCAGTCGCCATCAGAGAGCTCTCAGGCCTTTGTGCTGCAGCCTTGAAGTGGGTAAATGAAGATGGAAATTGATGATATGCTGTACAGTCATTTTACTCACGAGGAAAAGCAATTTTATTAGCCATAAGTGGTGTTGTCTGCCGACCCCCACCCCCACCCCCCCTCCCGCGCAGCTGAAAATTGAAATGCTTGAAATGTGAGAGAACATTTCACTTCTGAAGCACCGACAGAAGCACCCAAACTTTTATTTGCTCACTGAAAACATACAGCGAATTCACGAACACATGACGTTGTCAATCATAAACAAGGCTATGATTTGCACGTACCTCAGCACTGTGCCGAGCTTCCTGGTCAGCGATTCAGACAAATAGGCCATGACGTCAGGTCCTGGCATCGGCCTCTGCTGTGACTGTTGGTTGATGGGTCCATGAATCGCTGTCACCTCTGATCAAAGGTACAGCAACCTGGTGTAGAGTGATCAGCACAGAGGCAGGTGTTTGGACTAAACAAGGCCTGAACTGTTTCGCGGTTTTAATACTTCACAGCTAAACACACCACATTCTAGTCATGTGACTTTGCTTGCCAAAGAGACCACCAGTTGACACACCCATTCTGACCACCACATAAGAGCAGGGACCGTGTTAACTAGCCGGTTTTGCTGTACTTTCTAGACCAAAAAAAGAAGCTTAATGTGGTTATATTTGACATGAGCAAATATTGTTTGGATAACTTCCAAGCTGGAAGAGCCTGAGGGGTTCCTGGACAGAAGGAAAAGGAAACCAAATGGGTAAAATCTGGGAATTTCTGCAATGAGACACTTTAATATCAGAGATAAACGTGAATTTTCCATGAAAGTCCAGCGATTTCTGTTCATGTGATGGACTGTTAGGGCCAGCAGGCCTCCTCTGTCAGCCCATATTTCATTTTGACGTATGTAACCATAATCAGTTTGATATCAAAGGGTTCTCTGTAGTAAATCCTCTTCATCTCATATTCTTCCTCTCAGTTGATCTTCTTAAGGCCTTGCGTTGATATTTGGGGAGGGGCTCGAGTGGATTGCGGAGCTTTTCGTCCAACCATATATGTGCCATCATGGTGCTCAGATCAGGAAATCAGCCCTTTACTGTGCTGGATCAACAGGGCTGGGAGACAGCGCTGC
>JASSRZ010000072.1:21084933-21095157 GCA_032164315.1 Malacoctenus gilli
TGACGCTTTTTTTTGCTATCTCACTTCTTCTTCCTTTGACAGAAGCGAAGAAATCTCCACTTAGGAGCCGCAAGTGTATAGGGACATCAGGGTTTTGACAGTAATGTCCCATAATGTCCTCTTCAGCGCGCTGGGGCCTGTGTTGCGCCTGCAGGCATCTCCGGGATGCCATCTGCAGAGGGCGGAGCCGCTGGCTGCCGCCGCTCCGGCGAGGTGTTTTTGACTGCCATTGTTTTCCCTTGATGACGGACGGAATTCAGCAGTGGAACACCGGAAATACGGACGGAAAACGTGGAAGGGAGTGATGGAGAGGGACAGGCGAAGGGAGGAGATGAAGAAAAATCGAGATGGAGCGACAATGACAACAAAATGTCTGGAAAGTGGGGCTTGCGCAACTGGTGCCGGAAACGAGGCGACGCATTAATCCGCAGGGAAAAGAGGAAACATAAATGACACCGGTGTCAAAAACACAGGGGGACGGAATGACGGAGAGAATGAAAAGCAGGAGTAACTCTTTGATGACAGTGACATCAGAGTGTGGGTGTCAATGAAAGCATAAAAAAGTAAGATCTTCAGTTCACTCTTTCATGTTGATACCAACAGGTTACTTGATTGTAAATGAGGGTGACAAAATGCAGCTATTTATTCATGGATTCACTGAAATAGTGCTGTTTGTCTCACTAGGTCACACAATGCAATTCACCAGCAGTTACCTCGGGGACCTACGGTGCTGCTTCATGCACGAATGTACTCTGCGTTCTTACAAAGGTCAGAACTTTTAGAAATGCAATGTATGGGTTCATCAAGGTGATTTCAAGAGGGAAAAACGATTCAAATGCAGTGATAGGCTGATTTCCTGGTACTAGCGACATATATGTTGCATACTCTCTCAATGAATTCATTGTGATTGCCCACGCTTTGGTATAAATAGGGTGGTTCCACTAATGGCCATGGAAAGGGAGGATACAGCCGTTTGGAACAGGCTGCAGAAGAAGAAGTGTGACAGGGCTGTCTTAAGGCTCTCCAAAAGAGTGCAAACGTGGTTCAGCTTAGCGTGTTGACCTCCATGCATGTGTAGGTTTAGGTGTTTCTAGCAGATCAAACAACACATGTATGTTATGCTTGCTAAGAGACGGAGGCGCAAGCCAGTTCAGCCTTCAGTGAACGTGTTGCCGTCACAGTCATTTCATCAGCTTGACCCCTGATTGACAGTTCAGCTCCTATATCCTGTTTTTATCCTTTCCTACCAGGATCTGATCCCAGTCTTTGATCACAGAGAGGTGCAGGAACATGCGTAGACCCAAAAAACTTTGGACGGAAGCCGTTCAGAAAAAAGGGGGGTCAGAAGAGCGATGTTTAGAGGATGATGGGCGGGATCGATGGAATCAGACAAAGAGGGACGTTTTGGTCAAGCGTGGACCGTGAGTCAAGGAAGCGATGCCACTAAAGGACTTTGATTGAGACAAACTGCAATTTTTTCCCCTGCACCCAATGACAGTTTCAGTCCTGAAAGTGAAACAAAAAAACAACTCCCCCGCCTCTATTTGTTCAACGCCGATTATAGTTAAATATGAAAGTGTTTTTCTTTTTATATGAAAGCTGCTCAGAGATCATAGGGCTCCCCTCGTGCTGGTGACAACGACTCCCTCTCATCTCTGTCACTGTGTGAAGCTCACAGCCACAGCCACTGACGCCATTATCTGACACCTTGGGATTTCACTTCATTCTCACTTTTTCTCTGCGGAGAAGAATCCCTGTCATGGGCCTGCTCCAGAGGTTCATTTTGCCTAATTAAAAGCATAGCCGTGGCTTGTACAGTTGACTGCAGCGGTCATGACACGTGACGTCAGGACGCTTCGACGTCTGTTCTGAACAATCCCCCCTACCGCTGAAGCCTTTCTGCCTACCTCTGGCGGCACCACCCCTCTTGGTTCCATCTCCGAGTTCTTCCCTCGCGTGCTAATGAATTCGCTGGCAGCATGCCGCACCCGCAACATCAGGTGAGAACATGGGGAAAGGAAAAGTTGACAGGGGGCAGACGCCAATGAGACAATGTGAAAAGAAGAATGGAAAGAGTGAGGAAACGTTGACGGCAAGTGAGAATCTTTTAATTGATACCGATGCTTAATTGCGACTCTGCCGTACATTTGATTCTGTCTGTGTCTTGAAAGCTGCACATGACAACTTAGAAGCTTCTTTCTGGCTCCACCTCGAATCCGCCGGGAATGCTGGAAAAACAATGCTTTTGAAGACACCTCCCAGAGTGGACATACGTCCTGGAATGCTTCCCACTCTGTTTAATCTTTTTTTATGTAGACGTGTGAAAGTCCGTCACTTCCCCGTTGTCTCTGCGGACGGAGCTAACGCGTCTCGCATTCATGTCAAACCCATCTGTTGCTCAGGATTATTTAGTTTTTTGCTCGTTTTAAAGTGGATATGGCACAAGTCACGCTCCGCCGTTGGTCCATTCTGACGTTTCATTTTCCATACGTGTGCCCTGCAGTTATTTTTTACTACTTCAACGAGCATTTCTGTGTAGACATGCCCCCTATAGCCCTTGAAAATGTACTACAGTGTTTGGAACCGTCAACAAATCGGTGTGGATGGAGATGTCCTTTCCTGAGTCGGCTCCATCAACAAACATCTTTCCTGCCTTCACGTCGACCGCCCGTGAATCTCTCTTCACTCGCTCAATTTGATTCTCTCGGCTGTCTGTTTTGAACCGTGAAAACATCCTTCTTGAATATCCTAGCCCCTATCACCCACCCCCTCCCCACCCTGGGGAGTGGACCAACTTATTGCATCGAGAGCTCCTCCACAAATCCCATTAGAAGGGCTAAAACATCGATTGACTGGCAAGAGAAAAAAAAGCCGCGTCTCCGAGCTCAGCCTCCAGTCTGATACTCTCAACCGTGTCACCACTGATGGAGCGATCTGCTTATTGACCTCACACTCCATTTGACCCACTCTCGTGAGAGAGAAAAAAAAAGATACCTTCAAGACTGGGTTTGAACTTGAACCCGAAGCTGAAGGGGGGAGCAATCTCTTATCCACCTGCAGGAGAAAACCGTCAACTCCGGTGCCTGGAGACACTCGCTCTCGTCTCAAGCACTTCTCGTGTATGTCAATTCTCCCCCACCCCCAGCCCCACCCGGTGCGTCGCTTGGAGGTCATGGTCTGATGAGGCCAACACAATCAAATCATCTACAAGGAGCAGGGATGCAATTTGAAGCTCACCCGAACACCATCCTTTTTTTTTTTCCTGCCGCCGGCTGCGCCTTAAGGACCTGTCCATAAAAATCACATCATGTGTGACAGTATAGCATCAGCATCTGCATCGGTGCTGTTGGATTCTGGTGTGAGAGTCACTCGCGTTGTTCTTTCCTACATTGTGGCAAGTATTGACCTCTGCTTTTTTTTTTCCTTCTTTAATTCAGAATTGAATCCATGGAATTCATGTCCCAAAACGTGGTCACCAAGTATACCTCATCTATCTCGCTTTCACCCCCCCCCAAAACGGTCCCTCACCTAAGGTTGAGGTTAAGGACTGCGTAAAATATGGATGTACTGTGTTCAGTTAAGGATCAGTCATCGTTTGAGCTGGGCCAAAGATCAAGGTTTACTCTGGTGACAAAGGAAAGGAATAAAAGTCTGCTCGGTGTCAGGGTCAGAGCCGAGACTGAGGTCTGAATTATTTCTGATACCGAAGTTGAGTTTTAATCAGTGATCATGTTATTAATCAGTGACCTGTAATAAACTGTGAAATGGAATTTTTATGACAATACACATGTTCACTCAGTCGAGCTAAAAGCATTTGCGTAAAAGCAGTCTGACTGTGATTTGTCCGTTCGACTTCAGTAGAAGTTAGCACAGGCACCAGAGATAATATGAGAGTTCACTTCTGCGTGACTGCTGCAAGCATCACTGCAGTAGGCAGAGTAGCTGAAGTTAGTGGTTTGGTTGGTCACCTGTTGGAGACACGTTTTCTTCGTAGTTATTTGTAAATTTAGTAGAAACTGTTTGAATTAATACCAAAGAAATACTTGCACACTATCCTCGACAAAGCAGCTTTATTACAAGGTACTTTTTTAGGGTGTGCCGGGCATTCAGTCCCTACATTTGTGAAAGTAGTAAGTTGGCAAGAATACATACACAGGATTGTAGCAGTATGCATCTGTCGCTTTCTGAGTTGCTCTGCAAGTGCTGGAGTGCCCCAGTGGAACTGTTGAGTCCCCTCACATGGTCCTTTCCAGGACTGCAACTGCTGACCAGATACTACTCGGCTGTGTTTCGCTCTTTGGTTCGGACCAGAATGAACACGGGATGGGAGGTCCTCCCCTCCAAACCCCTGCCGGGACCCTCAACAAACAGAACCCTTGAGGGGGGCCGGATATCGGTCCTCGTGCAGTTCAGCAGAGACGGTGTGTGGCACAACAAGGGGGACAAACCACACGATGTGTCGAGGCGTGAGCGCTCCCGATCGTGCGCGGTGAGAAGACTTCCTCTGATTCTTTTTATCAACTCCTGCTGCGTTTCAGACAGCGAAATCATTCATAACAAACCCGTCGGTGCGTCTGCCTCAGCAGGCAAGCAAGGCGAGAGAAGCGTGGAACCAATTAGCAGTCTTTTTATGCCACTTGGTGAATTCTTACAGATGTGAAAGTGAAATTAAAACGACTTATAGCAGAAGACAAACATACGCATAGCGAGACGCTCATTTTTGGGGTACAGGAGATTTGAAATGGATATTCTGACATAGATTATTGTCTTCTCAATTAGGATCCAACATGAACTATGTTTTCACTGTCTAATGTAGCGCATCGTTGTTGGTTAAGGTGGTTTCACAAATATCCCAGCTGCATTTTATTGCTCTATGTCCTGTTCACATCTTTTTTTTTCTGTGGGAGTATGTGTGGAGTTATACAGGTACACTGGATCAACCTGTGGCTGAAATAGAATGACCCGGCGCTGCTGACGGCATGCTGCACACAAATGGGGGAGGGAGGGGGGGCTGTGCACATCTGCCACTGTAGGCATCCCACATAATTGTTCAATCTACTGTACAGCCAACATCCCCGTGCTTTAATTGAAAATGACTTTGTCCTGGTCGAGCAATCTCTCCGTTTTACGCCATGACCCCACACTGAAGGGGGTGGTGGCAGTAGTGGGGGGGGGGGTGGGGGGTGGAGAGGTGGAGGTAGGTGAGTTAAAGGCATCTTGAGGAGATAAAGCATGTAGGTCATATCCAGGCGGCCGGGCTCCCTGCGGTGACGTCCGTTGCTGTTGGCACCATCCGTCTGCTCCAGCAACATGAGAGAGGGAGGGCAAGGGTCACTTCAGAGATTCCTCTGTGGCATCCAGGGACACGAAGAAACCTCATCCAATCACAGCGGAGTCATGTAATCGGGGGGGTCAGTGCTTGAGGAAAAAGCAATTGCAGCGCATGCACACACAGGGGTGATTAAGTGAAGGTTTAGTGTGTGTTAAAGTGCTGATCTGCATTGAAACCACAGAACGGAGCTCCACTGAGTGCGCTCCTTTCGCGAGCAAAGCTAAGCGCCACATTCGGGGGGGGGGGGGTTAAAAGACACATGGTGAAGTGGTACAGCAAACACAAGGAAAGGAAAGACACATCACATGGGGGCTGATTTGTCATCTGCACCAAAGGGAAGGATGACAAGAGGAGAAATGAGGATGAGTTGTGAAGGCCAAAAGCAGAAGGGAGGCTGCAAACAGGAAGCTATTGCATAATATTAGAAAAAAAAAGGAAAAACAGGTCAGGGTCCAACTGATTACATTACATATTCATGAAGGTGATTGGGCTAAAACGGACGAAGCGTACCAGATTGCACGTTCGTCAGGTGGAGTCTTCTGTGCACGCTGTGGATCAGGCTCCACTGGTCTTTGTGGGAAATATCAAGTTTGTCCTTGTTTTTCCACGCGCAACTTTTTTTTTTCAGTGGATCGGGGCTACGAAGTTTCCTGGAATCATCACCTTTTACAACGATGTCACACAGAAAAAAGATGAAGTATCGATCGGATCTTTCATTCATCCAGAGGAACGTCTCGAAACAAAAATTGGACCCGGTTATTCTTCATCTGTTTTCACAGCTCCAAACTGCAGTTTTGTGTTGCATGTTGTCGTCCTTTCAAATGGACATCACAGCCGTCCATCGTGAATTCATCCTCTCTCCAAGAACACTCGGACCCTCGGCTGCAGAGAGGTCGTTGCACCAATGAGACGCCAAGCTCAGGCAGGCATGCGTCTGGCATGTTTTCAGGCAAAAAAAACGGGACTCGGACATTGCTTGCATCTGCATTCATGTGACTTGTTTTCGCCAGCGATTGCTAATTTGGTCATTACTCTTAAAGGTGCCGGGTTTTTTTGTTTTTTTTTTTAGCGCTGCTAGATCATTAGCGCTTTAATTTTCACACATTAGTATGATTAATGTGGAAAAATGAGGCCATGGACAGAGAAATGGCAGCTACTGCCAGCTTTCCGTGCCGCCTGATCCTCGGCTCGTTGTGGAGAGGAATCAAGATGAAAGCTGCACAAACACTGATGGATTACAACAGTCATGTTCGAGGAAACAGAGCCTTTGTCTGTCCTCTGCTTTCAAACTGTGTAATGATACATTTGACTGTACAATGAAAAGAAATCCTGCCTCTCTACCCGAGATTAAACATGCAGTTTTAAAAACGCGCAAGTAGTCATCTATTTATTTATCATGCATCTATTTCGTTTGGTTGTGTGTGTGTGGGGGGGGGGGGTCTGTTGATTCAGGGGGAAATATTCCAGAGACGTTACATCTGGTCAGGTGACTCTACACCTGACAGTTTGTATTACAGAGCAAAGGTGTGCGGTCGGAAAGGTGCTGATGCGAGCAAGGGAACTCAGTGGCGGCGACACAGGAAAGCACTCAGACACGCGGTGTTCCCGACGTTTCAGCGCTGCTCGTCTTTAAGTAAAGTACACGATTGGGAGCACGGCAGCCGTCGGTGCTGCGTGAAGACAAGGCCAGCTCGTGTCCACCGGGTTGCGGTTCCGCACAGTATCTTGTAGAGCTGAATGTTTGGAGGGGGCTCACTCCCCAGCCTGCCACATGAGCTGTCCAAGGCGGAAACTGTGCTCAGACCAGGCCGCAGGCCACTCGTGTTTGTTCAGCACTTTGGAATGATTGAAGAGACTTTCGGTCACACATGAAAATCTTGTGAACAAGGAGCACATGCAGCACACAGGATGCGTCCAGCACACACATTCTGTATGCGTGAACCAGATCGGCAGCAGGCCTTGTTGGGGCTCTGTCTGTTGTTTTGCGGTTGTTCTTTGAGCATTGTGCCTCAAAAATACAACACTGCTTCTCCACACTCGCTCCTAAAACAAAGAGACAACGTCATCTCACTTTCAGCTCTGAACGGTTCAACCTCTATTGGCTGAGAAGCGACACTGAGGAACCGCACAGAGCCAATCCAGGCAGCCAGACAAACCGACCCTGCTAGGTTTACCCCCATGCGCTCGCCCACCGTGGGGGACTTGAGACTAGCGGGCAACCCGAGTTTGTTGAAAACACTTGTGGCAGTCGGGAGTTGAATCCATCTATCCTGCTTTTTTACCCTGGATGGGTCACCAGACTGTTACAGGACTAGCACACACACAGAGACACACAGAGACACACAAAGAAACACACACACACACACACACTCACACGCACAAAATCCTGCCATTGGACTGGTGTAGAAAAAAAAACATGATGTAAAAACACATAAAAACTGAAGGATAAAAAGCCATCTTCTCATTGGAGAATTGGTGTTAGTAAGTAAAGTCAGGTTTTGCTGTGTGGTGAGAGTGCTAATCACTGTTCCTCTATGCCACCACCCTTCTTTCTTGTTCCTTTTTTGCAGGTATAAGTCAAGTGCTACGCATAACCTTACAAAAAGCACTTTTTAAAAGCACATCTGTGAAGGAATTCGTTCCAACTTTGATAGTTTTTGTAGCTAACTTTGTTCCCCTCGCTCTCTTTGCCAAACACCTGAGGACAGCTCACCCCAATCCATTGATTTTAACATTGGAGCTGAAGCTTTAGCATTGGGTTCAATCCGTGCCTAGGTTATTTCTCCATCACTGCTGGGTTACAGGCATCTCCCGCCTCGCGTCTTTTTTTCCACTTCTCTGGTCTGCTGTTGCCACGTTTTGTCATCCCCCCCCCCGCTTGCGTGGAGCGACGGGGAGAACGCAGCTGCTCCTCTCCCGGCCTCCTCCTCGTGGCTCCCCTCCTCTCCGCTGGAGGCAGAGGTGGATGGATTAGCTTAAAACGGCTGGTGTTTCTGAAACTGATTATGGTTTATTTAGAGCAAGCGGCGTGCACTCGGGGACCATTTTTCATCACTACGCGCTGATAATATCCAGTCGCCACACGCGGCGATACACTTGGGGGACTGTTTGTGCGTGTCTGTGTGTGCGTGTGTGTCTCACACCCATCCCCCACGGCGTTTCGTGCGAGCGTGTCACCCCCCCCCCTCCTCCCCCAAGAAGATCCAGTGCCGCGGTGCATTGGGAGCGCGAGTCGCTCCCTCTTTTTTTGAATTAATTTTCCATGAGCTGAGAGTCAGATTTGAACTTAATAGGGACTTATATGTACACTCCTCCTCCTCCTCGTCTCCTTTTATTCCACATCCGTACTGCCGCACATCACTCACAAACTTGTGCGCGACTGCGCGCTCTCATTTCGCGCTCTTTGACTAATAGTAAGCCGGGCGACGCCCTAGGCCTCCTGTCACATC
Source organism: Malacoctenus gilli (assembly GCA_032164315.1). Taxonomy (NCBI): domain Eukaryota; kingdom Metazoa; phylum Chordata; class Actinopteri; order Blenniiformes; family Labrisomidae; genus Malacoctenus; species Malacoctenus gilli. Next base: position 21,093,715 of record JASSRZ010000072.1, read on the forward strand.
CATCTGAGCGAGCTTGCGCGTGTGCGCGGCTGTGTGTTTGTGCATGCGTGTGTGTGAGAGACAGCGGCCGGGGCAGGACGCTCGGTCTCATTTATCTGCTGTTGACGTTGAGCGTGATTTCCTCTGCTGAGGGGGGAAGCGATGCCCCTGCTTATTAATTATGCCTGAAATATTAAAAAGACTCCATCAAACATGAATTATTAATTCATTTGGCCCAGATCATTTCGGCTAAAGATTTCCAAGACGTGTCATACATCATCTGACGAGGCCGTGACAACATTGCAGAAGTGAGAGGCAGGGTGTTAGATTCCTGTAAACAAGGTGTGTGCGTGCACATGTGCGCGCGTGTATGTGCAGCCCCAGACTGTATAACTCAGGCTGTACTTCAATCAGTGGTTCTGACTTTGCTACCATGATAAAATGCATAAAAGAAAACAAACACCTTTAACAAGAACTCACTAATATACCAAATGACTTGGACAACATCCATAAAACAGCTACGACTTCACGACAACACTGTGTTTGTGCACCAAACCTTTGCAGAGTGACTTTGAAAAAATGTGTTTATTTCCACAGTGGTTAGTGTTTGTTAAAGTCCATCTGCTGCCATGTTGGACTCCTCTCCACTTTCAGCCACTTCTTAGAAAGGAGAAACTCTGGATCTCCTCAAATAAACTCATTCAAATCGCCAGAGTGTGAACAGTTTCAATTCGCTAAACACCGCTTTACTGTATGAGGCGTCCCAATCTAGAGGAAAATATACATTGTTATCATAGGCCTGTTCGCCAACCTTCCCAAAATATAATTGGTTAATAGCTCCAGCCTTCAATTTAAGTACTGAAGGCCTGCAATTTGACCGTGAAAGCCTGAGGGCAGATTTTATCCACAAGATATCCCACTAAATCTCTGTCCAAACTATAGAGAACTATGGAGAAAAATGTATAATTCGTAAGAACTTGAGGTAAAATTTGTCAAAACGGAATTTATGATTTATAAAAAAAACCTTGATGGCTTGTACAGCGCAAAAAAAACAAACTAAGAGACCGTTTAATTTCGATGTATTTCTTGATCAATTTGCGACGTTTTTTTTTCACCAGCTTTAACACAAAGCTTTTGTCTTTCTTTTTGCTACACATTTTCTGTTCCAGTCAGCTCCCATTATCACAGCTCTCCTGCTCTCCACAGGTTTCCTTTGTAACTCAGTTGAGAAAATTTCAATCTTCGTCGATTGATCTGTTCATGTGAGCCAGGCCTGGGGGAGAGAGGTCACACCTAAAGTACCCGAGGCTTATAATATGCAATGTAAATTGGCTGATTTATTGATTGTGGATTCCTTCAATCTATTACAGAAGAAGCGCAGCATATTGCTCTTTCACACACACACACACACACACACACACACACACACACACACACACACACACACACACACACACACACACA
>JASSRZ010000072.1:21095257-21157287 GCA_032164315.1 Malacoctenus gilli
TGTGTGTGTGTGTGTGTGTGTGTGTGTGTGTGTGTGTGTGTGTGTGTGTGTGTGTGTGTGTGTGTGTGTTCGTGCACCCATGTGCACCCCCTCTCATGGTACCATCAAACCTAACCATTTCTCCTTCCTCTATTGCGCTGAACACTAACACATCAAGGTTCAAACACACACACATACACACACGCACACACACACACACACAAGCACACACAAGCACAGACATACACACCACAATCACCTTTTAATTCCCTTTGATGTATTACTCTGACAGGAACCAATTTTAGCACCCAGAATTGGGCCTTAAATCACCAAATCACCTCCTTTCACCTATCCAACATCTATCAACCTGCTTTAGCAGAAACACACACCCACCCACCTAAACCCACACACACACAAACAGACACAAACACATCAGTATTTTGTCCATGTAAATAAAGTATATGCTGCGTTGGCTTGAATAAATATGGTATCGACAGGGATCGAAGACTCTGCTCGAGCATTGATAGATGACAGCTGTGTTGCTGCCAAAACAGTTTTTTTCCCCCCTGCCAGCTGGCTTTGAAGGGTGTGCAATCTGTTTTCCCAGGATATGACAAGCAATATTTTTGAAATGTAAATGTACAGATCCTCTTTGAGGTCCTGAGAGTTACATGGTTTGCAGCACATCGTGCCCGTAAAACAGTCAGCGTCCACAGTGTCCTGCTGAAAAAAATAGAGCGCTCGCATTTGTTTTGTTGCCCTCGTCCTTATTTGGCTCGTTTTAATTACTAAGAGTGTTTGTCGGATTCGGTGTGTTTACATGCGGCTGGGGAAAATCAAATGAAATGAATCAAACGGCAACATCTGTCTCATGGTCCTGTTTTCATTTGTTGTTGTCTCCCTCACTGGGTCACCTGGAAGTAGTTCAATAGGGGCCACAGCGCCACCTATAGAAAAGTGAAAGTTTTGGTGGAGGAAGTTGAAAAAAAAACATCAAAGCATTACATTAAAAAAAAGGAGCTTGATGCAAAAGATGGTAAGATGGTGAGATCGAAGCAAAGTTTGGCATCAAAAGAGAAACAGACTGATAAACCACTTTTTCTGCAGAGTGACAGTAGTTTCTCCTGTAAATGCTGAGCCTGTTTGCTCTTTCTCTATGATGCTGAGGGTTTCAGGTCTACAAAACCACACTGTTCCCAGGAAAAAGGAATGTTATTTTTCATCACTTCTTTTTATCACTTAGCTCTTTTCACACCAAAATTGCAGCGGTTGCATAACACAGTGTTGCATCAAGGTGGTTTACACAGAACCTCTACAGTCTCCAATCAACACGCGTGTTGTTGAACGGTCAAGTTGGAGCTGAGCGCGCATCGATCTGAACCGGGTTAAACATGCAAGCTGCAGAAAGACCCGAATCAATCAGCAGGTCGCAACAATGAACATTTCTGCCGTCTAGTGACTTGGCGGACCAGCGCAACCACAGAGCTGGTCTGAAAGTTGCCGTAGACGCATCGTTACTCAATCTCCATCATTCCATCGCAGCGCTCGTTCTTTTTGCTTCGTCAGCGAAAATTGCCGGCAGGAACCCGCATTAGAGGATTAGCTATTAGAATGCGGGTGACGCTTCGCTCCGAGGTCAAAATCCAGCGGAGTTTCTCGCGGTCGGAGGGTTTGCGTGCGAGTGATACAAACGACCGAAAGTGAGCTTTGAAGCTGGAGAGCAAATTAAGCCCTTCTGTTCGCTCAAATCGAGAGAGCCAGTTCCTCTGGAGGCTGAAAGCATCGATCACACTCAGCACTGCACCCTGCTCGTTCCGCTCGCATGAGTCTGTCCCGGTCAAATATCAGCTCACAGATTTTTTTTTAGCTTTAAATTTGGCTCAGCCTCCCTCTGTAGTTTTCCTGTTAATGAACGTGAGCGCTTCTTTCTTTGACTGCTCCTCCAAACCCAGTGCGCACACACGAGTGCATGTGCATGACTGTGCCTTCTTTTGCCACATCATGACAGGAATCAAAGGAGCTGGTGCTAATTGAGGGTCTAATGACCATATCTGAAGGGCTATTGATGTACCCTAAGTCATGACTCAAAGTGTGTGTGTGCACGTGTGTGTGTATGTGTGTGTGCGTGTGCGTGTGCATGCGCACGGGGTGATCCTCTTTGATTAAAAGAAAGCAGCAGCAGCTTTAGAAGGCTTTAGCTTTGACACATCTCAGAGCCTTTGGTTCAATAATTCCATCCACAAATTATTCCTCAAACACACTATCAGCAGGCAGCGGTGGCAGCTATTAGCATGCTACGTGTACGATGGGGGGGGGGGGGGCTCAATGGTAGCCGTGGCAACTGCTATTTATTTTGCTTCCAAAGTGCAGCGTCCCTCCTCCGAGCACATATCTGTTGGTTCACACCGCATGCATATTAATCCTGGGCTTATAAGTAGCTTCAAACAACACATGAGCGTCCGCGCTGACTCGGAGCACTCAAGGATTGCTGCGAGAGGACGGCCAGAGCAGAGGTGGATGCTCCCTGGCTTGGGGAGGGGTGGGGGAGGGGGGGTGCACGCCACCAGGGTGAGTTGCGATGGAATGAAAATGAACAGAAGTGGGAGATTAAAGGATAAAACAATAGCTTTATCCCTGTCGATGGCATATTTATTCAAGTTAATGCAACGTGTTCTTTTATTTACATCAAGGGGATTCTGATGTTTTTGTGTGTGCGTGTGTGTACGTGTTTGAATTGAATGATAACTGAATTGTACAGGAACACACAGACCAATTTTATTCTGTCAAATACAGAACAAAGTTTAAAACACTAAATGGATTTAAAAGACAAAAAAACTGTGAGGATTGGGTGACAAACATGAGCGAATGCAAAGCAGTCCATCCTGAAGCTGCACTCACAGCTCTTCCTCATCACACATCTGTTCAATTAAACATCCCACCTCAGAAAGAATGATCTCTGTTTAAACGAGGGGGGGCCCCTTGGACATCGCATGCTCGAAAAACATCAAGTAACGATTTTCGTTTTCCTTCCAAAAATGGATGAGTTGCCCTCGAGAAGTGCGCCAACGAGCCTGCGTTTTGCTTTCCCTCTCCTCTCCCCATGTGTTGTTTATTGATTAATTAATAGTGAGTGATCCTTCATCTTTAAGGGCTGTAATTACACTCGGGAGCAAATGCAAGGGCAAGGGGGCTACTGTCGTACACGTGCACTTCCTCAAACACACCTCGGGGAGTGCATATGTTTCAGTGTTTGTGTGTGACTGTGCACGTGTGGGTTTTATTTTTTACCACTTGGCTATCGACAGAGCCCATTTACTCCTGCAAATGACCCAGCCAGCGTTACCATATGCCATAATAGGGGAGTGAATGGGATCCTGGATCATCCCCCTGAGCTCACACAAGCTCCTCAGCATGCAGAGCAAATTAACTTCATCCCTACATAGCTAATCCGCCATGGAATTAGGATTTTTAGCCCTCTCATCTCCACTGAACAGGATTCAGAGGGAGATACCGCGGGGGCATCTCGGCGGTAGCGCTGTTGACTGGAGGCCCGCGGTTCCCGGCCAAATGAACCTAACCCGTCATTCTCCTCGCTCACCTGGCTTCACCTGTCCACATCATCCGGCATGGGGGTGGACGGCACTACGAAACTGGATTGCCACCCATCCCGGGGGTTCTCTGAGCGTGCCCTCGTGAAGGGGGAGGGAAGCACTGCACATGTTCAGAGACGTGGGAGAATATCACTGTGTGTCAGGCTTCACAATCCAGGAGTAGATGGTTTAATGTAAATAAAGAAGATTTGGAGTAAGTAGGAGGTCCTGCAGTCCATGTCAGTGCACCCACACACTGCAGACGCTTTCATCAGATGGACTCCCACCTGTTTAATTCTCTTATAAAAGAATCCATCTGTTCCCATCTTACCAGAGTGTGCGGGAGTGTGACCGTGGGATGTTTACATACACTATCATTTGAATAATGCAGACGAGTCCCTGACCTTTAGTCAGAATGTCCCATTTGACACGAGCTGCTCAATAATCCCATAAACAAGCAATTCCACTGCGTGTCTACAAAGCGCACACGCAGACTTCCTGCCACAACCGGCGTCGATGGAACAACAGTGCAATTTTTTTTTCTTTTATCCGAGGCCCTGTGTTTGCTTGTGTGTGTGTGTGTGGGGGGGGGGGGGTTATTCTTCCAATCTGAATTATTCTTCCAATCAAAAAGAGGGTCGGTATTCGATCTGTAATCATTCTATCCTCGTCATATCGCCACACCACAGTGGATTTCTAGTGCACTCGAGGCCTCATTCTCAGCTGATGAAGAGGATTGGTATTTTTTTGGTCAGGGCTCACGCTTCCTAATGATGTCTGTCTTCAGCTGATCCTGCTTGTTAAAATAGGATCCATTCAATGGAGACGTAATAAGAAAAGATCACACCTGGATCTGCCGCTGCTGACAGAGCAGACTCACGGCTGAGCCCTTTACATTTGCTCAGGATTGGGGCTCGGCGGTGTTGACAGCCAAGCCCCTTCCGAGCTGGTTAAACAGCCCAAAGGGTCCCAATGACTCACCCCCAAAGGTCATATATCCATTGTGTTTGGCCAGATTTAACGTAATGAAACAACCAAATTAGCCCTGAGAAATATGAAGGTTTTAACTGATATGGTTTGACATGTGAAGGCAGTGATCAGACTGCCAGCTGACCAGCATTTCATCGCACGCAGTTCTGTCCCAGCTGGACGTGGCTTAGGGGTTAAAAACCCCTTGATGCTGGTGAGTGATTCACATGACTCCGTGCTGATCATCACTGATGTACTGACATGACTTTATGGCTAATCAGTGGCCTTACAGACAGTCGAAGCCACATTTCAGCTTGACCCAGCGCACGACTGGCTGAGTAAGGTGGTATTACTTATCCCTGCAAACGCCACATATGTGTAAAGTTCCCAATCCTGACTCAGAAATCTTTTGTTTTTAGATGGATGTCTGGTCCACTATCACTGTCATTTTCATCACTGTCTATTGTCTTGCGGTCGTCGTCTAAAAGACTCTGGCCTGTCAAAGTCAGTACACAGTGTGTCAAAGTAAGCAGTTTTGGTTCAAAAATGACTGTAATCACCCCCCCAAAAAAACATGTACCGCTGTCTGTAAATAACAGGGGGTTCAAATGGCATCCTCTGCTGACAGGGTGCCAAACAACATGCTAAGTTTTAATGGAAAACATGGCAAATTATGTTCAACTGACTCCAAAATGAAAGAAAACGACAGCAAACAAATTCAGTGACTGCAGAACTCGCGGCTCTCCCCCTTCGTGTCCGATGTCAATATGTACGGGGAATATCTGAGTGGCGACGACGCTTGGCTTGGTCTGATCATGATCCTGTCAGAGGAGCCTCAAACGGTCTTGCTGACGAGGCCTTCCAGGGGTTTCCATCCATTTTAATGCGAGACAGTCGTTTCGGACAACATGACATGAACAGTGTGGGTCATCCACTTCTCAGGTCACTTGAAGAGTCCTGGGGAGTGGGAGTCTTGCGGTTTGTGAAGCGATTATACCATTCGAATCAAAGCAACTGCCTCCTCACTACTGCCAGTGTGCAGAATTGAGGTTACTGTGAGAAGGATGGGTTAAGTGCAGAGGAAGTACTTTCCCTGAGGGGGTCAATAAATGCGAACTCACCAGTATCACGTGGGGTTGCTAGAGAAACAGACTTTATGTGCCTGTCATTTGAAATAGCTCGTCTGGAGCAGGTGCTTGGTGTCCCCCTTTGGAATGGATGAGTCACATCCGCCTTTAAAGCAGAAGCATCCATAACCTGACCGCAGAGTCAAGGTGAAACTTTGTGAATTCTTGTCCCGGATGCTATTTTTATCGAGCATCGACACATTACTTCACACATCAACCAACAGAGGAAATGAGGAGTAGAGAATCAAAGCATCTCTATAGAGAAGGTGGAGCTCCTGCATGAGTTAGGATGATGATGATGATGATGATGATGATGATGATGATGATGATGATGATGATGATGATGATGATGGTGGTGATGATGATGATGATGTATGGAGAACGAGTCAGTTTAAGGCTTAACTCGGGGGTGGGATATGGGACACAGACCGCTTTCATGTCGAGTATTCTTGGTTCCAATCAGTCTCCACCAGCTCCATGATTACTGCTGACTTACCCCGTTTGCAGTTAGGGCTCCTGCTTGAGTCTTAAGCTCCTTTTTGGATCTTGGTAATTTGTGGCTGCCTCCAACTTCACTGGATTGCTCACATACTTCTGTATTCAGGCTCCATTTTTTGGATTTTACTCCAATTTAAATTGCGAGCAATGAGTGAAAAAAACCCTGCTGAATTTGATGAAGTCAGGGTTTCAATTTAAAAAAAAAAAGAAAAAAACTTGTCAGAGTGAAATTCGATTAAACCTTTAGACACCTACAAACAATCACATGCTATCCCAAACCTGCACACATTATACATCCAGTGTCAGATTAGCTCTTTTGACTCCTTCGTGTTCATTTCAGCTGGAAGGAGGGGGGGGGGGGGTACACACACAGACACAAGCACGCTCAGGCAGACAAACTCAAACACACAGTCAATCTCCTACAAAGGCTCAGAGCAGATTATTACGCTTTCCACAAATTCATCCCAAGTCAACTTTATTGGCTCGGAGCCTATTTAATATGCCCAGCGCCGCTCGGCGCGCTGGGGAAAAGAGTGTATACCCCGAGACAAGTGGCTTAGCACTGACATGGACAAACAGCGCCTGAGGACACCGGCACCGGCGGAGGAGGTTGGAGGTGAGAGTTGGGGGAGGGGGGAGAGACGAGGAGATGGAGCACTTGTTTACATAGCGAATGAACCCGCCGGATCATGATGAGGAGGGAGAGAGGCAAGTCAGAGCGAGTGAAAAAAATGAACGGATGGTGTTTAAAGAGCAAACGACAGAGAGCTTACAGGGAGGGGGTGAAGAGAGGGGGATTGGACAGTAAATGCTTTTGCAAGTCAACATATTGGAACACAACATCACCTATATAATGCAATACACTGCAGGAGCAGTCTGAACGCTCTCTACTTGATTAGTTACACTCACTGACACAATCACAAGCACACTCCCCTATGGTGGCGGCCGCGGTGCAAAGTGCTTGTTGTGGCTGGGCGAATAATCAAAAGTCAATTTCCATTTTGGCTTCCCACTATCACGTAAACCAGATAATCGACATTAAACCATTACTGTACTATAGGCCGTATGCTCTGTGCCACTCCCACTCCACCCTCTAGATGTAAAGAAGCAGCGCACACTGCGTATGACCAGGGGCGTGCGCCCCTCAAACACAGCAGCTTCTCTTTTTTGAAGGAGGCTCGGCAACTTTTGGTTGAGGAGGTGACGCACTGAACTAGAGGCCCGACACGTTCAGTGGATTCAGGTATGCAGGAGCATGGGCGCTCTGATCCCAGGCTGAGCGGTGGCCCTCCAGGACCAGGAGTCCTACACCACAGCCCCAGTCGCCCTCTGCGGACTAACTGCCTCCAGTATGATAAGAGTTTAGAGCTGAGAAATGCATTCTGCAGCCGAAAAGTGTGAACGCACTCTGTCTGCAAAGAGTGAAATACGCATACAATAAGAACAAAGTGACAAGCGGCACTAAAACCCAAAGTACTCCTCTCCAACAATGAGATTTCTTCTAATCCTTCGGAGCTTTATTTTTCTTTTCCCCCCGACCACTCGAATACGACTTTACTCGTGGCAAGAAACGACTGTTGCTATGGAAACATGACACAACACTTCATTACTGCTGTTTGGGACGCAGAAGTGGTACGAAAGCAGACCGTACTAATACTCGACCCATACCAAATGTGCACTCTGGTCCGCACTGACTGACGAGAATGGACCCTTGATGACTGATGATAATTATAGACTGTAGACATGAACGCTGGGATATTGCTCAGTGACTGTGAGCCACGAAGTTCATAACTGGAAGAAGATGGATTGATGGATGGATGGATGTTCAGATAATCCAGTAGGATCAGAGCTCATTTCAATGCTAACATCTATTTGAGATTAATCACCTTCAATTTCTTTTTGCTTTAAATGAACAATGACCAAGTTGTGTTGGATGGAAAGGGACAGGGATATTGCTGCAAAAGGAATTTTTGAGCTGAACAGGGACTGGAAGCATTGGCTCTTCTCACAAGGTTCCATACGTCTCGCGTTGGTCCGACGCTGCACGTATTGAGTTGTTTTTGGGATCCGGACCTGTTTTCCAGGCTGCTCTTTTCATCTGTTGCCTAGTCTCCGAATCTCGCTGACAGGGGAGGGGGGGACAGCGGTCCAATCAGTGTGGCCCGTCACAGGACTCCCTGTCAAACTCATGAGGCGGATTAAACGAGAGGCAGCCGAGAGGCTCTCCGGCACCTATTAAAAGTGGAGTTTTAAGGGAGGTTAATGTAGCCACACCTCCCCCGCATTAGCGAGATCTCGTTTTGTGAAAAATACGCACGTCTCATTAACGGCACCAAATGATGAAAGGTGATGAAAGATTTTATTTGCAATGCAGATTTTCATGGGGGGGCGGTTGAGGTGGCTTCATGACGAGAGACTAAGGGTGGACATCAGGATGTGTGTGTCCATGTAGAAGCGGGCATGTGTGTGAGACAGTTAGAGGACAGACATGCTTGGATATCCTGATGGTGTGTGTGTGTGTGTTTGCGCGTGCATACGTGTGTGTGTGTGTAGCATTGTGTAATTAAAAATTAGGAGATGTGGGCTAAGGGCCCCGTGACTGCCTGTTAAGATACAGGTACGAGGTCAGTGGAGTACTGATGCCATTCACTTCATTGGGGAAAAAAACAACAACAAACCATCCAACCAAGGGGTCAAAGTGACATTGACTGTCTTCAGAACACAGGAAGCCACGGAAAAAGAGAGGGATGGAAGCCATACGACCAACCTTTTTTTCACTTGCTCTCTGAAGATTAGCTGCAGGAACAGCTTCCTCTGAAGATCCAAGAGAATTGCTGAGGATGTACAGCAATTGATTTAGTCTGGCTCCTCGGCTCAGCTCCGAGTGGAAGGGCGTCCTCTGCCTTTGGAATACAGCAAGGGGAGAGGTAAAGCCCGTGCCCTGGCTCAGGTGAAATTAATGCTGATTACATCTGTGCACACATTCGTTTGAATTGGAACAGGATGCTTTGGTGCTGAAGAACCAATCACGGGGCAGTTAGAAAACAAAGCAGGCTCCCCTGTGAGTTTAAAGTCTGGCCCTGACTTCCACCTCAGCGGATGAAACTATTCATCTACGTAGTTTGTTGTTTGTGGTCAAATGGTTTGGTTCTGCCATTTGCTAAGGTTTCTTTGAGGCCCTTCTAGATACACACATTTTACAAGGTTTAGATGCACATTCAAACCTAAACCTTTGAATCTCTTTCACAGATTTTGTTCCTTAGTACAGATTTTCAATCACAGTAAAAGAGAGTCTGTTGGGGGGGGGGTGGAGGTGGGGGTGTGAAGGGGACACTTGGCGTCGTGGTTGGCACTCACTGTGCGAATGTTGTGGAAATGAAACCTTTCTCTCTGTGAGGAGTTCACATAATACAATTGCTGTCCCAGTATAGCAGCCATTTTTAGTTGGTAATCCCATTGTCATTGGGCTGTGCAGTGGTGAATTGGTTGGTGCTCTTGCCTCATCACTTAAATGGTCCATAGATGGACTGTGAATGCGGTAATCTGAGTGTGTGTTGACATCATGAAAGACTAGCTAACCCTTGCCTCCAAATAAGATGAATAGCTTTAGGCAACTATCCAATAGAACCAAAAGAAAGATCTGAAGTCATCATTTTTTGTGAATCAAAATTCTGCTTTTTCACCGGTCTGCCTGTGTGACGTTGGACTAAATGTGGTCCCTGGGCATAAATGAGTTCTTTAAGATACACCGTGTAACTATCAAGGGGTCGAATGCTAGAAAATTTGGACTCCCCCTCGTTGCAACACTTCCCATCATCGCTTATAACTGCCGAGACAGCGCCATCAAACTGCTGGTGATGAAACTGCGACTCTGTGGCTTCGGTGGCCAGAGGAGTTAACCACATGTATGAGTCGATCCTTTTTTTTTTAAGGAATTTTGATCAGGAAAAAATTGAGTGTCTGCCCAGAAGTATCCCACTGCAATTGCCCAAGTCCAGATTGGATTAGCCATCTATTTACTTACCGTCAAGCTCAGGCAAGGCCCTGATGAGGCTTGGCCCAGAAGTGTCTATTCTCCTCGTATCGTTGGTCAGAGACTCATTAATCTCCCCACCCCCTAGTTATCTTCCACAAAGTGAATTACACGAGTGCCTATTGATTTCTGTCCTTATGCCAGGCATGTTTAGAGTAAACCTATTGCTTTTTCCCCCTGCCAGCGTTTTCTATTGTGCGGCTCTGTCCGAAGCAAAGGGTGGGAGGGGCTAATTGGCCTCAATCAAGATCACCTTGGCTGTTGGCGCTCAGGTGGAGGAAGCAGACGGAGAGAAAAAGAGGATGCAGGAGAGGATGAAGGGGAATGAGAAGATGTTCTAATTTTCTTGCCGAAGCTTAAGCGTGTCTATTAAAGCGTAATGCCGGGGAGCCATGGCCTCAGGAATATGCCACACGTCTCATCTGCATCTGCTGAATATTTGTGGCGACGGCTAATGCATTCAAATGGCAGGGGAAAGCAGGGGCAGGGGACAGTAATTACTGCTCGGTATCAGGTAGATGTGTTGGATGTGCTGAACGAGTTTCATGCTTCATTACTGAGGGGTGTTAAGGTAATAAGGCCCCTGACTGTCCGCTGAGGGAACTTATCACTTCTTGTGGCAGTGAAATTAGCCCCACGTTGTTCTAGGGGGCTCCTTTTCCCATTGACTTTCGCTGGAACAGAAGATTAAAGCCTTTCCCCGAGACGGCTATTAGGCGGGAGACAGGCGACCCTTCATAATCCCATAACAGCTCGCGTTTAATCAAATTTCAGCCAACACTTCACTTCTGAACCCGGAGCGCTTGCGGTGCAAAGGTCAGGCCATGTTAATTTGGCCAGGAAGCCTCAATTACTATCCATTAAAAAATCCTGCTGTGTTTAGTTTATCGCGGCAGCATTACACATAAGGCTACAACGTCTTTTGCTCACTCAGTCGCCTCATGTCGAAGTGTCAAGTCGTGTGTGTATAGAATCTGACAACAGATGAAAAAGGCTTTCTCGGACGAGAGCTTTCAAGTGAGGCGCCCTCCACGCCGGCGGGTACTTATCCTCGAGGGTCGCGGAGGCACTGGGTGGAATCATTTTAATTTTGCCGTAACACTCACTTGGCCTTCGTACAACGAGCTATGTCTGGATGGCTTTACTATCACCGGGGGAGGTTGAATGATTGTAATTATTACCTGAGCACCTTGCATGAATTTCATCCCATCCGGAAAAAAGCAATGTCACTGGAATTCCCCCGACCACCCAGCACCAATTACTTAATGGGCTTTAGAGAAATGGTAAGGTCCTCTGGTCGTTTCATGCCTCCGCAGTGCCATCTCAGTAATGTGCGACAGGCCGTGGTAATTGCTGTCAGTTTTAACAGGAATCATTTAATTGACCGTTTTGTTGCTGAACTTTGAGGGTTGGAGTCCAGCAGATCGAGATCTGCCTTTCAGTTTCCATAGAAAGAAAAAGAAGAAAAACAGCTTGAACTTTGGAAAACTTAGACTTTTTTGAAGTCACTTTTAATTTTGCTCCATTTTTATTTCAGTGTCCGTCCTAAAGGATGATCTTCGCCTGGCCACCCTTTCATATGTCCCTATCAACAACACCTTACAGCTTGTCTTGTTTTGCATTTTCTTGTATAAATATCATAGATAGCAAAACATGTTTCACAATTGGAACAAAAAACTGCCACCAGTTAGAGAGCGCTCTAGGTGGGGTTATGGTTGAGCAGCCCCCCTCGGCAATGTTAACCAAGGGGGGCTGCATAGGAGGGAGGAGACAGGACCTTGGTAAGCGACAGCCAATGAAAGGAGCACTGAGTCTGGCAGTGAGCACCTTCTGAACAGCCGACAGGTCCAGCGTGGACCCTTAGAGCAAAACAGATGGATTGTGCCCTGGGCGCTCGCCCACATTGCCCATAGCAAAAACTGCCCCCCAGACTGCCGCACAACTCGCTACAACCGCTGTCAGACTCCGTATGGCCACCGACAGTCTCACTGTAACCACAGGTGTAGAAGCCAGGTATCAATACACGTTGAACATTTACTGAAGTCAGTCAGATCAGCTCACTCTGCCTCACCAACACACACCAGTTTGATGCCAAGATTATGTTTATTTTGGGCGAGATCTACTAATACAGCTTAAAATTGAAAATATGCATTGCTCAACAAAATCTACTACGTTCTCCCTTTCACCGAGAACTGATCACAAGCAGGCTTTAATCCACTGGTTAATTACGATTCTCATTAGTTGCGGACAGGACAAGTAAATTAATGACGTTTCATCAAGTGCTACATGTCTGGCGGGAAGGTGTTTCCCAGTGTCGTCTCATTAAGGGGGCGGCCGCTGAAACTGGCTGATCTGGGGGGCGTCTCTGACAGGATGGGAGTCCAGCCCATCTATGCCGAGCCCGTCCTCGGGATGAACTGCAGAGGTTAATGCCGACCGCGCCTGCTCACGCTGAACCGAAGCGAGGCTTTGAGCCGCTTCGCCTTGGTCACCATGCCCCTGCATACTCCGGCTTCCATTATACCGCCTCTCATTTGCTAATGAGGTAATTAATAAGGCTGGAGTTAGCCAAGCAGTGCGGAACGGGGCCACAGCAGGGGTCAGCGCAGCACATCAGTCACGAGAGCCAAAAGAGGAGAGGAATTGGTTTGTTTGTTTGGGTAATTACAGGGTTTGTTTGTTTTCTGTTTTGCTCTTTTTTGCTTTTTTCTCTCTGATAATCATTCCCAGACATTGTTTAATAGTGTTTCAACTTCCATCTCCAGATGATAGATGGGGATTTTTTTTTTCCTTTTTTTTTTCTCTGCCACTCATTTCCTCCAGACCGCCCCCTCAGCCCTTCCCTCAACATTGATTTCAGCGAGAGGGCTCCGTCACTGAAACCGGATGATGAGACGGCAACAGGTGATGCCGGGGTGCGGAGTCAAGGGGCTTGTTAATGGTCTCCCAAAATGAAGCGTCCTTGAAGCGCGTTAGCAGCCTGGTGTGCAACGTGGCTGCCAGGCATGTGACGACTGGAGAAGAGGAGACGGAAACAGAGAGAGAAGGGAAGCACTCAAAGGCTGTGCTCAAACATTCAAGGCTTTCATCGCTCACCTCCAATGGAAAATGTGTATTTATGGTGAGCAGATGGAATCTCTGATTGTTACATTATTACGAGGTTAAGACGTATCACCAATCTTTACATTTCCAGTCAGATGCATAAGGGGATGATTGACTTTTTTAAAAATGTAAGTTAACCTTTCATGAATGCATCCCCATGCAAACCTGTTCAAACCCATTTATATAATGTGCTGCAACAGGCTGTTCTATTCAATCTTTTTTTTTCCATCACCAAGACTTTCGAGCCCACAGCTCTGCATTCACAAGCTTCTCGCAACTTGACAGCGTCGAATTTGGAACGAAGGGTCTGCTTCAAGCCCAGCTGAAGCATGGACATCCATTATATGGGCTGCACCCAGTCGCCCGGGTCAATTGCTTCCCGAATGATCAACCACATCCATGCGAACATATTCCACATGGGATCATGTAGCATTTTTCTCATATTTGTTCTATGGCTTAGGATGCATTCAAATTCCTCCCTTAATTCTCAACCTAGCCCTCAACCTCAAAAATGCATGCTCTCGCGAAGTGCAAGTGCTTTCCCGATTCTTGGAAATTTACATTAAGGAGCAAGTTTGAGGAACAAAATGGGCATTTTGTATTATTAGTTACCTCATTGTTGCTTAAGTTTTATTTTTACTCTACGATCTTTCTTCAAGAGCAGTCTGCAGGGGTGCTGTTGCTGCTGTTGCTACGGCCTCTTCTTCTTCTTCTGACTTGACACACTCAATGGTGCTTTGGTGTAATGCTGCCCCCTACTGTCTGAGGCCGTATCTGCATTTAAGGGGTGTCCCATTTCTAGCCTTTAACACTTGGTTTTGAGGGTTAGGATTGAGAGTTAAGATTGAGGATTAAGGATTGAGAGTTTAGAAAGAGAACTGGAATTGGGTCTTAATGTCAAGTTCACTCTTTTCGGAACTCATTGCTTGTTTCCTGCATGAATTGGCAAGCGATCAACCTCTTCCTTTTGTTGTTGTTTCATTCATTTTTCAGCTTTTGTGCTTTGCTGAAAGACAGAATAATGAACAGCGACTAAGGAAACAAAATGAATGGTGAAACGGTAGCCAGCTCAGTAAGGACTTCGTCTTCATGTCCTCCGCGGATGCTATTGAGAGCAAACAGAGCTGTCAGTAGCGTTATGAATGCAATAAACAGACAGCGTTGATGTGGGTCAACACTGGACACATTAGCTAAGCACTTAGCTTTCCGAACATTGTGTGAACATTGAGTGCAGACTGACCAAAATGTTCAGTTGTTTAACGCCTTTGTGCATTAGTCAAGTTCTCATGTTTCAAGCTGATTCTTTTCTTATGAAAGCAGCAATATTCAACTTCCCCCGATCACCTTTATGGGAGCAATGATGTGAGCAGTTAGTGGCTGGGGAGGTTGCTGATCTGGTGGTGAGTGTTGGCTTCTTCATGGTAGAAGGTCTTCTGTGATGAATGGAAACCCGCTCTCTCTCAGAGCTCAGGGGGTTTCGCGAGTGAGGAGCATATATTTTGGAAAACGAGTAAGCTTTTACAGGCCGTGGGTGGGGTTGGACTTGTGGTTTGAGCACCAGAGACAGACAGAAAAAACAGACAAAGACGTCCTCGTATCCGATGATTGGGCCTGGTCAAACCAAGTCTCGTAGCAGCCACATTAGCCACGATTTTGACCAGTAGGGACGCTACCCAACATGGAAAAAAGCAGAAGTTCTATATGACGCAACTGCCTTTTCGCTGAGAAATGTAAACATAGCAACTGCCAGAAGAATTTGGGTCTCGAATAATCCTAAATTGAAAGTTACACACTTTGATGCACAAGGATGCGTTCGGAAATGATGTCAAGTACCAAATGTGTGCTAGCTGAGTTTAGGTCGGTCCAAACCGCCACAACATCCCTGAACGGAAAGCTGCAAACAAGTTGCAGGGCGGAACTCATGAGGTGCCACAGAGGCAGGTAGACGGTAGGGGAGGTGAAGTGGAATGAAGGGGGGGGGGTGTTGGCTAGGCTCACACAGGTCTATAGGAAAAGGAGTGTTATTCTGGCTCCTGTTGCAAGGACCTCTGGGAAAATGGGCCCCGCCTGACAGTGCTGCGAAAGCCATAAATCAACCACAAGAGCACTCCTCCTCTTCCTCGCCATGACCTAGAGGCGACCCCAGAGTCTTGCGCACGCTCTCCAGACCGAGTGTACATGCACTTGAGAACACATGGAAGTGGAGAAGACACACACGCGCGCACGCCAAACGGCACGCACACACACAGCAACGAAGATGCCTGTGTGGAAGCCTTAGTACCAGTCGCATAGCCTCGACAGCCGCAGGACAGCACGCTTACTCATCCAGTCGATGATACAAATTAACTTCCTGCACATTTCACACAGATTTGCACACTCATGAGCAACACTATCATCCAGCTGAAACAGTGGACATTTCCTCCCCACAGCATTTAGAGCTATGATTCAGTAATACAAAACACAGTCAGTAAAATAAGAAAAAAAACATGCTCTGACGTTAACACTTTGGTTCAGCTTCTCAGTTGGCATCGGCTATAACCACTCGACAGGGATGTGGTCTGAAGAGGACACAGTTGTACTTCTAGTAAGCCCACAGTAACAGAGAGATCAGGTGGAGTTTGTGCATCTTGCACGGATTTTGTGAATATCTACAGACGAATGAGTTTCACTAATTAGCCTTCCCTGTAATGTTAATAACCCCAAAAAATGGGCATTTAGCAACCATGGCTACAGGACCCTCAAAAGACAATAAACCTTCCTTTTGATGTTTGGTGCCGTTTACAGAACAGCGCTTGATTGATTTTGATCAATTTTGGCTGTATTCTTGGTCGTCAGGTCACACGAGGTGGCACTGGGTTTGGTCGCGGCAGCAGTCCTGTGATCGGTCTGTGCTCAGCTGCTGCATGGTGGGGTGCTCCTTGGATCTGGATTTGAGGCAGTTCCATTTTTTCATCAGAAATGCAACGATGAATACTGAATATATGTCTTGACAAAACCCATATGTTTAAGTTTTTAATTAATGCTCCATGTCACTGGAAAGCTACAGCTCTTTTTCTTATTTTCAGGCTCAAACCATGTAAACGTAGAACCACAACAAATCAAAGGGCACTGTTATTATTTCTTTTGTAAGATCAAAAAACCATAAAGTCACCATGCATGTAATTGTTGGCAATGTATTGACTTCAAAGTGGCTTCTGGACACTGACACCTCAATTGACAAAAACAAACAAAACAAAACATCAAAAAATGAACCAAAAGAAGCCAATCTTGGCTAAGGTGCGTTACAATGGTTCGCAAAATTTGCCAGCAGGATTCAAAATGTACTTTTTTATAGGGAACACCTGCATAATCTTACAAAACCTTTGAGAAATGGTCGTACTTTCATGTTTCTCCATAGAGTTTGTGGGTAAGGCTTTGTCCTAGGCCCCATTGCATTACTGAATCCCAGCAATAACCAACTAAAAGCTAGCTAAAAGCACTTATTGCTAAAAAAGATATCAAAATGGGAAAAGCACTTTTTTCACTGTTACATCTTTCATTACCAAATGTCTGTTGAACTCAGGAATCCAGTGTTACCTGTCAAAGACCTTTAAGATAAGAATGCAGAGGAACACAAAGATGACATCTGTTTTTTGGAGCATGGAAGGAACTGGAGTACCAGACCAAAGGGCCAAACTGCAGGCGGAAAAGATCCACCTCGCGAACCCGCGACCTCCTCGCCGTGAGCCATCCGCCGCTAATCACCCTCGATCAATGTGACTCCATGGTAAATGGATTCGCTGCTTTGTCCCATCAAGCAGGCGCAGTCAGAAGACTTGGCACAATGATAGGTGAATGAATGACCTGTTCAATGATCTGACTTCACAATTTCAGACTACATTTGTCTTTTTGTCCACGGTTTTCAGTCGTCTTTCGAAAAAAAAAATAAAACAACCTGCCGAACGCCGTCTTGCAGCAAATGGTGTGCGAGCAATGGGCTTGGCAGCTGTCAGCCTCGGTGTGTGAGTGTGTAAATGACTGTGTGAACAAATGGGGGAAGGTGACGGATCATGTAAAAGGGGCCTGGAGACTGCTGAAGTTGTAAAAATGCACTATGGAAGTCCATTCATCTTTACTACGATCCATTTATTGACCTTGTCCTCCCATGAATAGACTTTTTTGGATTATTATTGAATGACGTCACCCAGCTTTTAGACGATATTAATAACGAAGGTCACAATCGGTCAAAAAAACGTAATGTTTTCGTTGCTTCAGCAACCAACCCATACATCATTTCTCTCATGACGTCCACACTTCGTTCTCTTATCCAAATGTGACGTGTTGAACTGTGGCATGGTTATGTTTTTAGATCATCAAGCTTGGATGGTGAACATACAGCAGACCTCAGAACATAATCAACACATTTATCTTTGGTGCCTGTCACGCAGCTGGTGACTGGTTCTTTCCCACGTGCTGTAGTACAGCGCAGGAGCGCCATCGAGTTCACCTCAGTCTGCTGTGGTTTTTGCACTGCGTTGTGTGAAGGTGTTCAAGGGGTTGAGAGCAGGGCCTGAGAAACGTCAGAGAGCTAGTTACAGAAGCAGTCGAGGAGGAGGGGAAGGTGGGGGGCAGGAGGGAGGAGGAGAGGGGGGAAAGAGGAGGTGTCACAAAGGAGGCAAACAACATCTAACTGGGTCGAAAGACACAAAGTGCTGTTATACCCCACATACTGGAACCTTGAACTGTTCTAGGTGGACATGGCGATCCCATGTCTTCAGCCACAGTCGTCATGGAAACGCGATGCTCGACCAAATTAATCCGGCCTGTGAAAAAGTCAGTCAGGAGGCAACTGGGCATCCCACACCACGCCACGCCACACCACTCCACGCCATAGAACACACAAACCCAGATACCAAACTAGTTTGATCCACATCGAGATGGAGTTAAAGAATCCTGAACCTCTGCATCACTGCACATAGTGATATTCCAAGTCCAATTGGGTAAGTGCTAGCTCGTTAGCCCGCTAACAGGTCATTTTTTCAGATACAGTCTGATGATTACCTGTGTGTGTGTGTGTGTGTGTGTGTGTGTGTGTGTGTGTGTGTGTGTGTTTGCTTCAAACCTTACAAACAGTTCCTTTGAAGCTTCTCGGAGAATTAAACAGCTAAACCTATTGTTTGTTTATTTGCTCCCAGATGTCTTTATGTTGCCATTTAAGCAAAGATGTTTTCTGCCTGCTCTTCCAAGGGCGACAACTGCTTCTTCCTCCTTCTTTCTTTTTTTCTTCTTACACCCCTTTTTATAGTTTCTCAGCTTTCATCGACTGCGAGCACTTGCAAAGAGGCTGCCTCTGCCAACTTCTTTTAAGTTCCTACGCTTCAATTATTCACCTGTGGGTGTTAAGAAAAAAGAAAAAAAAAAAAGAAAAACAGTTTAAGTAGTCCTGGAGGTGTCTAGGTAGAATCGTGGCGAGGAGTAGAGGTGCAGCCGAGGGGAGAGGGGAATTGACACAAGGTGGTAAAAAAAAACAGAGAGGAGAGTAATTGAAGGACGTGGGAGAGAGGTAGAGTACAAGGGAAGAAGGGAAAGTCAACAGAAAAGGAGGAAAAAAGGTCAAGCGGAGAGAGAAGGTTCAGCTCGTGGCTTTTGGGAGCAAATAGGCTGACAAATTAATTAAGATAATAATCCATGTTGGGGAGAAAAAAACAAAACAGGTTTAGTTCACTGTGTGTATGTGGGTGTGTGCGCACGCGCGTGTGTGTGCGTGCGCGTGTGTGTGTGCATGCGTGTGAGCATTATACAGAGTCCAGCCTCCTTCCCGTTGGAGGGGCTTTTTATGAGCTGAGCTGAGGAATGCATCGATTCTATAAAGAGCATGAAGAGGGTCTGCTGGCTGTTTCAACAGCTGAGCGTGGGATCAATGTGGGAGGCAGATGAAAAAGATGACATTTTCTCTCTCTCAGTCATAGCCCCTCCAAGCAGGAAGGACCTCTGCAGAGAGAAAGTCGCACACCGTCAGCGTTCTGCCAAGCCAGCCCTCACCGGCCGGGCCTTTTTAGCGTGGAAGCCGGCCGGTGACACAAACATAAATCTCCATCACCTTGGCCTCCAGAGGCACGCGTTTTAGGGCAGCGAGGCAGACCACTTCCCTCCCTCCACCTGTCCAAGGGGGATCCGCCACTTGACAGAATCACGACACAACTTCAAGACCCACAACTGATAAAATAGATGGATCAAAGGGAAAAAGGACAAGCAAAAGTATCCACAACTCTGATATGGATCCTTTTGTGTCCTAAAGTGTTTTATAATTTTTTAAGTTAACATGTTTAGAGTGATGGCCAACAATTGGCTTTTGTTATTCAAAGCATTGCATGACGCCAGTAAAACAGTACATCCAACCAAAATGTACCACTTTGCAAAAGGCGTCAAGATCAAACACATATCAAATAAAATGTATCGTGTGTGTGTGTGTGCGCGTGTGTGTGTCTGTGTGTGTGTGTGCGCGTGTGTGTGTCTGTGTGTGAGTGAGAGAGAAAGAGAGAGAGACAGCTGTTTTTACACAATAACATTACGGGTTGAAATTGTTTTCCATTTTATTGCCTTACCTGTAATTTACTGTTGCATTTTTTAACTCATTTTTTTTAATTTCCATAACGAAATGACATTAAAAAACTGTTCTAAACATGCATAAAAATAAATCTTGAGGGATGATATCATAGGAACTTGGAGCTTCTTCTTCTTCTTCTTCTTCTTCTTCTTCTTATATTATTATTATTATTATTATTATTATTATTTTATTATTACAAAAGAACATTTTAATCATGTGAGTGTGATAAGTAAAAAGATCAATCAAAATGTAGATGAAGGAGTCTCCACATTTTGTCTCATTATGGAACCCAAATTTTCAAGTAACATTTAAAAAAAAGGGTTTGGGATGAATAAAGAAATACTCATATTAATTTAAAACGACCGATGTTTATATCATTTTAATACATTTATATATTATCTTGATATCTATATGTCTATTATACCATCTCAATCTTTAACTATGTTATAGATGATGAGTTTATTACTTCATCTATGTTGATTCATTTAAACATTTTTAAATCTTAATAGATGCTAAGGTATTGTTTAGTAAAATGTAAGATAAAAATGTTTTGCACTTTAAAAAAAAAAAGCTTCTTGGCTTCAATAATTGACATTTATTTAAATCAGTTAAACTCCCCCTGAATTTTGCTCTCCATTAAAATCTCATGTAGCAGGTCCTAATTCACATGTGTTCTGCTTCAATATTCATTTCCAAGATGGTCCACCTAAATATTCAAAGCCCCCGCACGAGTCACGTGCACGGCTGCATCGAGTGTCCCAACATGCACCCCCCCCACTTCAGGGGGGGATGCATGTAGCTGGCCAATCCCCGGCGCCTCTCTGAGAATTGCGCTGCGTTTTTAATTTTTCAGCGAAGCGTTCAGTTCGGTGAGTGTTGAGGGCCACGCATGACATGCTGTGACTGAGGCTTCGACCACACTCATCACAGAATACATGAATAAAAGACTCACTGACGTTAAAGTGGTAAAGACTAAACCTGGAAGATCCTGTTTTAGGTGGTAAAAGTTTATCAGCCATCAAATAAGACCAACAAGCGTGCTGCTCCTGCTGCTGCTGTCGTCACAGGCTTCCACGGTCTTTATTTAGAAGGGAGGTTCGATTCCTTCCGAACGGAGCGATCCCAGGCTGTTAGCATGCTCCTGCTCTCCTTCATGTCTGTCAGATGTTTGGGGGTGGGGGGGGTAAAAGAGGCTTCTGGTGTCTAAAAATACCCCAGTGTGTCACGAGGCTGGTAATTATCTCACCAGGTCCCATTTGATTATCCCCATTAGGCTTCGCTGTTAATTGACCTTTTAAAAATCAGGAGGCATTTGTTTTTTGTTTGCTCTAAAAGCCTTTTTTGTTCGCCGGGCTTCGTCGCGTCCTGACGGGGGTCTGCTTTCCATTCGGCCAGAAGAGGCAGACTTGCTCACGTTTTATTCTGGGGTCTGTTTTGTGTCTTTTCGGCTTGAAAATTGAGGAAATGCCCAAAAACAAAATGACATGTGACTCCCAATTTTGTTGCAATTTTTCAATGGAAGCTTTCTGACATTTGAAAAATGTTCACATGTTCAAGCTCCAATGTTCCAGTCCATGAGAGCTATGTGTCCTTGCTTATGTTGCTTACCAAGCAGCGAAGGTGCCACTCGACCACCCGACGTGAATATGAGACATTTCGCAACCTTTTGCATCTCCGTCTGCACCAAGATTCTTTGCACAAAATGCTCCTGTGAACACAGAACAAACAGTGTGAATGCAACGCCGCTGCAGTACTCTTCTGTTCAGATGATCCCCTTCATGAAATCGCCCTATAAAGGAGAACTGCAATAGCGTAAGCTGAATAATAACGCGCAGCAGAACGTTACTTGTCAAACAGTGAAAGTTGACATTCTGGGGGTGAAATGAATGCGTTACACTGGGAGTTTTAGCAGGGTAATAAATTGATTATTTGGAATCTGTTTCACAAAATTTCATTAAAGTGGACATTTTATCCACTCGACTGGTGGTCCGATATCCATGCCAACATCGGTATGGGTTGAAATGGCCGGGGGGACACACGACATGACAGGACTCTCCAGTGCTAAAATAAAAAAAGTGGTCAAGAAAACGAGAGTATATATATATTTATTTATTTATTTATTTATTTATTTATTTATTTTCTTTAGTGGCAATCTTGTGAAAATGGTGTGCTTGATTTTTCTTTTTCGAGGTTGCATCCCTGCCTGAGTATGGGGGGGGGCTCCTTGCTGTTATTGATCTGGCTGTGAATTCTGCATCATATCAAGCAGAGGTCAAAGACAAGACAAGAGGTCGAGACTTGAAAACGACTGTGGGTATTCCTCCATTGTCAATAGACGCACTAAGAACTGTCTCGAAAGAAGAACAGAGAAGCAGTGGGTAAGAACGTAAAAGTGTCCCCGTCACCGTTTGTTCCTCTCCAAAAGTACCGTGTGCTTTCTTATCCGAATGCCTCGTAACGAGGCAAACATTTCACATATGGAATATGAATGTTGTTTAACAGGCGGACCTGTTTCGGTGTGCATGTTTGTGGAGCCGCGGGAGGCCAGCTCCCTCTGTTCCTGCATCAAATTAATGTTTGTGTTCCTTATTGCTCGACTGGAAGCCTCCTCATGCAGCACATGCACACGCACGGACACACGAGCACTTCATCGTGGTGCTTTCTACCGTTTTATCAATTGCACACACACATCCAAACACGTGTGCTTTTTTCTGAGACTGCGCCATATTTGTGTGCGACCCACACGCATTCACGCAACATCACGACCATGAAGGCTGCTGAATAATTGAGCAGACCCTGAAGGAGAACCAACTCAGCTGTTAAATGGCCCAGCGTCTAAATAAACACTGTGATTGCACTGAGATCGAGGATGGAAGGGAGCAGAGGGGGAGGCGGAGGAGGGGCTGCGAGCAGGGGCGGGGTGAGTTCACGGGGTCAGGTCCCAGCGAGGGGAAATTGCATCACACGTCGAGATGTGACCTTCTTTTTCTGGGAACACCCGTCAGCTCCTTTGGCGGCTGGGAGCCGGCTGATGTGGGGCAACGGCAGTCTCGGCTTTGTGCCCATGGTTTGACTCCGGTAGAAGCCGAAGAATTACTTCTAAAACTAGTCAAATCCGACTGATAAATATGATTCGGCTTTGTACCGCTTTTTTCCTCCCGGCGATATGTTTCCGTGTTTGCAGTGAAATATTGTGATCGGTGGTATTGAAGACGCAGCTATCGGTGCGGCGCAGACTCAAACGCAGACTGAGCCGCTCTGATGTGTTTGATTCATCTTCCCGAAAGCAGTGAAGACAGACTGCTGGACATGACACAAGCAGGTCATCGAGAATGGAATAGAACACGATAGACCCTGCCTCCAATATATGTTCCCGGGCGACCCCCACCCCAACCCCGCACTCTCCCAACTTCACCCACCCCGCCGCCCTCGTCAGTCGATCGATTTGCGGGCGCTTAGCAGCACCGTCCCGGCTTAATCCCCTGAAATATTCCGCCTGACTCAGCAGCTACTACCGCCTGTCACAAGTAAGTTTTCCTGCATGAGAATTTTATGCAGGAAAACAAAAAAAAAGGCGAGCTAACTCGACTGCGTTTTTCTCGCTGATTTCCCTAACTGGAAATAATGACTTGTGAAATGCATATCTGCGAGTGTTTACCTCCCCAGGAGAAGCTTTTCATGGGGACCAAAACAGAAGCCTGGAAAAAAAAGGTCCTCTGTCTGGTGGCTTTACTTTGAAAGATCCTGGGGATCCAGGTCAGAGGTGGGGTGGGTGGCGTCGGCAGCCTCCGGTACCTCAGCCTTGGGTCAGGGTACATTTTACACCAGGGTACTCGGTTTGTCGGTGAGTGCCAAATGCTTGAACCTCTGTCATGCTTGTTTGTTTTTTTTGGGAGTCTGGACTGAACCGCCTTGAGTCCGCAACTCATTTACAACTGCTTGGTAGGGGGCGCTGTGGTTCAAAAATATGTCAATATACATTATTCACATGAAGCAGATGATGCGTACTTTTGTCCCATCTCTGAACTTAAAGCCAAGTTCCCAAAATAACCACGCTCTGCATGATCCATAAATCATCCCTGCTGTCTTCCCTGCGCCTTTAAACTGCAGAGTCATTAAAACTGCAAAATACAGGATGCAGTGATTTACTGATATTAATTTTTTAATTTTTTAGGATTTGTCCCACTGGCCCATCATTATAGTAAATGTTAACATTAATCCGGAGAAAAAGCAGATATGTTCCCTTAAAAAAAATTGAACCCCCCCCCCACCCCACCATCCCCTTTCTACTGATGTCACGGTCTGACTGATTCTCTGTACCACTGCCCTCAGGCTGAAATGTCAGCTCTGCACTGGAACTATCTCATCATCTGATGGGCCGTTTGCCACGAAATGCGTTGAGATACTTTGGTTCCCAAAGGATTCCACTGTGCGGATACAATTTTAATGACCCGGTAATTTTGTGATTTTTTTTTGCTGCAACCGTCAGATGTTGAAGAATAAAAGGAGCTCCGGGTTCCTGTTTTCAGTGTCACAGACGTTGCGGCTGCCTGGGGGCTAGTTAGGTTTGGCAGCCTGGCTCTTGATGGATGTGGGTGTACTGTAGACAGTCCTGTAGCTCCTAAGGTAGACTTTAGGCTGTGTTTGATACTTGCCAGCGACTGTTGGATGAATGTGCGCTTAAATGGCAAGTTCTGCCTTCGCAGCGTGATTGATGAGTTCTCCTGAATGATTTGCAGTGTGGGTGAACTGACATTCAGATGAGCTGGTCGAAACTTTCGGAATTGTGGTGTTCCAATTACAGTTTGGCTGTTAAGAGGGGTATTCATGTGGCGCTTTTGTTAAAATCAGGAAAGCGTGTTCCAGTGCGGTGGTTTGCATGTTGTTCCTTGTTTGTGTGTGTGTGTGTGTATGTGTGTGTGTGTGTTGGTTCCTCTCCCCGTTGGACTGGCAACTAGACTGTGAGTTGCTAAGGGCTGATAAGGTGTCAATCAAGGCGTTACTGAGGTGACAGATGATTTGGGAGAAGGGTCACCTCTGATTGGCTAGGGACACAAAGGGGTGGGCTTTATACCGTGAGTCGAGTTATTGGCCTGGGGTTGGGGGCGACTGTGTTTGTTTGTTGACAGACATGAAAGCGAAGAATATTTTCTCTGTAATTTTAGCTAGCTTGAGTGTGTTTTTGAAACACAAAATAGAGTTTTGGTCAGTCTTTGCTTCTTTGCAAATGTTTTTTTCTCTCCTTTCATCACAGTTAATGAAATTGTTTTTCTACTTTTCTTTTTTCCCCATCATTTTATTTAATGACCCTCGTGCAGCCTCGTGACCCTTCAACGAAGAATGAAAGTGTTCCAGTCAGTTGGCATAACCCTTTGTCCGTCTTTCTCCAAGTAAATCTCCACCGGTTCGAACTTGCTTTGAGGTCACACCGCCTCTTGGAAGGCACGTAGACAAGCCTGTGGTCGCTGGAGCGAACCGCCGAGTCCTCTGTTCTTCCGAGACCCCGGCTGGTGTCAAAGTGCAGAAGGGGTGATTCGCTCTGGATGATGGTCCGGGTGTCCGAGTGTCCCCTGAGTAGCGGTGATCTGACAGGACGGGGTCTGCGCATTCTGTGGCTCCGGGAAGGTAAAAGAGAGCTCACGTCAAGCACGTGATGATCCGCTGCCATGTTTTTACTTGAGGACGGGGGAGCGGCCACAGCACCATAACTCGGTGCCTTTAGGCTTTGTATCAGTGGAAGACTCAGTCGAAAAATTAATAATACATTTTTTTTAAAGTATTGGGTAATAAATTTCTCTGCAAAGGTTATGTGGTTGCCCCCCCCCCCCTTTCAGGGGTTATAATCAGGGTCCCGAGGTGTTGCCTGCTCATAGGTCCTCAGTAATCAATTTTCATATTTAATTTGAAAAGAATTTTGAATGCAGGGCATTCATGGGATATTCCCACTGCTTTAATTATGAAGGCCCCAGTTGTTGCTTCCTTCGGCATGAGGATGTGTCCAGCAGTGATTGTTTTCGCAGAGCTATCCTGGCTAAGCAGAGACCAGTGAGAAGCTTCCTTGGGGGGGGGGGGGAGCTCTCCTAATAGCACCTCCTTGGCTCCACTCTACTCTGTTTTACAAGGTTTTCCATCAGGTTGCACTACTTTGCTGCCAGGAAACTTAATCGCATGAACCTGCATCAGTTTTCACATGAGCTGAGTCCAGCTGAAAAAAGGTGATGTCGACAGTCTGCAGTCCGTCAATTAGCCAGGAAGTGATGTGAAGGAATGAATCGATGAACAACTCTTTCAGAGGAATCAGGAGCCTGCAACATCATCTTTACAACCTCTATTAGTGTCTCTTCTATTGTTTCATTGTGTTAGCGTCACATTGCAAAGGATGTTGGTCAACTATTGGGTTGCTTCTCTGTGATTGACCACACCCGCCTTAAGTTGGGAATGAGTTGGGAGGCTTGGAGCCTTTCTGACGGTGCCTTGCCAGCCAGAAACTCATTAATGAAGTTGATCAAGCGCAAGTCTATAAAACTACACATTGCTACAGTTTTGAAGGCTCTCTGTCGTGTATTTCGAGTGTGTTTTTAAGCATTTGGCTGATTTGTTAAGATTTAGAGCAGTGGTCAACAACTTTTTGTTGGTCAGGGGGCCTGAGCCAGTTGAATTGTCAAAAGTTAAACTCTGATGACACTTTCCAAGGTTTCCCCTTCGTTCAGGGAGGCAAGGAAGTAAAGTTAAACTCTAAAAATGCCCACATACATCCAATTTTAACAATTGCTAATATCATTCATGCGAGCATTCATAGGACTCTTGTGAGATGGTATTGCTGCCAACTGTTGCCGTATGTTTGACCTCCTGTTCTTGAGAGTCAGATATTAGGAAAACAAGGTCCGCAAATGTCCACACAGTTGTGTTTTGTTGATGTGGAAGGAAAAATAAAGAAAATTAAGTGTAAAAATGAGTCAGTAATTTCAAATATGACAATTGTGCGACCGAACTGCTCATTTGGTGATTGTGGCTCCACTCCAAATCTTCTGTTTTTCCTTCAAGCTGCGACTGTACTTAGACTTTAATCAGTGACATTTGTTTCGCTTTCTGTGCACATGTCCATGCGTGTGTGTGTGTGTGTGTGTGTGTGTGTGTGTGTGTGTGTGTGTGTGTGTGTGTGTTTGTGTGTGTGTGTGCTTGCGCGCGTGCGCGCCTGTTCATTTTCCCTCGGTTTGATGAAACTGTTGCATCTGCAAAAATGTTTTGAACAACTGGAACAAACAGCCTTGTTTTTCCTCTCTGATTGTATCCCCTCCCCCCCTCGCAGTTTGTTCACTGAGGCTTTCAAAGAGTTTCATCAGCCTGAAGGTGTTTGTGCGCTTTAGTTAGGGAGGTCTGGGAAACAACGAAAAAAAAAAAAATGACAGCAATATGTGGGTGCGCGAGAGCCGAGGTACCTTGTTCTTTCCTTGAATCCATGTTTTTTGTGTTTGTATTGCTTTTGTGCGGCGATGCTCCGACTCGCGCTCCGGAGCCTCTTAATGATCTCTGTTTTTTTTTTTCTTTTTGTGTCTCCTTGTGTTCTCTTGTCTTCCACGTTGCCCCTGATCCTGCTGGACATCTTCTTCTCTCATCCAGGTAAGGAACTCCTCTTATTTATCTTATTTAAGCCGTCCGCTCGGCTACCTTTCTGCCCGTGTGGCTCCTTTGTGCGTGGAGCGTTACCAACTCGCATGCAGGAGGCGTGGGACTCGCGCGTTTGACTCACAGCAAGCTGTGCTCGGAGGGCTGGAATATTGGACTGACTTTGTTCTCACGTGATATTTTTGATGACTCATATTATTTATCTGATTTAGTGAAATCCAGTGAAGACAGTGTTGCAGCTCGTAGGACACCCAGTGCAGCACATGCCT
The DNA here is from genome assembly GCA_032164315.1 of Malacoctenus gilli. NCBI lineage: Eukaryota > Metazoa > Chordata > Actinopteri > Blenniiformes > Labrisomidae > Malacoctenus > Malacoctenus gilli. The sequence goes on from JASSRZ010000072.1 coordinate 21,123,037, forward strand.
CTGCCGTACCATATTTAGGTTGTTTAGACTTTGAATCTAGACGTATACAATAAGTGCAGATCCATATTTCCAGTCCAGTTTGTCCTGTAGTTAAGCCTTTGCCGCTCTTGGGTCCCGTCGGCTTCTCTGGTTGGCTCGACCGCGGGTGCTGTTGTGCTGTCCAGCAACGTGACGTGAGGTTTTGGATCCATGCTTGCTGCAGCAAGGCATCTGCCCGGCAACCATTCCTCCTGCAACCCCCCTCAGAGAAATCGCTGACCTCCTTCGGTTGCTCCTTTGTAATGTTCACGCCGATTAAGTTAGTTGTGACCTTTGCCGCGAAGAAGCGATCTGTTATGGGAGTAATGAGCTGTGTGCTCAGCCTCCGCGCTAGATCTCCGTTGTGTGTTTTTTGTTTGGATTTTTCTTACCTGCTCGGCGCAGAGCGAGCAAATTAGCATCGGGAGATGTGCGGGAACGGTACTCTGACCAAGGAGGTCTCTCAGAAACAATGGGAGCTGTTGTTGCATGGCAATGCCTCCGTGGTTCTGCGCGTCTGCTGGCAGAAGCCTGAAGGCTTCAGGGAAGCTGATTTCTGAAGATTCTGCTCCTGTGATGGCTGTCGACTGAAGCACAAGGACACGTTTCAGTGTTAAAAAGACGAATGGTCGGACAACCTTTGACCTCAGGAGTTATTGCTTGCGCTGTGTCAGGCCAATTATGCTGGAGGACATTCGTACAGTTCGATACAAACACTCACTGTGACCACAGAGGGTTTCAGTCGGACTGTGGGTGAAACATTGTGATCTGGATGATCTAGCAGCATCTTTGTTTGTTTTTTGTCACCCACGGTATCGAATAAAAGCCTTCTGGGAAATTCAATCAAGAAAGGTTCCACTCCCTTTGCTTCACTTTATGGGTTACATGTTTGTTTGTTTTTTGCAAGAAACAAGATGGGAAAGCATACGCCTAAGATCGGTCCAGTCCTCAATGGGTTGGACAGACAGTCTTGTATAAACTCTACCCTCAATGGTGGATAAAGTGTCCAACTATTCCAGCTTAGTGTTGAGTTTCTGGGAGTTTCGAATGTCAGCTGCTGGACGAGTCTGCTCCACGGCCGGTCCAGGCTCTCTTACTTTAAGGGGTGTGTCTCTAATTTGGAAGTGGGCTCTGCGTTTTCAGGTCGGCGGGCCGTTAGGGGTGGCAGGGAGAGAAGTGTCAGCAGCAAAAAAACAGGCAAGGAAAAGACTTTTCCTGAATTCCTTGCGCGCTTTGGCGAGCCAAGGGAGGTAGAGGCAGGCAGGTGAGCGCCCAGTTGGGAGGGGGGGGGCAGTCGGAGCCACAGCAGCAGTGACAGCATCCACGTGAGCCGAGATTAATGGCCATTCTGATTGGCTGCGACAGAGCCAGGTGACAACGGCAGGGTAAGACAGTGGGGGGGTTAGGACATGCTCTCTGAGGACACCTTTTAAACAGCTGGCCAGCAGCATCGTGGGAGTCACTCTGTGTGCGTGTGTTTAGAGGGGGTTGTTTGTGTGTATGATTGTGCTGAGTCGCATGCTGTTGTCTTTCCCCCCTATGCCTGTGGTGTCTACACCCTGTCCGCCCCGTCCCCCTCTCTCGCTGTCACTGGCCTCCTTTCCCACCACAGCCGCTCACAGTCTCACGCTGCTGCAGTCTTTATTGTTGATGCAGCAGCCGCACTGTCAGGACAGGCCACTGCCAATAACTGATGGCTGAATCAATGTTGGTATTTCCAGAGTAAATCTGCTGATATTTCATGCTGATCTTCCCCTTGTTGTTTTTTTTATGCCCCCCCCCTTTTGTCTTACTGCAGCATACACAACAGTTTTTGCCCACTAAGTGCACAAGCTCATTCCAAAAAAGTTGGGATGCCGCAACACTCGGCATGAAAACAAATCTCAATAGCGTACCAAACGTTCCACCAACTTTAACTGAGCGGCACTCTTTCCAGAGGTGACAGACTGAGAGTAGCTCAGGCCCGGATGTGCGCCTTGTCCGTCCGGAATCGTATCTATCCGAGGTTAACGTTGTTTTCAGTAGAAAATCGCTGCGGTGTTGCAGGTCACGACAATTCAATCAGTGCTCTACAGAGCTCTGAAACTTTCTGATGTGTTGCACTCGGAGTGACACAAGCTTGAGAGTTTGATTTGACTTGCTGCCCCCCCCCCCACACGGTCTGGTGAACGGGGGGGGGGCAACGGATGCCAACCACCTTCCAATACCATGAGTTGTTAATACACCTGGAAGCATTTCATTGATTAAATTTGGCCACCTCCTTCAAAATGAGCTCTTCAAACCACAAGATGCGAACTAATCCTTAAAAAAAATATTTAATTATGTGTTATGTCACTATCATTCTTAGTTTATCACTCATACACTCTTGTTCTGGCTTAGCGGTTACACAAAGACATTGAATTACTTACTGAGAACAGAGGACTTTGGTTCTTCTTGCCAAATGTTAGCCCGTCAACTGCCTCATGCGAAGTGACGCCTTATCTTTCGCGAAACACAACATGAAGGCTCGCTGCAGTGACGAAAGGGGAGTGTGAGTGTGCAGACCACAGCCACAGGTGTCCTTCTGTGCATGTCTGCGTCGTTGGCCCACAACCTGAGAAGACCCCACTAAGCTCCCTCTCCTTGGTGCGTTTGGTGGTTTGTCAGTTTACAAGCTGCCCGCGCAGGACGTAGCCAGTCTATCAAAGAGCTGGTATCTTATCAGCTGGTCCTCAGCCAGCTTTTTGCAGCCTCCAAATGGCCTCTTAGCTGCGAGCTCACGCAGCTGCGGTGAGCTCGCAGTGATTCGATCAGTCAGTCAGCGCCTGCACTGCTTCGAGCAAAACTTAGCCACTTGCAACTTAAGTGAGCTTCAAACACGATTAAGGTTATAATATGTTTCGTTTATACAGCTGGCAGAAAGCTTCTGTCGTGTTGCGCGTAAGGCTTCCCACTGCAGGCACCACGTACAAGGCCAAACTCCGTTTGAATCGATCCATCGAGACCATATGAGCTTACCCGTGTTCTCGTCTTACCTGTGGATCCTGGGGAAATGAACAGCAGCTGCATAGTTCATAAGCTCAGGGGCGCGAGTTCATCCATTGCCCGAGAAACTTGCCCCCATGCAAGGAGCAGTACAAAGCAGTGCTTCGCTGTCACTTTGGCTGGAAGCTGCTCTTTTGAGTCGCTCTCCATCATCCAGTCACTGTTGGAGGTGTGTTTGATTTCTTTGAAGGCCTTTCCCTTAAATTTTGTATCTATAAACAGGTGAAAAACAGGTTGGGACACTGGGGAGGAATCCTCCTTGAAGCATCAGTTTAAAAACATTGATTTGGGGTCTTGCCTATCTGGAGCTGGTGGCCCCCTTTCAGAATGACACAAACTGTGGAGATGGCAAGGTGTTGGAGCAGCTCGCCCTTAAAGCAGACGAGGAAAGCAGTGTCACTTGGTCCATAAATTGGTTCTTTTATTCATTGCGTTATAGCCCTTCCCCCATTTCTTTCCTCGTCACTCCCAGCTGTGTCACCGGCTCTGTTGCTGGAGCCGGCTCGCTGCATGGAACCACAGACCTGTGCTGTCTCAGCTGGACGCTGTGAATCACTTTTTTGCTATATTTCGCACTGCCTGTAAAGTGGCCGTGTGTTACAGTGTCCTGCTGACTTGCAGATGTTCAAAGAGCCTTCTGTTCAAGAGGGATTGGTTTTGACTCTTTGAGACCTTGTTTTTCACCCATTTTTTTGGGGGGGTGCTTCAACTGAATGTTAACAGCAGCAGGTAAATTGAGGTCTTGGTGTGTGTATTTAGTATGAGAATCAAACTTTTCTCTAGTTTTGTAGAATCAAACCTATTGTTTTTATTTCTCTTGCCACAGTCTGAACTCTCAACTGTCCTCTTCCATTTTCGCTTCGCATTTCCCACAATCCCCTCCGTCTAATCCGGAAAATGCTCCTCTGACTTGACGCTCCTCCCCTTCTTTGTTTTTCCTCCCCTCCTTCCCTTCTCCCCATGCTCGTTGCGACAACGAGAAGTGTGGATATTCCTCTCACTGAGGCCTCCCATGCATGGCTTCCTTCCATTCAAATGCAAATGACGCGAGCCAATTATGGCTCAGTATGCGGTTATGTCTGTGTTTGCGAGAGCACATTCAAAGGCACATTGTGTTTAGGGGGAGACTCGAGTTAGCCAGCGTAGCATTCCCTCCGGAGCTGCCAGCGGCAGATAAATTAGGACCTCAGACTCACAAAAGCAAAAAATAAATCATAATATTGGAGCACTGCTGACCCGTATTTGTTAATGTGGATGCTCATTGCCACCTATATTACAGCCATTGTGCGAGAGCCTGTGTCAGGAAGCGAGGCTGCTTCATGGCTGATTGCGCCGACTGGCGGCTTTCCTGTCTCGCGGCCGTGGAAAACAGTGGAATCAGTGTTGGGGCTTTGTTAGGAGTTCACAGATATCAGCAATTATAATGGCTTGGTGTGATAGTTTATTCCTCGGACGGGCAGCGGTTGCAAACGTGGGGTGCGGCGTCCATTAGCGTTGGCAAACAAGGGGGGGAGCCAGCCTGGTTTGTGCTCGCTCGAAGTGGTTTCATAAGGAAGTGGTTATTCTGTGTTAGCCTCCCAGTCTGCGGCACCAGATTGACATCCCAACATTGACAAGAGAAACCACTGTCTACCACAGCATCACCAACATTACTATGAACACTACTACTTGAACAAAGCCCTGCAGCAGAAGGGCAACCCAAAGTGGGGGCATTGCCCCGAACACTAATTTTGAGGAACCTGCCCCCCCCCCCCACACACACACACACACTTAAAGTTTAAAGGTCTGGCTGTCAGTAATCAATAATTTTTGCCAGACTGTATGATGGACCTGTGATAGTACAGGACTTCCTGGCTCTTGTTCACTCAGAATTTAAAAAAAGGCAGCTCATTGATTAATATATGTACAGATGACCTTTTGTATGTATTACTCATTTTATTACACTGTGGGAGGGGATTGTGAGGTGAGCCACGACTCAGCGTAATTTGGATGGAACCAATTTAGGGCAATGAGAGGGCCCCCCCGTCCCCCACCCTGTAAGCGAAGAAGAGCTGTGTCACTAACTGCCCTCTCCGGGCCAAGAGGAAGATTTATGGGCAAGTCAGGGCTTCCCCTCTTGTCCTGTCACATGATGAATGGCCAGGACATCACACCGCATCCACAGTCAACACTAAGCGGCTATGTCACCACCTGCCATTTTTCACCATCCACTTAATGTAACCCGGCCCAGGATCCAGCATCACCATATGCGTCGCTCTTCAGGGGCAGTTTCAAAACTAATAAACCACGCGCATGCTCAACGTTAATTTTTAGTTGGTCTGCTGGAGCAGGAAGTCGGCCAAGTCGCCAGCTAGTGAATCCCAGCGCTTGTGTTCAATGCACGGGCTCAACGTTTAGCCACCGATGCTCGGAGGTCAGGAATGAGAGCCAAGCGAACCGCCCCATTCACTTCTGGTAAATAAACAGAGTAACAAGCAATTGCTCAATGACAAGGGTTGCAGGGAGATAAATAAATCAGAGGTCCAAGTATCTTGAGTCTTCTCACAGAAGGTAAACTAACCTGGAACTCCGCGAATGCTAACAGCATTCTGCAACTTTCCAACTGAATGTCGAAAAAGCTGATTCCCAGGCCAGTTAGTCTTGGTAATTTTCTTTCTGTTGTGTTTGTTGGAGGCAAAAACGCTGTCTGTCGGAAGTGCAAATTCAACAGTTTCAGCTCCGCAGACGGGCTCACTTTGACTTTTTTTTTTCCTCCAGCAGAAGAGCAGAAAAACAGGAGCACTCCGAGTAAACTATGCAGCTTGTTCTGCGGAAGAATAAGCCACAAATTCAAAAGGTGTGTTGTTTCATCCACTGTTTTTATTTCCCCATCGGAGTATTGCCCACCTGCTTACACGCAGACACTGACCAAAAAAGAAAAAAACCCAATTGACTAAGACTGAACGCATAAATTTGAGGAAAGCTAGTAGCCACGATGTGTTACCATGGTTGCGACAATGTATCGTCTACTGAATGATTTGCCTCTCCCACGGTAAATAAGGTGCGCCATCCGTTTGTTTGAGTGTGAGGGGAGACTCGTTGCTCCAGATGTTAACGCAATCTCATGAAAGCAAAGCAGAGTGTTTGTGACTTGACAGACCAGAACACACCAATCATCATCGAGATGAGCGCAGCACTGGGAGTGAGATCGTCCCCTGGAAGTCTTGGTTGGATGTCGGTGCACTCGAGCCGATGGTGCGGATGTGGAAACCTCCACACAGCTGACGACAGTGACCACAGGCAGGGAGCTTAAATCTGCTTCCTAAGCAACTCTCATCAGGTTCAACCCCTCATTGTAATGTGAAAACACGACGAACAAGGAAATAATACTCCTGCTTCTGAGTTCCAGGTTTTTGATGCTGCTGGACTGCTGTCAGTGATTTATGAGCTTTTACTTAGTCGGCAGTTATTGTCCTCGGTGGAACATATTGGGAAGGCGTAATACTTACATGTGGAACCTGTGTTAAAATCAATAATACAGCAAGAGGGACACCTAGTCGTGACCCACAAATATACAGCAGTCACTTTATTGAGAGATCAGGTACAAGTTTAAATTGTCCCAGTAGGCCCATGCTTAACAGCAGCTATAGTAGCAAGCAGTGCTCCATTTAGTCAGCATCTTGTCTTTAGAAACAGCGGCCGAGTGTGAAAGGTTGATGCATCTTTTATGAGAATGTCCGTTCATGATTCGCAAGTCATAAGAGTCAATCTAAAACCATGGCAATGCCTGCAAATAAGAGAGCTGTCGAAAAAAAACACGACATACATCCAAATGTTTGTTGCAAACACGGCAGCCAGCAGTGTGATGAGAGGACGCTGTGTAAACATCCCCAAAGTGCCCAATATGCAGCTCGTGCACAGGTTTTTCGTTGAGTATTGAAATTACTTGGAGTCAGACAACAGACACCAAATAAACTGAATATGGCCTTTAATGCAGGATATGTTTCCCACGAATTTGCTTCCCGTGTAAAATTTCCCTGGAGGCATCAAAGTAGATGCTTGCTTGATCCTTTCCCAGCCAATGGAGCTTTTATCAGTACGTCTGCGCCACAGGCGACAAGGCCACCGGAGGCCCAAACTGCGAAACTGGATGAACATACCCGTTGCTCTCCTCGCTTTGCTTACCTGGACATCCACAGGTTAGGATAAACCGGACTACAAAGCTGTAAATCAACCTACTAACTCAACCCAGGTACCCTTGTCTGTGCACAAAGAGAGAGGTCTTTGCTGCACGTGACCAATCAGAGAAGCAGAAATTCAGGTGTCGCTGTGCACTTCAAGAACGGACACTTTCACATCAGCTAAATATGAGGATTAGAAAATTATCCTTCATGGAAGAAACAAACCTCGCTGTAACCGCCAAAGACATGAAGGAGACGCTCATCATCTTCCTCAAAAGTCATTGACTGAAGAGACGTGTGAATCAGTGTCTGCAAAGACACCCTGCGACCAGTGAACAGTTGCACCCTCTTGCCAATCTAAATTCAGATCACAGCTGGCCTCCTCCACCGTTTTCTCTCTCCCATCTCCTCAGAGGGGGGTCACGCCTCACTGGTTTGAACTTCACCCCCTGTGCATCGCCCAGCCTGTCCCCAGCCGCCTGTAGTCCTGTCTTGTGAGAGTGATTTGCCACTCCTCATAGAAAATGCAATTCACCGCTCCCGGTGCCAGCCCCACCACATTTAGTGTTTTCCACCTAGGCCAGAAGAGAGCAGCTCGATTGTTTGTTGCTCCCGCGTTCAGTCTGCCAAGAATCTCAGTAGCCAAGATGCATTAATGTAGGCTCCAAAAAAAAAACACCCTGGAAAAACAAACCACGAGACCCCAGCTTAAATAAGAGCCGAAGCAACTGATCATTGAGCCTCCAAACAATATATTTTCAGTTTAAGGACAAAAGCAGGAGCTGTTGCTTGGCTGCTAACTTCTGAAGCTATTTTCATCCGATGTCAGAGTTGATAAATAATCATGGCTCCCCATCATGCTTTTAATGCGCTTTTCCTACGTCTCTCTCTGCGCTCGTATGGAGGTGGCTGCCATAGTAACCGGCCGGGAAAATATGAGTGAAAAGCAAGCAAGCATGTACTCGACTCGGTGTCGGAGTAGCATCGGCACTTTGCAGTTAATTTATCATATTTGTAACACGCCGCGCAGTAGGTTTTCCGGGAGGTTTGGAGGAAGCCACTGAATTTAGAACAGAATTGAACCCACATATTCCCCTTCCTCGGACTTCCCACTGTGACATTAATGTGCCTACAGCAAGTATTTTTCTCTCCCTCTATGGCTTTAAAATTTGTCATTACCTACCTTTCAAACGCTCGCCTTCAACCAGGAAGAAAAAAAAATCTTTCTAAATGTATTTGAGACATGAGCCTGATGGGTTCTAAACCCAGAATGAACACTTGCATGATTTAATGGGGCCCGTATCCCAGGACATCACCGCTGCTGGTCCCCAGATAAGGAGGAGTTAAACGAATCCACGACTCGTAGTCAGGCCCTGTAGCGCAAGGCACTCTCACAAATAGCGAAACCTGATCCAATGTCCCCAAAGCCCGCACCATCGAGTTCCACACACTGCTTCAACTTTTTATCATGCTCCATTTTCTTTCCTTTTTTTAATACAACTTATATTAAAGCGTGCCAATGTAGTACTACCAATGCATCTGTACAGGGGATACGTCGACTGCCTTTTCCACAGAGATTTTCTTGTGAACACTCAACACATCACATTTTCACCCGTTTTATATTTCACATGCACACTGGTATTTGTCAGAGAACCAGGCCTATCTATGAGAGTTAGGTCTGGTAATAAATCACACACTTAGTAGGTGAATTAGGACTGCAATCTTCAAGCAATGCTTTTGATATTTTTTAACACACATTAGGCAAATATCAATAAATGAGGTCTGTCCATCCATCTGTTTTCTCCCTCTTACTAGGGGGTGAGACACCCGGACCTCCCTTCCCCCAGACACATCCTCCAGCTCTACTTGGAGGTAAATGAGGTAATCATGTAATTTATCATTCAGGCTCCATAGTGCCATTTTGGTAAGGACATGCCAGGTGGTGTTGAGCTACGAACCTTTAAGACAACACCGTTGCAGAAGCCATAAGAGTTCTGTCTTCTCTGAACTGCTGTCTGCTAACATATTGTGGTGAAATGTCAGTGTGAATATGGACAGAAAAGTCCTTATACCCCCCCCCCCCCCGTATGCTGGTCAAGCGCAACAACCACACCTGAAGTGTGAACACAGCCTTAGGCTCAAGCAATGTGTAAAATAACACCCTGTCTTGAAGATAGTGTTGCACAAGTGCCCTCAGAAGCAATGCCAGATGTTCGAAACGTCTTCTTTTCCAATCCTGAGGCCACTTCCATCTCTAACAGTCAACTTGTTCTTAACTCTTTTTTGTCCTTTAAACTTGGCAGCTCAGGTAATAAGTTGAAATGAAACGATAGATGAGTTTTTCTCTGTAACTGCTAAGCATATTCAAAGCGCCCCAGTGATAGACTTGGAAACAAAATTTATCAGAAAAATGGAACTCTGGCGCTTTTGCTCGCGGATCACAACTTTCTTCACTCTACCTAGTCATTGAGAGCGGTTCATAAAAGCAAACGGGGCTCAATGACCTTTTATGTGTAACCCATGGACATGCAAGCGGGCAGCCCTGCAGGGAAATCCATCCTGACCTTCAAGGAGCGGTGAACATGGCAGGTACGAAGGACAACCTTCAAATACAATCACGACAATTCTGATCTTCAAACTGATCTTACTTAGGATCTATTTGTGCATCTTGACAGTTATCTAGAGTATAGCGTCACCATGTCATCAGCAAACAATGACCCCTGTGGATCAAATGTTTAGCTGACTGTCCTCTGGGGGTAAAAAATGCATCAAAAAGAGGTTGGTCAACAAGACCAGGTGAAGGCTAGTTCCTCCCACCGCAACACTTGCTCTCATCGGAAGGAACTCAGCCGACAGCGGGAGTCTTTTAATCCTGACCCGACCTGATCTCGAATTTATGACATTTGGAGGAGCATCCCAAATTCCGGCTCACACCTCGGCCGCTCAAACACTCCTGGACGTGAATTGATGTTGTTGTTGCACACAGTTCAGGTACATTTCCCGACACAAAGACACTCGTGGCCGCTTTTATGACCAGTTATGTATGAGTGCCATCGACTGTGTGCCCTCCACAATGAAGGATGGAGGAGGCAGAATAAAAAATACCAGACGGAAATACTTTCTTTTTCTCCTGTGTTATCAGAGTCTGAAACCGGCCCAGGCTCTGCATGCGCAGGCCTGACAGCCCGGCGCTTTGTGGAGGGCTGTTGAGGTGGTGAAAGGTTTAGGTGTTAGCTGTGGACTTGCTTGAGGACGTCCCAGGGTGAGGGCCGTGTAGCGGATGCCTTTATTCATGATTCATCTCGGCCCCTTGCTGCCAGGCTGCCAAGGCTGCCAGGCATTGTCTCATCACGACTTGTTCCCGTTTCCTCCGCTTCCCCCGCACGCAGCCGTCGCTGCGCGGGTCATCGAATAAACGGCTAACCGTTCGCTCCCGTTTCCTCTCGCCCCATTAAAGCATTGCCGCGATACCAGTCGATCGCAGGTGGAAAGAGATGTCTTTGGCATTACAGTAAACTGCTGGCTGTTGCAATATTCATTGGCGTCAGTGTGGAGGGGGAACAGGGAAGCCATCGCTGTAAATAGTCACTGTAAACCAAGGGGGGAGTCAGGCTCCGCTGGATTTCCATTTCACAAGTCCACTGTTTCTTTGTTCTCACCCTCTTCTCCCGCCTTTCATCCTTTGTTAATTCAGAACACCACTGGCATGTCGCTGCCACCCTCAGTCTTCTGCTTGCCTGCTGTCCAAACTCGCGTTCACACTCCGAAGACGACTCACATTTTGCACCCGTCTTGTTTTGAAAAACTCATTATTGAAGACTGTCGGTGTAATCAGACAATTAGAATTGGGAGAAACTGGCTGTAGATGTGGGTACCTTTTCCCTCTGACATTTGTGTTGGTTGGACTTTATCAAAGATGTCAAAGCAATCGCTCGTAACTGACTGAGTGACACCGCTGGACAGCCAAATACTTAGCACATGGCTGACCGTTGACTGTCACCAAAGGTCAGCGAGACTACTGATAAATGGCAAAGTGCTGCGCTCATCTTTGGCAGGATGACTCATGGCTGGTACACACTGCGGGATCGTGCTGTCCTTCGAGAAAGATCACCGAGTGTGGTGCAGATTTGGATCATGTCTTTCTTAATGATTGGCTTGCATTTTTTCTGTGAATATTTACACAATTTGCCAAAAGACACCTCGTGACTGACCTTTCCAACTGACTCTGACTTTGCATGAGGGGGCCCGTTCCCCGCAGACGGCGTTCACGAAAGGTCCGACATCTCCGCACCATGCCCGGAGGCCATATACCTGAACGGCGAAGCTGCAAAATCACAGGAACAGAGGATCCCTACGAAATCGCTGCAGCTGTTCACATATACTGCTTTGATAATACAGTTCCTTTGATGCATTGCCCTCAGGGCTCGGATGCATTTAGCCTTCAAGAGGGCTGAAAAATCTCCAGCTCCGCTTTTAGGCACAGACACTGGCCGGGAACAGTTTGATCTCTTTTTTTTTTTCTCTCCCGGGGGCAAACGCGACAACATGAAACTGCCAAATGCTACGAAACTAAAATTTATTAAATACAGATGCTTTACCGGCTGTAAATAGACGTCATGTATAGCTCGAACGGTCGAGCTTTGGTGCAAAACTTAACCACTTTTCTCCTTTATTTCTTTCTCGAATGGAACTGAAAAGGTCAAAACTCCTGACAATACCAATCTAAATATACACTTTTTTCAAAGACTGACTTGGTCCTTCTCCAAACAAGGCAACACTTCAGCGGCGGAAAAAGGCTTTTATCAATGCAGCTCGGGCGGCTGCTTCTGCCGTGCGCACGCAACACTTTTTTGTACCTTTGATTTCTGCAATGGGTCAATTATGCGTATTAACTCTGGGGGCTTTTGCCAAGCCATTAGGTGCCAGCATTTGTCTTTTACAAGGCACGCCGTATGGATTTTATTGATCGTGAGTGGTCTTAACAGAACACTTTAAGACCCACATAAACATTTACTGTAACAATGTACCAATTTGGAGTAGGGAGCCTTCATAATGCACCGCCATAAATCTAAATTAGTCCCAGCATCTCCAATGTGTACTCCTGCCTACCCGGCTCATCTGGATGTTGTTTTTTTCTGGAAGCTTTTTCAGCAGCCACGGATACTCTTGATAAGTCTGTAACTTACCCGCGCCCTCTAAATGCAGGGCCGTACAAGTCCATTACTGCTCGGAAGTAGACGCAGGCTGGACTGTAGAAGTCCACATTTACATTGTTGTGACTGGAAACATGGACTTAATACTCAGCGGGGCGAGTCTCTGTTCTTGAAAAGCTGTAGGTTTGAACCGCAGATGCAAACAAACCTGGTGCTGTTGTGAATGAAGGAGTGGTGCTGTCTTAGATGGACAATCATTTGGTTCTTCATCTATCTCAAGACGTAGCTCTTTGTCACAGACATCAAGGAGGTTGGAAGCATTGAAAAATTCCCTTGACCATTTCCAGCTTTTCTCTTTTTTAATTCTTTATTAAAATTTCACTTCAAAAATCCCCAAAGCTTCACTCTTGGTCCAGAGAGGCAATCAATGTATGTCCAGCTGACAGCCAATCCTGCCGCATGGCCACTAAATGTTACATTTATTTGAAGGTCTTGTGTGGAAACTCCTGTTTAATGCAAATAATTTGTCCATTGTTTATTAAAGAAAGGCTTAACAATCGCATATCATTTTGTGAGCTCACGCCAGTGCACCTCAACCAAAGTCCTGACCTCCATTTTCTTGGCCAATTTCTTGCCGTAAATGAGGAAGGAGGCAGCATTGACATGACTCGAGATGGTTCCTCTCCCGGTCATTCTTTCCAGGCTTTCCATTTTTCAGACAAACACGGTCGCTCGTTTCAAAACTTCTCCTCCCGCGTGAGCAAAACACTGCGGAGTCAGAAAGCGCCTTTGCCCCTACAACAGCCCGGAAAATAGCGAACACGTTCTGCATGCTGTCTGTAAGCTGCGCTCTGCCTGACCGGTGAACCGGTCAGCTGAAGCGAGCCCATGTTCAGGCTTTAATGACGATTGAAGAGATAATTGTACTTGATGTAGAAACAAAGGAAAGTCCAACGTCACCCCCCCCCCGTGTATTTTGTATTTTTCAAATTTTTTTATTGTTGTGTGACAAAAACAGGCTAGTGCAGTGAAAATAAAGTGTTTGCTGGCAAAGTCACGAGTGGTGCTTTTCAATTAGTTACTTTAAATGATAAACGCTGATTTATGAACACTGATAAACACAATGAAGGCACCTGTGAATGATGAGGTAATGGAAAAAATATCAGCCGTCCTTTGGTCTTTCGATTTTAAATGTTTTTAACAGCATGAACTCAAAACAGGGAAATCTTTGAAACCGCAGTTTAAATTCAGAGAATAAATGAAGCAAAAATAATTCATACTCCAATAGAAAATCCCACTTTGTGTCAAACATTATCCGGCTTCCTCCGGCTTCCTTTTTCTTGACTTGTTTGGCATGACATGACTTGGCTCAGCTGTGTTCCCATCCAACTTGGTTCCTGCCACAGTGTTTCGCCTTTGCGACGCCACCTGTAACTCGAGAGCAAGTAACATTGTGTCTCCTTCGACAACGTGAACCACCAGCACAGTGCCGCCGTCACTTCTTCTACCAGTTGTGTTCACCGCCAATTCGCCTCTTTTGCCGGAGCGGCCCCCGGTACCAATGGGAGCGCTCTCAACCGTGGTCGTCTGGCCAACCAACGGTTGAGAGGCTACTAATTGACAGGCGCCATAAATGGCCATGGGATGCTGAGTGACCAAAATCAGAAGTAGCACCATTAGTCATGGTTGGCTGAGTGAAGAGCACCGCGCTCACTCCTTAATGCCGGGCTCACACCAGAAGACTGAAAAGACTGAGAAAAGACTCTGAAAAGACTATCAGCTCACATCTAATAACTACTGTTGAGAGTTTAGTCGCAGACTATCTTGCGACTTGCGACAAACTTGTGATTTGTTATAATATCAAACACGTCTGATATTATCGCAAGCCCAAAGATTCGGGAAAGACTGGCACGGAAAGCGGTCGCAGACTGCAGATTACCACCTCAAACTTAGCAATCGAGATGATGGGAGCGCGCCGCGACTCCACTGCGACTCATAAAGACTGTCAGCCATTAGTCTGTGACTGTGAAAATCGGTAGGTGTGAGCCTGGCATTAGACACCATCGTTCAGATGAACAAATTCCAGAAAAACTGACTGATAACAGCTCTGCCGGTCGATAGTCTTGCTGGTTATTTCCGGAGCAAAGTTAGTTTTTGTTGTTGTGTGAAGAAAAATCCACATTAGCAAAGATTTCATTCCTGATGACAAAAAAAATAGATTGTTTAAAAAAAACAGGTAAATGGGTAAAAATGCAGGCCAAAATACAACCCCAACCCATAAGCCACTGCACTTTCATAGCGATCATTTGGCTCACAGTTTGGTAATTAGCCTTGTTCTGTTCCTCTGAGGCTCACGTGTCCTTTGTCGAAACAGGGACAAAACGCTGATTTTTTTTTTTAATTTTCACGATTGGGCTCACCCCCCCCCATTGAAGTATTGCGTCACACGTGACCTTTCGTAGCTTGCAACAATGTAATGGCTCCCAGCCTCCCAGCTGGCGCGCACCAGAAGACCTTTGAGCGAGACTGCAAGGTCAAAGGCTCCCGTTCCTGCAGGGAGTCTGCGCCGCGGCAGCGAAGCGCTCTGCGCTGTGTCCCCCTCTCCCGTTCCCTTACGGGACACGGGTGCAACCAGGAGCGGTCTGTCCTAGCCCGCCCAGGCAACACCTTCAACTGAGGAGGGTGGAGCGGCACCGACCGGCTCCGCTTGCAGGTCCTTTCCTGGAGGCGGAATGATGATGTAATGAATCTATAACGGCTTTGCGCCTGCAGGGCTGGCGTCCTGCCACCACTGTTTAAATGACGGGATTTGATTCGACTGGTGATGATGATTTTATTGTCAGGTAAGCAGTTTGATGCGACATCCTCCGCATAATGTTTGGGGACAAAAAGGGCAAAAGGTGGAGTAATTTACAGCGGAGCCAAACACTCAAACACTTTGTTCTAAGATCCCAGCCTGCAAAAAAAACTGATCAGCATGATTTGCAAGATTGATTTAAAAGAGGAATAAGTTGTTTTTCTCATTCTCAGAATTGAGAAAATTATTTAGAAATTCGAACTTTTTTCTAATCTTCTGACTTCATTGAGGTTGAGTCACCAGGGAAACACAACAGCGTGTTGGTTCTTGCCTCACAGGTCGAATGTCTTGGGATGGAACTTAGGTGGGTGGAGCCTTTTCTGTGCAGTTTCCTGTGTGGCTCATCCCACAGTCCAAAGAAGGGCAAATGCTGACTTTAGATAGTGTGTGTGTGTGTGTGTGTGTGTGTGTGTGTGTGTGTGTGTGTGTGTGTGTGTGTGTGTGTGTGTGTGTGTGTTGACGATTGCAAACAGTCTTTGCACAATTCATTCAATTCAGCCCAAGTCCAACAAGCTGCTGTTTGTCAGGTGTGTGTG
This sequence comes from Malacoctenus gilli, assembly GCA_032164315.1. Classification (NCBI taxonomy): domain Eukaryota; kingdom Metazoa; phylum Chordata; class Actinopteri; order Blenniiformes; family Labrisomidae; genus Malacoctenus; species Malacoctenus gilli. The sequence continues at coordinate 21,138,785 of JASSRZ010000072.1, forward strand.
GCTTTTTGGACTGTCCAGGGTGGTCTTCCACACCTTACTTGTTTGTTAAATAGGAAAAAGACTGAATATTAAGTCCACTATAATAAAATAAAATACAATATGCTCATTTCTTGTGTTCCTACGCCGAGCGTTGTACTAGTGCCATTAAAGTGTTATATAAAATTCAACACTTGATGAGCAGATGGTGTGTTTGGCTACGAATGTTAAAAGTAAGTGACAGTAATTGTTTTCTTTACCGAGCCACAGTTAAGTTATGTCATAAACTCTTCGATGGAGTATTTATTGTCTCCACTCCTATTTTTTGTGGAAGTATTTCAGTTTTTTGCTGTAACTTTTTTTTTGTGGCAAAGTGCTTCATACTGGCAGTCTCCCTGCATCAGAAGGCAGTTGCCATAACTGGATACCTCTGCGACTGGGTTCCGCTTACAGGCTGAGAGTGTGCATGCCTGCTTGCGTGCGTGTGTGCGTACGTGCGCAAGCAGGCATGTGTGTCGGGGGGGAAGGGCAGTAGCAATTCAAGTTGAAGCCGCTGCGTTAGAACTGCCTCCATCACACAGTTTGACTTTCACCTGAAAGGACGACTCACTTTTTTTAAAGAAGCTTCACACCTTGAAAAAAATGCACCCTGAGGACTGACATCTTCCTCTCAGTGGGAAGCAATTAATTACGGTAGCACTTGAATGTGAGTTAATGTACGAAGAAAGAAAAAAAAAAAGATAAGGTAAGCAGTGTAGAAATTGCTCTCATTCATCTCCCCAAGAGGCAAATTAGTCTGCTTGACCTGAAAAAAAAATGGAACTAACAGGCTATATTGTGTTACATGCTGTAAACTACAGAGATATTGATGCGTCAGGGCTTTACGGAGCTTTACAGGAAAATCTGCTCTTGACACAAGACGGCTCTCTTTTGTCTGCCGCACAATGCCACTAATTGGTGCTTGGGTAGGATAAACACAGCGGACGCTTGTCAACCTTAAAAAACTTAAGCGGAATGAGGATCTTCAATGCTCAATTACAGAGTCCTGGATTAGATGTCTCGGTCAAGGCAGGAACACCGCATCCTTTACTAGACACCACATAAAATGTTGGGATGATTTGTTCTTTGTTTGTTAAAATTGCAGTTGCAACAGCTGCTCGATTAGAGTGGCTGAAGCCATGAACAAGTATAGAACAATGAAGGATGAACAACACCTGGCTCACTGATTGGTGAAAAACCAATGACAGCAGTTGCCGGGCAGAGTCTCATTACTTCCTGCTTTCCCCCCAATTAGTCCGTCTGGCTTTCACACCGTCACTGAAGCGCACCGGGGTTCACTTACAGATGACCCACAATTTTTCAGGTGATCCAAAGTTTGAACGTTTTTGGTCAGCACAGAAGCGCTAGACCGCTTTCACAAGCGGAGGGGGGCCGTCCGAGGAAAGGAGCTCAAGGTTGACCGAGCTGTTTGGGGTTCCAAACATCCAGACCGAGCGGGGCGGCGTGTTGAAAAGCGAGGCACGGGAGGCAGCATTAGTCACAGCGGAGTCCGACGGAGCTGCTGCGAATGAGCTCCCGCGGCCTCGGATGCTGGCTGAGCTGCGGCTCAGTTTGCAGGAGACGAAATGTCCTTCAACCTCCCCTCTGAAGAGTCGACGTTGGATCACAGTTCACGCAGATAACTGAAATGGGGTTTTTTTTTAGGCATGACGCGCAAATGTACCGCGATGGAAGGGCAAAGGTGCAGCGGAGGAGCCGCGAGGACGCGTCTATGACTTCATTGCATCTCTTTCTTGAGACAAAGAGGCTCCTTGTCCTGAGGACACGGGGAGGTGACGGGAGGATCGAGCGAGCGAGGAAGCTTCTTAAACGGCACATGATTGATTCCTTTAATAAACTTTGCCTCCAGCGCCTCATCCCACACATGGAGGAGGAACACCCTTCCCTTCCCCCCCCCAACCCTGAAAGTAGGAACCATCAAGTGGCGGCGAACTTTCCCGCTCGGCGACGCGCCCGCGCCTTCCTCCCTTTAACCGTGGGAAAAGGTCAAAAATGTCTAAGCTGACGCCGAACGAGGACAATACGCTGTTCTTTGCATCGTCGACGTGCTGGGGGCCCGTTTGCTCTCAGCGGCCTTTGAGTTTCTCGCGCAACGGCAGGACAAATCACGGCCGGCTTTCCGCGTCGTTTTCCCCCGTCGCGGGACCTAATGCATCTTTTATAAACCCTTCAGACTGTTTGTATATGCACTTACGTGCTTGAATAAACCCACTGAGAAAGATGCACATGCACTCAAAGTGACCGAGAAGTGGGAAAATGGGCCCTGCGAAGAGAGGCTGGGAGGGAGGGCGGCGGGGAGGTTTAATTGACCAGCGCGCTGGCAGTCCCTCATAAACGCCGCGTCCTATAAAAATTCACACGTCGTAAACAAAGTCGACCTTGCACGCTTATTTACTGTCATTATCATTATTAGCAGTGAGAGTTTTTGTTGTTGTTTGCTTTGCGGTAATTATTGCCCTGACCTGCCATGACACCCCCCCCCCCTCCACCCGCCACACTTAAAGTTCCTGGCTGGAATTCAAACTGTGCAGGAGAGGGTTTTTTTTCTCTCCTTTTTTCCCACTCGCTGCATTAAAAATACAGAGCGACTGGCTAATCTGGAGCCTTCAGGCAGGCGGGTTGGGGGGTGAGGGGGGTGGTGGGTGGTGGGAGGGGGGCTGGATTATTCTAATGCATTGAAATATGTGGCCTGGGTGTACAGTGTGCTGCACTCGAAGCGGCAGCGTTTCTCAAGACTGCTTGGGACCTTCCACAGGTGGAGCGCACATCCTCCCCTCCCACCCCTCCCACCCCCCACCCCCAGATCAGCAGGCTGAGGACAGGCTCTCACCAGGGGGTGGGGGGGGGTTTCACGTCCAGGCCTAAGAGCGTAAGAATCACGGCAATGCCAAGGATTGAACTTCAAAACTCCTTAAAACAAAGACAATTTGGCTCAAACAAATATAGTTTTTTGCTGTTTAGATATTGAAGCAGATGAATCGAGATATCATTGGTTGAGGCTGTTGTGCTGACCCCCCCCCCCCATGTGAGTTCTTTCCTTCTCTCCCCTGCAGCGCCCGTCACTGTAAGTCACGGTTTCATATCTCCTGAGCCCCTGCTGATAGAAAACATGTTCTCGAGCCGACAGTGGACAACGGAGGCCATCGTGTTGCGACTGCGAGGCGGCTGATTTTCCGAGACGTGCCGCCGTGACCTTGCGGTGAAGTCATCTCACGTCAAACTGGGGCAGAGAGAGAGGAATCGCGCAGCCCGACGCGTTTAAGGGCCACAAATCAGGCCAGCAGTGAAAGACCACATTAAACATTTACAGACTAAAGTTCTTTAACTCTTAAGTCCCGAAAATGTTCACGTTAATGCGATTTTTCCCAAAACCTTCGAGAAAGAACCTGAATTCCTTAATGTGTTATAAGAAGCGTCTATGTTCCATTTATTTGGGTCTGTGAGTGTGTTGCCTAACACTATCGTGCTAGCTGCGCGCTAGCTGCTCCTGATCTAGCTTCTGCCACTGCTGTTGCCATCCTTCAAGTGAACATGACGTGACAGCGTGTGCCGCAGCATCTTTCTTCTCCGGCGGCGAACGATCCGCCACGAGTGTTCCCCACCGTCTGGAGTCCAATCTGGACGGAACGGAGACGTAAACAGTCGCCTGCCCGCTCCGCTGACTGACGCCTTGATACAGAGATCAGAAGTCAGCAGGAGTCACTCTTCAATAACCTTCCCCACCGACTCCCGCTCCCCGTCCATCACACCACGCAACCCCCTGGCAGCTGATGGGTTCGTAACCCTGTGCGCTGCGGTGCCACGGTGGACTGTTAATTCAACATTCTTTCAAAGTCTAGCGCGACTCCAGCCGAACCAAGAGCCCTATCTAAAGCTTGTGACAAAGAGGGGTGGGTAATTATAGAAATAAGTACAAAGAGTACAAGCAAAGTACTTGTCAAGGACAGGCCAGCTGCCTAATTTCCTTTCAGTGGGTAAAAACGACGCTCTTGCCACCACCCGACACAGTCGAGTGAGCTCGGAGTGCTTGTGACTTCCTCCATTTTTCAGAGCTTTCCTGAATGTGTGATGCACCTGATCAGCAAACATTTGAACCGCGTGAGTTTGGTGCTGCTTTTCAGCTTCTACCGTTTTACACCTCATGGTGGCTGGTGGCCATGTGCATTTGTTAGGACTTCTCCCATAGGGAAAAAAATATCAGACCTCTGTCTAAGAAACCTGACAAACAGCAGCTTGTTGGACTTGTATTGAGGCACATGAATTGTGCAAAGACCGTGTGCAATCGGTCAACACACACACACACACACACACACACATGTACACTAAGTTTTTCGATGTAAAACACTTCCAGTAGCATTAAAAGCAGGTTTAAATGACTTTAAATGTTTTGAATTAAAACGTGCAAATGATTCCGTCTTTTTAGTGACTTTAGGCATGAGTGTGAAAGCATCAGGCTGCCCAATGATAGCATGACCCGACTCGGACCGATTGAATAATTTCCAGCTTTTTGAGACAAGCTGAGGTGCACGATTCTTCACCTCCTCTTAAATAAATGTGAATTTAGAATGAACGTTTGTCAGAGCATCAGAGGACTAGCTCACAGAATAACGCAGCCATACACCGTCTTCCGAACCCGTGACACTGCTGCACGCCGCCACCACCGATTTGACCACCCCGAGAAAAAAAAACAAAAAAACATTGGTAATTCTGACACGCGCCCGAGTGACAACAGCCTCAACCGTGATGCGATTTGGGTTGATTCTCAGTAACGTTCCATTTCCAGGAGCACGAAAAGAACTGCGGCCGGTGTGAATAATGTATACACACGGGCTGAAATATTTATTCAGGTATCAATATATGAGTCTGAAATGCCGCGTATATCAAACGGCTCTGATATTTTCGGGAGGAGTGCCTGCAGTTGTCCAAGCTTCGCTGTGAAGCGAATATATATTGAGCAGAACTAAAATCCTTGCCGGCAATGAAATATATACACGTGTGAGTGAGCATCTCATCGCGAGGCTACAGTTTTTGGCATCCTGCTGCGATCTGTTTGAGCAATCCAGACCAGTAATCAGTAATAAACACGCACAGGATATTGGTAAACCAAAACAATGCGACTGTGTGTGTGTGTATGTGTGAGTGTGTGTGTGTGTGTGTGTGTGTGTGTGTGTGTGTGTGTGTGTGTGTGTGTGCTTGCTTGCTTGCTTACATGTGTGTGTGCGTGCGCGCATGCATGTGTGTTTTTTTTATGAGAGCCCCCCACCACACAGTGAGCCCGCCTGCCACATACTGAATTATTCACTGCGAGTCACTGCTGCTTAATGTTGTCCTGCTCCCCTGCAGGATTTACCAGTCAGGGAAAATATGTGTTTGGTTGCACATGAGAGCAGTTAGTCAAAGTTTCCAGCCAAAGATCATAAAATAATGAACTTCGGGCTCGAGTCTTTATTTTGTGTCTCAATTCTTTTCACACAGAGGACCATGAAAGTTTTGGAACCACCTCGTGGAACCATGTTTTTGCTTTTCACGGATGCTCATGCTTCTGCGGTGGAAACCGTGTGGTCGTCAGTCATAACAAATCCCACTTTCAAATACCACAGGCCACAGTCGTTCAAAGTCCCTGTGGTAAAACAGTAACGAGCTGCAACGCACCTACGGTTAAGTATAAAGCTGTCGGTCACCCGTCTAAAAAGATGCACCGACGCCGGTTTGTGGAGATTCCCACATGCTAATAAGCACAATGGCTCTCAGAGGGCGGGGTGTTGTCGCGATAGAAGACGCAGGTCGGCATCTTGTTTGTTCCCCCCCTGCCGGTCTCCACCCGCAGGAGGTTGTGCTGCTGCGGCAGCCTCCCAGCAACCCCGACCCCACCACCACCACCTCCCCTCCAACCCACCCACCGACCCTGCCATCCTGGCTGGATAAGCTGACTGTCTGGATGAGGTTTGCCTTGATGTCCCGTCCCCCCCCCACCACCAAAAAAAAAGTAGCGGTTTGTGTATCACAGATGATGGGTTGTCACAGCTGAGTGTGAGAGATAGTGCTGCTTGACAACATTGCTTCCCGAGCATAAATTGAGTTGGTATCACTGTCCCGCGACGCTTTGAATCCTGGGCGATGGTGGGGGCTTTTTTTCCCCACAAGGCAACAGTACCACTGCATTTGTAATCATTTGATACTCGACAACTTTTTCTCATGTTTTCTTTTTTTTCCTGGTGTGTTGCCAAGATGATAACATTAATATGTCGACGGCTTTATTATGCTTTCATTCGGAGACTTCATCCAGGACGGTGCCCACACCTCGTACATTTTTTTTTGTTGTATTTCAGCAGTTTTTCAGACCTGAAAATGTCAACCTCAGGGTGTTATTGAAGATATGAAGAGTGATCCTAAATAAATAAAGGATATAGCAATGTAGTGTTTGTTTGCCACATATTCAAAATTGGTAGGAGGAAAACCAACGACATTCAGATATCTCACTATTAAAGTCTAAGAGTTTTCATGTACTGTTACAACAGTGTAACAGATCGGCTCCCTTGTTTCACCTTTATTCTCACTTCTTCACTCTATTCAGGTTCTTGTTCTGTGTTTGGATGGCGCACACCGAAACGAGTCTTTTGATGACAGATAATTGCTTTGTAATGCACCGAAATACTCCTGTTTGCATGTACTGCTGCTGCTGCTGGTGCAGTTGTCCTCAGTAGATGCGGCGTGGAATGCTCACAGAGGGGTGCTTCAAAGTGTTTGCATTTACTTTGAATCCTGCCTGTGCAAACATGGATCTGAGTAGACTGGGCCTAAAGGGTCGGTATGACTCACCAAAATCACCACAAACATTATCTAGGACTGTGAGAAGAGACTTCATGGCTGCAGAGAAAGAACAACATATTGCTTGAGCAGTTTAAACGGGCTTTATGTGATTCTCATCACATTCATTCACAGTGAGAGCAACAGTGAAAGCTCCCAAACAAGGCGTTCACACATCGTTGGAAGAAACCTGCGGTTTATCGTCTTGGACATTTTTACAGGTGGAGAGGTGGAGGATAGAGAGCATCTTCCTGCCTTGTTGGGCGCGTCTGCAGCTGCCTTTGTCGGTGCAGAATGTTTCATCCACTTTGTGCATGAAGTGCAGCGTTTTTGCTGTGGAGAAACTTTGCAAACATAAGTTTGCCGGGCTGAATGCATTTCAGACGGATACAAGGGATGGAGGAGGTTGATTGACATTGGCCTACAGGCCCGTAGCCAATCAGGATGCAGAACACAATGCCTGTTTATACACTTGAAAAAAACACTTAAAAAACTGCCCTAAAAAATCAGCAAAAAAGTCAAAGCCACAAAAGGTGAATCACGTAATAGCGAGAGTTCCCTGTATTCTATTAGTCTTCCAATCTTGCTCTGGCTGAGTAGTGAACAATGTGAGGTCGAAGTTTCGCTAATAAGTCATCAACCTCCAGCAGTCGAGTCAAATTTCACGCTTCCTCTCCAACTTTGCGTTTGCCCAGTTCTCAACAGGCTCCCTGTCTGATCCAAGCCAAAGCCCAAACATTCGGGCATCTATTTGATCAGAACACAGATAGCAGCGGAGGCCGCTGCAGTGGCGAGCACAGTTTTGAAGCTGAAAAACTCGTCAGATCTCCCGCGAAGTCGGACAATCAAAGGCGGCAGATGAGCCGCGGGGCACGACAGTGCCGGGAATTTGCGGGGGGATGGGGGAAATAAAGGGGGGGGGGGCTGCGGGCAGGCAGACAGGAGGACCGGCGCTCGGATAACACCACTGCGTCCTTTTAGGCGCCCTGACAATGAGCGAAGTGCTTTGTCGATGGATTGAACATCACACGGAACGGCAGGGGAAAGCGCGACCCCTGAAAACTTGATTTGAATGCTGCGAAATGTGAGGTGGGTCCACACGCGCGATGCTTGATTCATGAGCCGCGGCTTCGAGGATGACAGTCGGAATTAAAGCGGATATGGTGTCTCTGTAGAGGATGTTGGGGATGAAGCACCTCATCAGGCTCTTCTTATGTAACCTGGCCTCGCAGTGAATCCACACCTTCTCAAACCCCCCACCACCACCCCCTCGCCCAGAGGTTGGAAACCATCGCACAGTTCATGCGGATCGCAGATACGAGTGGCATCTCATGCGGATGAGGGCAATAGTTCTCTGTGTTTTTTCCTTTTTCTACCCTGCCCCCCCCAAACCCCCCCCCCGTCACTCAGTCTGTCACTACCTCTTCTCACATGAAGCCCTCTCCCCCATTTGACACCGTTAAAAAAGCCCTGCAGCCTTCTTCCTGTTTTCCACTCGCACCAGGACGATTTAAGCGTTCCCCCGCTGCCACCGAACGCGCGCTCGCGCCGAGCGCGGGGTAGCGCTACCTATGCCTTGTCTTTTCGGGAGACAAAGTGTCCCACCTGTCACATCAGTCGGCAAACAAAAGGAAGCCTGTCTGAACTGAGTTGAAACAGTGTTGTTGATTCTCTTTAGTCACTATTTTGGTTCACCAAAGAATGACTGCTATTTCGAGGTTGGGATCGCACACGACGCACACACACACACACACACACACACACACACACACACACACACACACACACACACACACACACACACACACACACTTGAGAGACAGAAAGAACAGGCAAAGTGCAGTCATTTAGAAATCCAAACAGCTAATACTAAGAAATTGCTGTTTGTCCAAGCTTTGACACATTGTGGTTCTGGGAAACAGAACAAGCAAGAAAGTAATTCTGGTGCACAGGGGTTCAAAGACAATAGGGGTGGCGGGAGCTGTGCAGATCAGACGAGTGTCGCACCACACAGCCAGTGATATTCAGTCACTGTCTCTACAAGAGTGGATTCTTAACCGATCTTTATTGTTATTCCATGTGGACCTGCCTAGAGGACAGACGCTATGGATTGGGGCTGAGTTCCGGTCGGGTCTCATCAGGTTGTGTCAGGTGGCGTTAGGGTGAGTCGTGTGGCGTCATTGGTTCAGTGATACATGCGTCCTAAGGAATCATGAGGTTGAGGCTGTCGATAGTAGGTTATGTTTGACTGATGGACAGTCCAGGGCTCTGTTTTGACTCAAGAAGAGGAGCCTTTTGTCTGGTAATCCCACTAGATCAACCCATTAAAGAAGTTTTGGTGCCATAAACCTGACTAACACATCCAAACAACTATTTCTTTAACCGGTACTTTAGCGAAGAGGGTTACGGTGCTGCGTTCATGTCCCCCAATTTGTGGGGAGCATTCAAGCTCCGTTGGGAAAATAGCTTCTGTTATCATCCTCCAGCACTTCCAGCATTGCTTCTCGCAACCGACTCCTTGCAGAGACCTTCCTGGGCTTCATATCCTGGTTGTGCGCTAAAGTGAATAAGTGCATCTGGGGATAACAGTTTAGGTGCTGTTGCGTGTGTGAGTTGCATGGGCCGAGGACAGGTAATGATAATTGAGATGATGGGCCCCCTCTCTCTCCCTCCAAATGGATCGAAAACACACGCGTGCGGCGCTGTTATTAGGACATGGTGAGGTTCATCTGCCAGATGCTTTCCCCCCGCTGTCTCCATCTGAGGCAGTAATTGTGGTGGATTGCACACACACACAGGAAAAAAAAACAGCCGTACCGCAGTCTTTGCAAAGCAAAAAAATTGCTTTCTTTCATTTCACCGTATCAATGCGAATTGAATTTATTTGTGCGGGCCCTATCGAGGTTCACTGCTGAGTCGCTCGCCTCTCGCACGCCCATCGTTCACACAGCTGCGGAGTCGCTGTGTTTTGCCCGGATCCCCTTGCAACAATTCAGTCCGTACCAATCGAAATTCCAGTACTGATGTGTGACTGAAAGTGGGGCGCGCAGATCCTAGATCTTACTGGGATCTGTGGTTCTTTTGGATTATATAAGCATTGATTTCTGTGTTATTCAGCATGTGTGCCGATCCTTCCAAACCTTTCAGAGTTTTTTGTGGCACAGAAGAGAAGCTTCCAAGCCAAATGTCCATGCAAACTTGTTACCTGATCCTGAAGCTGTGCACAGATGTTTGGGGGCTGATGAGGAAAGAGCCTCAGCGTGAATTATGCATCAGTTACAATTAGTTTGTGAATGTGTGAAGGCTGCCTGCTAAACACGCTGGTGCTCTCCAAAAACAAGCTTGCAACGGCCTTGGTTCGATTCCAAACAGGGTCCAGGGCAACTTCAGTTCCGTATGATGCCGGCGACCGTGGAACCATCCCGTGATCTTGATTTGTGCCACTGGGTTTTTCATACACTCTGAAGTTGTTTACAAGCTCCTTTTTGGAGTAAAGGTACATATTCCAGGTAAATACCCTTTGACCTGATGTTTACGACCGCAGAACCAAGCAGAGGGGACGAGAATCAGCCAGAACCACATGAATGAAGAGCAGAATAATGTTCCCATGACCTTCATGGATCAGTACAGTCCTGTATTGTGTCTGAGTTCAAAATCACCTTTTATTTGGGTCATTTTAGTCTTTATAATGAGTTAGTTTTTTTGAGGTTTTTGACAAGAACTTCTTTAGCGTGCTGGATCTTGTTATCCAGAGCTCATCATCATGGTTCAGTCAGGAACAGAGCGGGTGTACCTCGACTTCTCTCTCGGTCTCTTTTTCTTTTTTCCCCATCCTCATTGGCTCTGGTGCTCTTGATTCCTCGCTCACTCCCTTTTGTCTTCCCAGAATCCTCTGGTGCGTTAAAGAGAAATGAACACATTCAGCGCCCCCCCCCCCCTTCCCCCTCCCCTCCATCTCCCTTCTCCCACTTCCTCCATCGCCTTTATGCTTTCCTTGTTTTTCTTCTGGGGGCAAAAGAGAGAGAATGTGATAGTGTCGAGAGAGAGAGGGAGAAGGCACGAGTGCAGGGAAGGTGGTTGGTTGCATAGAGGAAGGCCAGCCGAGCTCAAAACACGGAGAGCTGGAGAGATGTGCAGTGGAGAATAAATGAGAGATCTTGTGAGGCGAAGGGTAGGATAGCAAAAAGGCAGGAGAAACAGCCAGGGGCACTCTCTCTCTCTCCGTGTGTCTGTCTGTCTGTCTGTCTGTCTCTCTCTCTCTCTCTCATTTTCTCTCCCTCTCTCTCTCTCTCCCTTTCTCTCTGGGTTGGCCCCCTCTTCCCCCAGCCCAACCCCTCCACGCCGAGAAGAAGCAGCGCCGGTTGCTAATTACTTATTAGATTGCAGATATGTGCAGGGGTAGCAAGGCTAATTAGGTTAGCGCCATCCTAAAAAAAGAAACGTCTTAATGCCGGTGTTACTCGGGGTGTTTCCAACTTCGCAGCATGGCCACGCCCCACAATCAACATCCACCTTCGTCCGTCAAAGCCCCACCCCACCCCCGTTCTGCCCCCTCCCTGGAGTCCAGTCAGGTTTCGATCCAAACTAAGCCCGCCTGAGTGATAGGCAGCTTGCTGAAGGACAGAGCAGGTCCGGCTGGAAAATGCCGGTGATGTCCCAGACAGACGGGAGGGGGAGGGGGGAGGGAGGGGATGAGCCGGCCTCTGACGGCCCTAATTATCCCGCTGACCTTTCCGGCAGACTTAAAGCAGAAGGAGAAGAGAGGGAGGGAGAGAGGGAGGGATGTGAGCAGCTCTACATTGGAGGCAGACAGCAGAAACCGATCAGAGCGCTTAACTTTTTTGCATTCTGTCTTCGCACAAAAACAGGAGTGAGAGTCGTCTGCCGAAACGCTTCGAATGAGCTGCAGGTATGTTAACACAACACGCGCCCTTGCCAGAGCCTTGAAAAAAGGCATAGGATGAAAAAATATTAAAGAAACTTTGAAGGGAGGAGGTTGGGGTGCAGAAGCAGGTTAGCAAAGACCTCCAGTCTTTCTCATGTGTCAGCTTGGGCAAGATCTGTGCCACACTTGATGCTCGAAAATGACCAGACGCAACACACCATGAACTGTTCTGAGTGCTTGAGTTAGCCAGGAAAAAAAACATGCTGCGACAAGAAGGGAGGGGTAATAAAATGCGACTGTTGTGTTTGTATGAATGACTTTCAATATGAAAGTGCAGCCAGGATTACAAAAACTATTGCATTCAATGATTTAGGCCCTTTTCTGATGATAAAACTCCTCCAAACTCTCAATGCACAACAGCATTGAGAGTTGTTCAGCCTCGGTTGGAGGATCATAAGGCTCGGTGCTTTTTAGAAATGCACGCAGCCCCTTTTGCTACAAGGGCGCCTCGTCCGCAGGAAGAAAAGTCTAAACTGCAGAAGGCACTCAAAAAAATAACCAACGCGTTTATTCACGTAAGGCCAAACACAACATGAGCGGAGCTTCGACGCAATGTGATGGACATCGACGAGGTCACAGTGGAAGTGAGTCGCGTGAGATACTATGTTTGTTTTTTTACCTTTTTTCGCTCTCATGCCTCGCAAAACCACAGCGAGGTGTCGCTGGCAGCAACTGAGGATGATTCAACAACGGTATGATGGGACACTGTACCAATCCAGGCACTGTATAAAGGCTCGCAGGTGTCAAATAAAGGAGTCCAGGAAGTTATTCTAAACCAGACATGTGAGAAAAAAAGACATCAAGACAAAAACTCTCCTTCCTTGATTATGTCTTGCGGCTGTGCTTACACGATGGGCTAACTTGTCAAGCGCATCCGCACACAAACTACTCACATCTGACCTTTTGTGTGAGTGACGGTGAGCTGGTGGCCAAATGTTAAGTTCTGTGAGGAAAAGGAGCTAGTTTTTTCCTCATTTAATAAATGCAATTCCAAGATATGTGTCTTATAATGGAGAAACTTTTGAGTTGCATCATGACAGTTATGTTATTAATGATTTACTCAGTTCTGCTTGATGTCTTAACATTCAGAATCCCTTCGCTTCCAAAAGCTAGCTATTGACAGAACGACGACAGTGCCATCCCAATGTAAAACTGTGGGTTGATGTTTATTAAGTAATAAGGCTCACTTCATCTTTTAATTGAAAATTGTTGAATTCAGAAAAAAAAGATTTGATTGAAATGTCGATCTTTGCATTGATTTAGAGAAAAAAAGAAAGATTAAGATCTGAAAAAAATATCCTTTGGTGGTTTTTTTTATGCATGTGTGTTGACACAAGACGGGTGGGAAAAAAAAGGAAGGAGAGTAATTGAACGACGTGGAAGGGAGGTAGAGTAAAAGGGGAAAAGGGAAAAAGTGGACAGAAAGGGGGGAAGAAAGGAAAAAGGTCAAGTGGAGAGAGAAGATTCAGCTCTTGGCTTTTGGGTGAACAAATGGGCTGACAAATTAATTCAGATAATAATCCATGTAGGGGAGAAAAAAACAAGGTGTGTGTGTGTGTGTGTGTGTGTGTGTGCACGTGTGTGTGTGTCATTCACAGCGATTGTGGATGCAGGCGAAACCGAGGCATCCAGCCTGACAGACACATTGAGGCCTTCATTCGACAGTCCGCTGGCCTCTGCCCAATGTTTTTATCCTTTCGTCCATGGCATTGCACCCCCTAGTTACAGTTAGTGCCTGTGAAAAGTGATGAGAGAGGAAACATTTCATCTTTAAAGTTTTCGGCTTTAGTCGCAGTTTAATTTATCACCTCTCCATGAAATCTGCGGTTTGCCGTGTTTCCTGGCGGCGAAGCGTCACTGCGAATGGCCTGTCACAGCCAGTATATCCGGACAGGGACGGTCCCAGGAGAGAGCCCGCGCTGCTTGCTTTTGTTATGGTGGCAATGCATCAAATTAGCATGTGTCATGTTAAAGCTGTCATGAGTAGTGACAGTAGTTTATAGCTCACAACTTTACTGTTGTGTTAACCGAGCCGCCGGTGGAGGCAGGGAGAGCCTCCATGGCCACACACGCGGGTCTGCACTGTTGTTATGAGTGCCCTCACTTGAGATGCCAATATTAACCTATAAAGAAAGCAATGTTGGTTTTTTGCATGCTTCCTTTGTTTTGTTTTTTGTTGTTGTTGTTTTTTTGGGGGAAACTCAAAATCTACCCGAGTAAAAGTGATCAAGTGATTTTGCGACCTAAACCTGCTCAAGTCGTGAGTAAATTTCAAGTAATGTCTCCTTACTGAATGAAGAAATTATATGTGTGGTTCCAGACACAAGAAAGCAATGTAACTTTTTGGAGTATGAGAAAAAAAATCTGCAGATCAATAACAGGGATAAAGTTCAGTGATGTTATTTTCATACAAAAACAAAGAATATGGTTGAGTTTAGCAAATTGACAAAGTAAAAGTTGTGTCTTAACTTCATTGTACTCAAATAAAAAGTAGACAGTAGATTACTCTAAAAAGTGTATATATTTGTCCCTAAGGTACTAAAGTTTGTGTGACAGAGTTAAACTGGGCCTGCTCTGGTTGAGTGAAGTGCTTCGTGGAACTCTGTGATTCCTGCTGAGGGGTGGAGGTGGCGTTGAAGCAAGGCCCCAGTCAAGAGGACAAGAGCCTGCTGGGACTAACGTCATCATGTGATCTCTAGTGTGAAGGGCAGCCTAATGAACAGTTTTGTTAAAGATGGAAAATAATGATTCCTTCTTTGAGTCCAAGTCGATGCTGATTGTAGACACAATGAAATGCTTCAAAGAATTTCTTAGAAATCCAGGACACCTTTATTTTGAAAGCTGTTTAGTACTCGATCTGACTCAGACCTTGACACGACTCCATGCCACGTCAGGGGTCAAAAAGGACGATTAGTGTCATGCCAGTTTACACATTTATGTTATTGTCACCATCCAAATGAAGTACTCAACATTCGTAGCTGTGATTAAAGTACCTCAGTATCTAACTGACGCACGCTGGTTAATAAGGTGACATTTGCTCACCATTTACGGGGACGCAGGATCATCGTCTGTTTTTATTTTTCATCTTGTCAGAGCCACCTTAGGAGCATCTTTCCCACCATTTCCTGAACACCCCCCACCCCACCCCCCCTTTCCTCTTTTTTTCTCCAGCCTCCAATTAGCAGTAGGAAGGACTCCGCTCCAGTAAACGAGTCCATATTTGATCTGTAACCCTCACCCACCTTGAAAGCCCCTACTGTCGTTGTAGCTGCTCGAAACACCATGTCAGTTATCTGTTGCTAGCGTGTAGCAGTGGGTGGAGGTTATGTTAATGTATGTAAATGCTGCTATCGTTCGCTATTAATTACACAGGCTGCGTATTCAATGCTTAAAACTTTGGACGCTGTTCTTTCTGTTTTTTTCAGCACTGATGCAGTGTAGGTGGTTCTCAAATAGGGGCTGTGGGGGCGGTGTCCTTTAGATGGAGCCCCGAGCCTCCCTGGAGATGTGCAGCAGGGGGGGACCCTTTGCAGCTAATTAATTTACACCCTGCTTATAGAGAAGCTCTCCGTAGCACTGTTACAACTTGTCAGATCTCTGGACGTGTGCAGGCGTGTGCATGTCATGTACACTGTGTGTGCGTGTGTGTGTGTGCGCACTCTCAGCATCAGTGCTTCAAAGAATAAATTACAGCCTCTCCTTGAGGGTCTGAAGGGGACTGCATGAATTTCACAGTTGAACAAACATCATATACCTGTATACATTCCTATCACACACATATCTATTGATAAATATATATTCATACTTACACAGCCGATAGACTGTACACACAAACGTGCGCACACATACACACTTCTGCTCAGCACCTTTAAAAGTTCTGCCTATTTGCATCAAGGCACGGGAGATAGGAGTGTTTGTGTTGTGTAAATATATGGCACTAGTCATTGGTGATTGGACAATTGAGTGTGTGTGTGTGTGTGTGTGTGTGTGTGTGTGTGTGTGTGTGTGTGTGTGATAAGTTTGTTAGAGACAATCATGGACATTTTCCTGCTTTACCTGTTCATTGACGGCCAGTTTGCTCTTTGATCGAGTGCAAAGGGACATAAAAGAATGAGTCAAATCTACATTTAATTTTAAGGACCAACCCCCCCCCCCCAAAAAAAAAGTGACGAGAAATTAGAAATGATGATGATGAAGCATGTTTTTTGATATACATAATGTAATTTCTCGGAGGGGGGGGTTGATAAGTCCCGCTGCACTGAGACGCTCACTTCAATGAAACCGTCCTAAGTGTTTAATTACACCCACCACACCATCTTCGTGATGGAGCTTCCCTCATCCCGTCCTGAAAAGCTTTAGCAGCGGGACGGTGGAGTGTTGCGGTGCGCGCAGACGACACTAACCCCCCACTCCTTCTTCTCCCAGCGACCGCTGTCTGCGTTTCAGAGCACAGCATCTCATACGTTTCTCATAGCGCAGATGCCCATTTCATTTGACTGATAAGATTTCCCTCTGGGGACCCACGCGCGGAGATTCTAACGGCACTCCTTTTAATTATAGTGGCTGCTCGACTTTACAGGGTGAGAAGATAGTTATCGGTAAGAGAAGCGGATAAAAAGCCTTTTCACTTAATCGCGTCTCAAGGTTGTTTTTTTTTTCTCTTTAATGCCATATTTGAAAGAAAAAATTACACCAACTTATGAATGTATGCGGGCTGTAATTATGACTGGGCAGCTTCAGAGACCCCGACATCAGCCACAGTCCGTTGCTCACTGTGATTACCCCCAACTTCAATGGAAATAGCATGATTATTGCGCAGTACTCAAAAGCAATCCCGCATCACGTTCCAGCACTCCAAGCTGCGATGTGAAAAGAGTGAGAACGCAGCCTTTTACAGTTTGTTGAGTTTATTTTTTTTACCCAACACTTAACATCATTCCTGCAATTAGGAGGAAAAATCGTTCGATTTGTTTAAGACTCTTGTAGCGGAGTTGCATTGACGAACTCCGAGCGTTCCGGAGGCTCTTACTAGAAGTCTGATCATCGATTCCTCCTGCACGGATAGGATGTTTTCTTAAATCGTTATCGGCAAAACTGGGCTCTGATAGGAGGCCAATCACTGCTTCACCGGGCTTGTTCTCCTCTCGCAGTGGTCACTGAGGGGTGGGGCTTCTCCTCTCTCTCACACGTACGCATGCACGCACGAATGCACGCACACACGCACGCACGCACACACACACACACACACAGACACACACACACAATTCAAATTGTGATGAACTCTTCTAGAATGGAGGGAGGTCTTCTAGCATCCAATCATTCAGCTATGGGCTGTTTCCTGCTCAAAGCCTGTAGTCGGCCTCTTGTTCTTGCTGTAAAAACCCACGTAAGAGTTAGAAAACTCCCCTCTCGGGAAGTGATGCTGATGTAGTCAATGTATAAGCAGGTAAAAGTCAAAAAAGGCCAAATTTGAAAGAAGCTTCATCTACTTCTGATTGGACGGTTAGGCCAGAGACCTCTACTGAATCAGTCTTTACCCATCATGAGATGACATCAGTTCCCTTCCAATAAAAATGCGAAATACTCAATTAAGCACCAACATGATGGAGAGAACTAAAGGCAGATAACTGCAGACACCAGAACTGGGGCATTGTGGATAAAAACTACCTGTTTTGTTGCAGTCTTGATTATCAAGCTGCTACTTTGAACGGTTGAACTGGAGCTGCCCCCGCCTTGTAAAAGTGTTGTGTGTTGATAGCGACAAAAAGGGCATGCACACCTGTTGGCAGTAACAATAGCAATGCAGGAAATCAACCCATTTCTTTCTTTCCATTTTGAGTGTTGATTTGCAAAGAGGTCACTTGAGAAAGACATGTCAAACATAAGCATGGCCTGGAGAATACCGGTGACTTTGGACATGGGCTTTCCACAAAGTAGGGATGTATGATGCATGAGGAGGTCAGTGGGATGGATTGAGCATCGGTGCGCTTTGCAGGCAATTCATCGGGTTTTTCTTTCTGTGAAGAAACTGTCCGTTCAAAGGTTTTGTCGGCCGACTCGCCCCCAGTTCTGAAACCTTCACAACCAAAAAGGACACTTTCGCTATCGAAAGCATCAGCCACCACTTTTGTGGCTAACCACAATGATTTTCTAGAGCCTGCAGTCGCTGCAATGGCCGTGGTGCCACATGACATTAGAGAGAGGTGTTCTTATCCTCCCTTCTAGGATTACACGAGCAAACAAAGTCACATTGAGTTTTGGGCCACACTCGCGCCAACACACAAATGCTCCAATGTACACGTTGCGCTTCCTCAGACACCCTGCTGTCTGCTGTGTATCCCCGAGGCCCCCCCCCCACCTCCTCCGTGCCCTAAGGTCCTGATGCTGCCCTACTTTCCAGGCTGACATACAAACACCCCCCCACACACACATGAATCCCACACCCTGTTCCCAGAGCACAGGCCTTCAATTGGCAGGTGCACACAGCGTGAAATAACAGGATGGGGGGGCAACAGTTAGCCACACCATCATGCTGCATGAATGTATATATGTGCAGAGAGGCCTGTGTTCCTTTTCCTCCATATATGCGCGTGGCCTGAGGGTGACAAGGAAAGGGGAACGGAAGGTGTTCCAGACGGGGGGGGGGGGGGGCCCGCTTGTGGTTAATAAAGTGTTTACACCCCCGGGGCCGGCAACCCTTCCATCCCGGTAATCT
>JASSRZ010000072.1:21167562-21232641 GCA_032164315.1 Malacoctenus gilli
CACACACACACACACACACACACACACACACACACACACACACACACACACACACACACACACACACTTTGAAAACATCTAATCGTTTCTTAGCTCACCTGAGGATATAGTGCTCCAGTAGAGAACAAAACGAGCCATCCCGGTATTTACACGGATGAACTAGTTGATGTGTGGTGAAGGTGCTAATGTGTAAGCGCTCGAAGGGAGCCGTGTAAACACTATTTCAGAATCCGAGCGGTGGGTAAACAGCGTTTGCGCGCCCCACCCCTGAGGCTTGGCGCAGGGAAATGAAAGGAAGAGTGGTGGCTGCTTCTGTATAATATGATATCGATAATCGCATGAGGCCGCGATCGTGTGTCGTTTTAACAAAATTAGACAAAGACAAGGGGGAGGGTATCACTGCGCCGTTGTTGCTAAATCACGCCGCCCTCGGGCAGCTGTTGGCGGCCTCAATAAAGATCAGGCATAGAAAAAAACATCGCATCAAACCACCCAATCCGTCCTTTTGGATCCGAAAAAAATCCTCAACCCAGGGATGCTTTAAAGCAAATTTCAGGCACTCTGACAACACAACAGCTGCACGTTGTTCTGTTTTTTTTCTCCACAGCCTTGTTGGGTGAGATGTTCCAACCACTTGGATACCCCCCCCCCCATTCACCGGGGGGTGATTCACTTTCAAAAAGTTTTTTTCTGAAGGTGCAACACTGTATCGGGCAAAGTTTTGCTGTCAGCGCAAAAACCGCAGGGAATTAACGACGTTTGGAATGAATCCGAGGGGTTCGATATCGATACTGATTGTAAAAATTCATCCTGCTGCTTCAAAATCAATCCTGAGACCGTACGCAGAAATTCAGCTCCTCGTACATTAAAGAGGATTTGCTTTTTTCTGTCGCACGCACGCCGATCTTCAGACGTTTCGTTTGTCTGCAAGTGTGATTGATAAGCACTGACAGGTGTGGCCCAGTTTTGCAGAACCCAGAGTTTTATAGCCACGAAGTGGTATTTTAAAGCAAGAGCAGGCATCATGTCTTATATTGTGTAGATGTGGCACAGTCTAGTTTGAGGGGGCAAAAAAAATGCTTTTGAGTTCCTTTTTTTAAAATAAACAGGCTGTTGTCCAAAGGTGTATCGGTATATCGGATCAGCATCGGTAAACAGTGTCGATGATGAACGCTTCGGTTTCAACTGGCAGCTGCGCTTGGACCTTCGTGTGGGTGGGGCTTGTTGCTGTCACTTCTCTCTGCATCACAGGCAGGGTCAGAGTCACCTTCTTATACAGAAATTCCAGCTTCTGCTCCAAACTCACCCCCTAACGATTTTGCTGCCCCCCCCCGGTTCAGTGTGAACCCTGCCCCCGAAAAGCCCAAGAAAGCTCTGTTTTGACTAATTCCTTGGGCCTGTTCATCCCCCCCCCTCCCTGCTGCTCCCTCTGTTATCACCCAATTTAAAAATAATTATGACATCCATTATGAGAGGGGACAAACATGACATGGAAATAATTAGCACCACCAGAGAGCACTGAAATGCGCTACATCGGTGGCGGTGGCCATTGTGTGTGTGTGTTTTTTTTCCCTGTTTCTCATCCATTTCCCCTCGTCCTCGAGAGAGGCGGAGGAAGGGGGGAGGAGAGAGAGAGACAGAGCGAGAGAGGGAGGGAGGGAGGGATGGAGGGAGAGAGAGAGGAGAGAAGGAGGATGAGTAGTCGGGGCTGAGCTGTGTGCCGAGGTGCTTGGAAAGTCATTATGTTGGTCCAGGTAATGGGGAGGCCTGGGGAAAGTGTGCAATAAGAGGGACTTGGCTTATCTCCCACCTAGACTGGCCTGAATACCATTAATTACCTGTTCCCTGCGCCTGCCTCGGTTCTCTGTGTCTCTCAGCAGAGACCCCCCTCCCCTCCCCTCCCCACCATCCTCCAAGTCCACATGGAAGTGAATTTTTTCTTTCCCAGCCCCCCCCCCCCCCGCTCTCCAGCAGCACTACAATCGCGCCGTCCTTTCTCTCCCCTGCACTTATCTCAGCTCATTAGCCCCAATGAGCCTTTTATAATCGGACTGATAATAAACAACGCTCCACTCCGGTAATTTGTTTGGATGTTCCCGCGGTTATCGGGCGGGCTGAAAAATAGCCCCGGTTTTCAAAAAAATGTAGATACTTGTTAGCCTCAAACATCGCCGAGCCAATTTTTCCATCGCATTGCTGGAAACACGTTACTCCGTCATGTACGTTCTTTCCTTTTTCTGCCTTTCACCACCGACTGAACACACTAAATCCTGTGTGTTGGGTGTATTTTGAAAATCTTTTGGTTTGTTTTGGAAGGTCTGGTTTTCATAGTCGCACCACTAACCATCATCTATAAGAAGCAGTGTCCTCTACAGTATAGACCGCAGTCATTATCACAGGAGAATAAAAAAAAAGGCTGTGGGGACATATTCTGTTGACTAATGGAAGCGAGGAAATCAGTGATCTGCAAAAGGATGGTGTGGGTGGATGGACTCAAAGGGCGATGGTGGAAGTCCAGAGGTGGACATTCATTTGAAAGTCTTCTTCAGAGGAAGGAAGTCAGTTATTTGCAGCCTGGACTGCGAGGAGGAACTTTGTTCTGGGGTTTCACGCTGAGCTCTAACCCCGAACATTTCATAGGTTAAGGCCTGGACGCTCCGTAACTTTCGTATAGACTCGAAAAAATGAGAAACTAAACTTTGCCGATGTAATATTTTCTTTTTTATCTGTTCTGTAGATGAGCGAAGGATGATTTTATATTTGTGGCTCCCAGCGTTTATTATCTGGGGTCACCTAATTTTGGCCCCAACTGAAGCTGAGGGTCCAATATAATGCTCGATTCGACTCAACATGACAGTGAAGCCAAACACACGCTCTCACAAAGTTACGAAAGTTGCAACCTTTGAAAAAAATAAAAGAGGTCCCATACTGGAAACTGGGAAATATCCTATGATTTCACACAGGCTTTTACATATTAAGAAGAGTGAACCCTTGCTGTATTGCGGTTCACCTTTTACATTCTTTAGTGCAGTTTTTTAAAGGTTTCTGCCTTTTTTACAGTATAAGAATGAGTGTGTGTCTATACCCATGCTTCCTTATTGCAAGGTTCGTCACAGCAAAATGTTACAACTCGTTAAGTATTCTCTAGATTCTATCTGAGACAACAGAGCGTCAGTGTCCCATAGACATAGGCTTCAGTGCAAGCTGGCGGTCTCTTTGATCATCAGCAGAAACCCCCTCCGATCGAGACCTAAACGCACCTTCTCTTCGGTATTTGCTTTACAAGGTGAGCCCTGTTTCCCTGTCGTTTTAAATATTGCAGCTTCTCCCCGCCACTGATTAATCACTGACGTGAGGCAGGCGAGTGGGGGGTGGGGGGTGGGGGGATTGGAGAGCTTATTTGAAGTCTGGAAGTCTCCCTCCATCCTGCATATTTCAGGCAGGCAGAGAGCAAGCGGTGGGCTGACAGCTGCCTATCACAGAGCGCCGGCCCCTCTCCTCGGGAGCATTCGCCAACTCTGTCAGCCTCTTCCACCTCAGCTCGTCAAAGTCCATGCGCAAACATTTACCTGTGCCTGATAGGAAAATGCCCCGCTGTGGATTCTGCCTAAACTCAGGCGCAGTTAGCGGATGTGACCGTCATTACTTTTTCTGTTATGTGTCAGCCGGCAGATTTGCCGCCGCCGGCGCTGTAAAAATTGAACGGTGAGACTCGAGGCCCAGCAGTGCTGCCACTCTTTGGGCTGGGTGCTTGTGAAATGAAACTATCCTCTCCCTGTCACAATGTTGTCCTTGCGGATTATTGCCGGAATTCTGACAGAGTGCTGCATTCACAGATCGTAAATACGAGTCTAACCGGCATCAGCGGCGTCGGCTTTGGCGTTCGTGTTGAATTAAAAACAATGTCAGACTTTTCAAATGATCAAATGAGTGGTCCAGGGCCCATTCAGAACCGCTGGAAAGCATTATTTCACCTTCCATACATTGGGACCTAGCGCTCCCGTACTACCCCCATTCTACAAACCATACTTAAGGAATTCAGGGTTGTACTTGCGCAAAAATTTTAACTTTTGAAAGGAGGGTTTGTCGCTTTCATTTTGGCGTTTTAAGAACTTATCTACACTTTCTGCTCACTGCTAAGTATTGACTAACAATGGACAACGTGGACCTCTTCTGTTTCCTTATTCAGGCTGGTTAAAGACTGTCTGACGAAATCCCGCCATCACGTGGTGGGAAGCTGAATTGTACCTGAGATTTTCACGGATGCTGGTGGTTCTTTCTGTTTTCAATGAATATTTTATGAAGACCTGCAGCCCCTCGCGGCCTACAGCCCCTCAAGCATGGGCCATGGCCCAATCTTGAAGAATCAGTGGTTTATTTATCAGTATTGCTCATAATTGGTGTCTTATTGGCTGGATGGTTTAAAGCCAAAATGATCAGCTTTCAAGCAAAAGTTTTGTAAATTTTTAGGAAGTTTTGGATAAAGATGTGTTTCCAGCCACAAACCTACTGTCACCACGTTGTTGTCCTCTTGGTTTCCATAAGTGCATCTTGCTCTCTAATAACCAAGCACACATGTATAACTTTTCACAACAGTTAGACATGAAGTCAGTTGGTGATGATCACAGCAGCATTTACATACATGACAAATAAAAAACCTATGATGGACGCTTGAGATATGATCAAGTTGCTTTGGTGAAACTGAAGTGATGTTTTGATATGATGTTTCGTACTACATTGGAATGTAAAATCGTAGCCCCAAGCAAGTTTTCAGGTGAGACAGGTTCAACACGAAACCAGCCGAAAACCGAAGCCAGTATAGCTCCTACTCGCACCAGGTTGAAGATGATCAGACGATCTAATATAAGTGGAACACATCAGGGTGGGAGAATGGGGAAGGGGGGGGGGGGTCGAGGAGCCTGAAACGAGACAGCACAAGACTAAAATCGGGAAACAACAAGGCGGGAAATGTGCAGCGTGACAGATTTCCATCAGATGCCTGAAGTGATCAGACTGAGAGGAAGATCCTCTGTGCCTATTAGCCAAGTGTTAGCATCAGACAGATGCAGATCCTGTGGGCTGGTGATGCTACTCCTGGACCTTCCTTCTCTCTTTGTTGCCTCTCTTGTTTGAACTTCACACTCAGTGAATCGAACTCCTGACCTGTAAAGGAAGGAAAAAAACACACTTCACTGTTCCTCTGTACTCTCTGGGTGCTTCAGAGTACTCCTGTTACACGCAAAGATTTGATCAGAAAAACGACACTGGCTTTTTCCTGGATACTGGTGGCTGTCACCATTTAATTACTGGAAGAGGGCTTCTATTTTCTGGAAAAAAATGTTTACCAGCTGCATCTGCATGTCGCGAATGAACTGAAATTACAGTGCAGATCAATCTTTCAGCTCTTTATGATCAAAGAGCATCTCCTGGCTGTATGTGCGTCATTTATTCGGGTCACGTCAAAGCAAACGATGACAGTCGTCTAACTCTGCTTTCTGCTCTCTTTCCATGTGCGGCGGGGCCTCCTTCACACCGACAGGTAATGAGCTTTTTTGTCTGCATGCGTGTCACTGCGTCTTCTGGGCTAACGGCGGTGCTGCTGTGACTGGAGCACACTGGTGCGGCATGTTCCAGCCAGGGTTTATTCGTGGTTTATTTTTACCCGGTCCCACTTACGCAGCGCCGCTGCAGCTTACACTCCGGCGTAGGGGCGTCAGACTTGTGACCTGCCAGCCAAAAAAGCAGCTTGGCGAAAAGAATAACGGGAACTGGGTGTTCGGGATTGGTCCACTGGAGGCTGCCACAGAATACACACCAAATCATTAAGACCTAAAACCGATGCACTTGCGAGAATTAACGGTGCTATCGTAAGCGTAGCTTATGTTAGCATCAAAGAGGATGATGTTCGTGAGGATGTGCATGTTTAAGACCACAGGCGTCATGCGTTTTGAGGGGTAACAATCTTTTGAAATGTCTCCAAGTACTGAAAGGGGGTAAAAATTGTACCTCCGCTGCTGGAGACCATCGCCCACAGCTGACCAACCCTTATAAGCATTCGATCGAAAGCTTCTCTCCACTCCGCGCTAACCCTACGAGCTAATGCGAGGCCGTCATGTGACGGCGCCTTTGCAGCATGGGGCCCCCTGGACGTGCAAGAGCACATAGCAACGAGAACTTGGCAACGACACGCACACAGCAACCGCATGCATTCTGGAGACAGACAAGCTAACCGATCAACCAACATACGGGTGCGATCGCATCACCTCCAATGGCGGCGGTACTAAAAACATCATCCAAGAGGTACACTTTTTTCCCCGACAGAGAGCGGGCGCTAACCTCTGCCTCACTGTCTGCTCCCAGCCTGCTTTGGTGTTTTCATGTCTCAGCCGTGGTGTGCACTGGGTTAAATGGGCAATGATTAATCGAAACAGAGAGGCATTGATGTCGCACAGCGTGATGCACAAACGTTTGGCATCTGGAAAAGCAGGGATGTGCACTGATAAAAAAGAACCTGTCATTGGATCTTGCACATTACTGAAGGAAAAAAAAAGAAAAAAATGCCTGTCGCCGACTCAGACGCCACCTCTGCTCGGCGCTGATCGCGAGCAAATTGATGATGACAAGGCTGACAGAACTTGACGAGACTTTTAGCACGTATTGCGAGAGGGCCCTGACGTAACAGCATTTTACTCTTTTCTTTTTTTTCCGTCCCATCAGCCTGTCAAGGTTAAAACTGTTCTGTTTGTTGAGAAATTGTCTCTTCGAAGCGCAGACAGGCCGAGTTCTCCGGCAGTGGGAATCACAGCAGCCTTCAGTTCTTACTCTTTTGCGATGTTTTCTCGGCACATTTTTTTCCATTTGGAACACACAAGCACGCGCACGCACACACAGGCACTGATATAGATAAAGTTGCTGTCAGCTCTGTGCATTGAACCACGTGTTGCATGTATGTCTTAATTGAAAAGACTATGGCTCTTTCACTAGGCCTCATTATTTCGACTGTGAGCTCCGGTTGGCCCCCCGGACCACCGGCTCCAAGTGTAAGCGTTTGTACCTACGGTGCCCGGGAAGCCAATTAGCTTCGGATGTCACCCCTTTTTCTTTTTCTGCCTGAGTGATGCTTTGCAGTCGGTGTCACCTCGTTTGGCCCTAATGGTGCCACCTTCTCCCCAAAGTTCTTCTTTGGTGCCAGCTGCCCAGGCTGTCACCTTACCGGCGACACGTCACGTTGTACCTCGCTTAAAGGCTCACTCACAGCCCCACTATACTCGCTAGCATAGGGTAATTCACAGAGCTGCCTGGCGGGCATTTGAATGTGTTCCGACACCGGAGACAGTCGCGGGCAATTGATAGAGACGAGTGGGGCTCCCTATGAGCAACTCCATGGCCCTTGCAGGACTTGTGTGACATCAGACTCCACTTCCAGTCCGACTGATACCATAAAAAGAAGTCCAGATGACTGTTTCAGGCACTGCTGAGGGGTTAGTGAAACCCAGGTTTCTTAAAACAAGCGATCCCCGAGCAGGATCCTGTCATACAGAAGGACCTGCCAGGTACACAGAGGAGGACACCCAGAGTGTCAATACCTGAAGGTTACAAAAAGATGATCCATCAGGTTGTGGCCTTTAACAGGTCACCCAGAGCTCAGGAACAAGCTGTTGGAAATCCCAAAGTGAGCCCTGCAAAAGGTGCAAAAGAGAAATCGTAACCCCAAACTCTATTTTATCGTTTAAAAGGACTATCCAATTACTATGAGAAATGTTGGTTTGACCAATTTCAAAGATTTTATCAATCAGTAGCTAGCTCTGAAGTGTCTGATAGTATTGCTGCCATCTGCTGTTCAGTTCTGGGTATTGCTATTGAGTTATGGCTCTAAAGCAGCGTGATCCCGAATGAACTCAGTCATGATTGTGATCGCTTTTTTTGAGCAAACTTAATAGTCATTTTTCGGGGCTCATGTAACCACTTCAATGTATATTTACTTGAAACAAGCATATAGTGTGTAATTCAAGTAAAAATCACATCTTCCAGCACTGTAAGTGTACAGAGAGTGAGTCACAATTGGATTAACATGCCACTGAAGATTCAGTAACTCCTGATGTTGGCCCCATCTGGGGGAGAAGGTGGAAGTGACGTAGTTGGCAGGACTGGAGTTCTCAAGAAGTGAACACACATACTTTTCACAAATTAAGTTCGTTCTTTGTTCACAAATTCATTTACTTTGGGTGTGTTGCTAGTGAGTCTTTAGGTGAATTGGCACATCTTTGCCTGCCTAAAAAAAAACATGTACACGAAGGCCTATCAGCTGCACGTTGGTAGGTTTGGAAAGATCTTGACCCTGTGGTTTTAAAGACCACTCTAACTTTCCTATATCTTGATATTTTTGCACGATCTCTCAAGGTCCTCGCAGGGAATTGAGCAGCACCCACAGAGTTGGCATCAGAAACTCACACTTTTAGCAACTTTATTTCTCCACTTTGATGACTTTGCAGATGAAAGTAAAGTCTGTAGGCTGAGAGAATCTCTCACCTTCGACTAGCGCCTTATATAACATGAGTCGTGCTGTGGCTGGCATGCTCTTACTCAAGACCGTGGGAGCATTGACAGGACGTCCACTGTTGCTTTGTCTTTGCGACGACTTGATCAGTCGGTGACCTTGTCGAAACCACCTGGAACTCTTCAGCACGGCCCCTTAAGCCTCTCACTCGTCACGTGATGCCCCGAATGATTAGGCTGACTTTCACCTTGCGGGGACAACCTTGGCTCAGAAATCCAAAGGTCAGAGGTTTCGATCCGGCATCTCACCCTGTCGATGTGATCTCGAGCAACGCGCTGAACTCTGAAGTGCTCCCAGTGGTGCGTGCGAGCACCTCGCATGGCAGCCCCTGTCACTAGTGTGTGAATGGGTGACTGAATAACAGTGTCATGCGCTTTGGAAACTGCTGAACACAGTGGAAAAGCTTGAAATAAGGTGGAAAGCGACTATATAAAAGGAGTCCAACTAGCATTTATATATAGCAATGCACAAACCACACACATATGAGGGCCTGCACCTCTACACACCAGTCTGAAGGAGTCAGACGCCCCACCCCACCTTTATCTACAGCTTCAGTGGGGGCGGGCCTTTCCTCACAGTGCACCTCACACTTGCTCCTGGGCCCGTGCACGTGTGACTTCTCTCATTATTAGCATGTGTGAGGTGGTGTTAGCCGGGCCCTGCTGGGAGGGCCACACTGGGAGTCTTGGCCTTCTCCATGATCACTCTCCTGCTCACCTCATTAAGTTGCCACCTCCAACTCAATTATTCACACCATTTAGCGCTCAGTCCTCCATTCTCTCCCCCCCCCAACCTCCCCCCATGTTTTTTTTTTCTCTTCATCCCTTCACCTCCACCTCTCCCGTCTTTTTTTCTGGCTCTGCTCTTTATTTTTAGCCACCCACATATTCCACATAACTCATTATTCCAATGTAATGGAAATGCAGCTGTTTTTTTTTCATATTTGCCTCAAAGTAAACATGAAGCCTGTGGTTTTCATAATAATATGGTTTTCTCCTGTTCTGACGTAAAGCAGCACGAAGGTCTCATGCAGGTTAGCTGTGTTGCTGCTGCTTGACTCCTCAGTGTAAAAAAATACGACTTGCTTCTGCCCTGTGATGGACCGGAGACGCGTCCGGAGCGTACCTGTTGTCAGCAGGGACAGGCTCTGGTGATCCCGCTCCCGAAATAAGTGCTCCAGGAGATGAACGAGCGACTTCAGAGATGCGCCAACAGTCGAGCAAACGCGTGAGCAGCAAACTGCGTTCGGTAATTGGCTCAAGAGAAAGCGGCCGCGTCAGTCAGTTGGGCAACGTTGCATAAAGGCGACCTGAAACACACAAAACAATGTGGAGCGAAAAAATCACAAGTGTCTCGAAAAGAAAAAAAAAAAACTGACGTGTTTCTGTCTTTGTTGTTTACTTTGAGCCTTCAGAGCTTCCCCTTTTTTTCCACAATAAGTGAACACAACACTCCCAAGTGTCAGCACGCACATTGGTCGTGGACACGTTGCCATCCCACCTCATTAGTGCTGCAAAAGTCAGTATGAATTCAGCCCAAGACCCAAGATGACCTCCGCTTATTAGACGTTGTCACACAAGAATCAAAGTCTCATGTTCTTTTTATTTTTTTTAAATGATAGTTCAATGTTAGTTATGTAACCAGCCAATCAGCAGAAAGCCACAAAGTGGAGCGGGCAGACTGGCCGCAATTGATCAGGTCGGTCGCATTGCTCGGAACTAGAAAGAAGCTTCTCTAACTGCCCCAATCCATTTGGTTTGCTCGTCCCTTTTTCTAAAGTCCTCGCCGGCCACAGGGTCCTTTAAAAAGCTGCAAAAGAGTGAAAACTTTGTCTGTGAAAGGAAAAAAAAAAATACCAGACGTTCCAACTGTTTCCTTTTTTTTGTCCTCGGACCTTTATCAGCTGACGAGCTTTACCTTCACCTCCGAGAGCTGAGTCGAGGGATCTTTTGATTATTCCACCGCTGGAGTCCGCCGCAATGGGACCGCTCGCTGCGCCCAAGCAGAATAGGTCCATCTGCAGTAGAGCAGGCATGTTTGTGCTTTCCCTCTATTGTCAGTCCCAGTTCAAGGCCCTGGCCAACACCCACTTGTTGCGAAGCCTCGTGGCCGTTTGATTTGAAGAGCGTTGCTCCTTGTGTAAAATATTGATCTGTGACCAATCGTGTTTTTAATTGCAAAGCTCCGAACTGATTCAATTATTTTTCAATCGAGCCTCAAAACTACAGGGAAATCGTGTGAGTTTTGCTCTTCGAAGAGCAAAGCTCTTCGTGTGTGCTTGTGTGACACATAGCATTTGGGTGTCAGTATGGTGTCCCTCAGTTTAAATCTTATTTAAGAAGCGGTACTTCCTGTCATCCAAGAGATGCTCTTTTGTATCGTCTCATGGGTTTGCAAAATAATTTTTGACACCTTGGGATTTTAATTGCGTTTATGTCGGCGTAATTCCCCGAATGTGGGTCCACGTTTCACTCTATTAAGCCGCCACCTCGGACACTCGCGTTAATAACGGGAGAGGGTGAGAACGCGCGCTCGATGCAGACGGTGGCTCGAAGGGGTTCTCAGTCCCGCCAGCCACTGTCGGTGCTTGCCTCGGCCGTCGTCTGGAGCCGGCCGATCGAGCGTGGCGCGCGGTGGCCGCACCGACACAGATGTTGACCAAGCTCATTAAGTAAATGGGCCTATAATTGATTTCAGTCAATACCCTATCCTCGGTGCGGGTGTACATCTACCGATTGGAAGAGGGCTCCGGGGGACGAGGGCTAACAGCTTGAATAAATGCACTGTGTTGGGTTTCAGATAATGCCAGACTTTGCAAATGCTTATGGGGATTAGGTTGACTTTAGCTTAGCTTTTTAGAGGGCCCATGTCGATTCCCAGCAGAGGGGCTACCGTCGAGATGATAGCGATCGACTGCAGGTATTCCTCCGTGTGTGCATGCGTATGTGTGTGCCTGTGACCGGATAAGCATTTTGCGCAGAATCTGCTTGCATGAGAACCCCCTAAACTCGGTCCTGAGTGAGCCTGGATCAGCATGTGACAGCGGCATGGCAGAAATATGTATCCGCGAGTCAGCGATGGAATCTCTCCCGTTATCCTCCTCAACTCTTTTCTCCACTCCAGTGTGCAGCTGAGCTCCTCAGAGCACCAGTGCATGGTTAATTAAGTCACATTATCAGCTGGCCTAATTGGCCATGTCGGGGCCAAGGAATACATCCTCTGGTTAAAAATCCCCCACTTTGTACAGTTTTTTTCTTGGAGCTGCTCGACGACCGCGGTCGAATCTGGCAGCAGTTGCCGTCAAGGATTTTTCTTCATCTTTAAAAAGAGCTGTGAACAGTGTGCGTTGATCCAAAAGTATCCATTTATAACACTACACTCCCAACATCAGCTCTTATCTCATGGGTTATTTGTGGAGAGGTTCAATTTATGACAAAAATATAGATGCTGGCACTAAAGGAAATCATTGTCAACTAGCATATGCACATTTTCTGAGCTGGAACGTTTGGGTCGAGCCAATGGCGCGAGTTGTCCTACTGTCCCAAAGTCGGTGACGCCTGTCTGCGCGTCCTTCACCAAGACAATGGACACAACTTTGCCCCGGACGCAGGGCGTTGGCCGTCTCGATTCGTGCGTCAGCGTGTGAATGATCGAGGAAGAGAAGACGGAGAATTTGACCGGTCGTGTAAAGTGTGCTGAGACGGCGTTAACTGTGAAATTTACATCGAAGTGAAAAGTCCTCCTCTAGCGTGCTTCATTAGGGGGACTTGGCAGGCCACTCACCTCTGAAAAATAGGTTGATCTTTCAAGCTGAAAATTACTTTTTTGTGTACGAGCATTGTGTTCTTTAGGGGCTGTGGTGAATAGCTGGGGAGATGAAGGGTGACATATAACTAGGTGAAGCCAGAGAGTTTACTTACAGAGGAGAAGGAGCTGGTTTTGATGGATGTGTTATGCAAACCGCTTCAATCAAAAGGAGGAAAATGCCTTTCAGCTCGAGTCAAGTGTAATCGCAACAGTAAGGCTCCTCAATGCAAAGAATCAAACTGAGCACGCTTGGCAAACCAGCAACTGTTGGTTGGCTCTTCAACATCGTATTGTTTCATGCGTTGTTGTGATATTTATTTTGTTTATTCATCACACCTCAAACACAAAAAAGAATGCGATGCCTAAAGCCTGGTTGTTGTCAGGCCGACCGGAACCGCATGTGTCGCCGCCTTGTTCCAATGTCACTGCGGCCAGAACGCCGAGTGACCGAGTGCTTCCTCACCCTGTCCGGGATTCTGGTGGCACTCAGTTGAGTGGGTGGGGGGGGATCTGACAGCCCCCCCCCCCCCCCCCACACACACACACACACACACACTTTCCAAATGGTTCCCAGCTATACTTTGGCCACGGTGCAAAAAAACTTCAACCCTGCCAATGCCCGAAGCCTCACATTCTTTGAGCTCCAGGACTCACCAGCAGATCGCTGCGCCGCGTGGAAGAAACAAGAGCTGCTCGTTGTGGGGCTGAAACAGGTGGTTTAGCGATTCTCAGTTACGTGAAAGGTCGCGATGAAACCGTTGTCGCTTTTGCCTGTTGCTCAGGGTTCACACTCGCGAAAGCAGTAAGAGCTTTTAAATGAGGAAAACACTCTTTCGTTCTTATGTTTAGACACTTAAAGGACCACACTGTCGCTTTGAAGCAAGCACTCATTCACTAGCCTGAACTCCACAGCTTAGTGGAATGACTGACACGATGCTTAATGACAGTTAAAACCACACAGCTGCTGTTTTATAATGCACCTAACAGAAGTAGGGACGAATAAAAGCAATCAGCTTAACTTGAATCACTGTGATACCGCAACATATTTGAATGTGTATACCTTTTCAAATGTGAAAACTGGGGTGCTGCATCCAAAGTGAAAATTGGGGGTTTGTTTGAAGTGATATGCAAAACCTTTGGTTGCATTACATCTGGCGCTTTCCCGTTGGTACCGACTTAGTGCAACTCGGCGTGGCGCAGCTTCTATGTGGCACGGCTTGACTCGGTGTCGTTTTCCGTCACGTTTGCATCCTGGGTGGAGAGTCGTCATATCAACGCGGTTTGGAACTCACGTGCCTTCAGATGCCAGATACACACATGTGCTGATCACCGTTTTCAGCCCAACTCAGCTCATTTACTCATTTGTTTCAAGGCCCTGAAACAGGGAGACTTGGGTCAAGTAAGGCTGAGTAGGTATGAATGGAAAAAGGCCAATCAGTCAAATGGTACTTTTCATGGAAGCTCGCAGCCAGCCACGATCAAAGTTTTTGAAAAAGGCAGGTGAACGGATAAGCTGGCAGAGCCACAGAGCCATCCTTGGAGTTTCAGACAGGCAGCGCCAGGCCAGATTTGTATGCCCGAGTCACCGCAGTCGTAAGACGGAGTCGGGAGGTGCGCTGCACTCGCTTGGGGGAGCCTTCCTGACAGCTCTGTCCTCAGCAAGAGGCTTCTTCCGTTTTTATTTTTTCCTTTTTGCCAGCCAAATCTAAGAAAAGCTACGTGGGAAACACTGCTACATTGTCAGATTCGAGCAGCTGTTACGGGTGGGCAGCGTGTCACAATAAACATCGCCTGCCCCCCCTCCTTTCTCTATACATTACACGGTTCCTAGGGGACACTTTCCACAGGGCTCTGGCAGTAAACGCGCTTCATTACAAGGTCTTTTATTTTTCAGGCTGCAAAGACGCATCCAAATCAATTCTTGCTTTGCCCTTTGATCTAGCATGCCAAAGCTTGTATGCTGAACGAGCGTCATGCATTTTACAAAGGAGCTGGCGCGAGGCCCTTGAGAAATGAAGAAGACTGTGTGGCAAAGATGACAGCACAATGAGACCGTTATTATCCGCATAGTTTGTGGCTCGCGTCGTAACACAGGAACGGCCTTGCACTGTGTCTCTCTGTGATCATTTTTCGAGAAGATATATGTGGATGGCTGTTATTTGGATACCGGTTGGTTAGTCTTCCCAGACATCTTTTTTTTTTGGCGTCCGAAGAAGCCACGGGATGAGAGGGAGACGGAGAAGAGAAAGGATGCAATGTAAAAGCAGATCACGTTGGTTCCGGATGCTCCCGTTCACCCGGGTTCGCATGAAAGACTCGAGATTTCCGGCTTTTCTTATGTGTCTTAAATGTAGCAATCACCGACGATTTCCCATGACTAAATTAGGTTTCCTTGCGAAAGGAGGTTAGGAGTCCCTCGAGTGTGTGAGGAGTGTGAGACAGACAGAAATGAGGAATACAAAAAAAGGCAGAGCAGTACGAAGGGAACTGTGGGTAAAAGCACAGCCCAATAATACCGAAGTTATTGAGACAAAATACAATGTGTAAAATTAAATATACTGACTTTCGGCATCCGTGGGAAAATAAAGAAACACATTTCCTGCAGTGATTCATTGTTGTGGGTGTGATAGGTTGTTGTCATGTGCAGTTCGCAAATTCATATACATATAATTGCAAAAAAAACAAACAGGACTGACACCTAGTGGCTGTAGTATATATGTCAGGAGCAAAGAAAGATATGATGTTGCAGAAAGGCTAAAAGGTGAAAGAGAGGAGAGAAGAGGAAGGGAGAGGAGGGTCAAGTGGACTAATGAATAAAACACCGGATAATGAAAGGGCATTTTGACTTGATAAAAGTCAACTTTATTTTTAAGTGGAAAAACAATACACGCATCCTCAAGTCAGAGGCATAGGAGTAGGAGGAACGGAACCTTGTCGATAACAAATAACACCTTTGAGGTGTTATTGACTCTTGGAGGGTGTTATTTTTGTGATGTGGATTATTTTGAAGGTAATTGCATTGTATAATATTAGGTGTATTCCATTGAACCAAAAACATGAAGATGGGCCAACTGCAATTTTTCCAAACTACAGCTTAACTTATTGACCAGGGTACCCTGAATTAGTACCAAGCATTTTTTTTTCAATCAAACTTCGTAGTCACGGTTGGAACTTGGCCTGCTTTTAGTATATGTACCCGTCCAGTCTAAAGCTGAATCACAGAAGAAACTGAGTTTACCAGTAGATGCAGTCTTTCCAATCACAAGTGGAGTCATTGTGGGAACCGGTTCCACTTGGTGAGACAATGTTCAAGATGTGATCTGATGACATATACCAATGAGGGCAACCAGTCCAGATGATAAGTGCATTTTATTCTGTTCAAAGCCCTTATTTTGACTGAAGACCCACAAGCTCAAATTGCACAGCCGGAAACATGGAATTTTCATAACCCAGTTTACTTGTAAGCACACTTACACCAGTGTGAACCAGAACTACAGAATACCTATATTGTTGTGCTGATATGTTTGCTGGATTTGAAGTAAAATGATGAGTGTAAATTGCCCTCAAAGACACAGTTCCAGTTTGTGCAAACAAGCATAAAAATGGGAGTTGCCAAGCTATGAAGTGTGAAGCCAAGTTTTGGGCAAGCCAACTTCAATTGAATGACTTTCTTATGTTGCAAACAAGGGGAGGGCTTTAGTTTCCGTCTTTGACAGGACCACCAGCTGCCCAACAGACCCTCTGTGTTTGACCGAACCCTAGACCAGAGGCCCACCACCATGGCCAAAGCCCTGAAAGGCCACAGTTTACAACTCCACAGAGACTTTTTTGGGTTCCCATGAACATCCCAGTAAGTATATTTGATTGGCTGATCACATGACATGGTCGAGGCTGAGCAGGAACCTAGTTTCTCTAGAGACCGCGAACAGACACGTGTGCCGGAACACTTTTAACCCACTCACTGAGAGAAGCCGAGGGAGGAGGAATCACGTATCAAAGTGACAAAAGCTTGCCGGGGACACGTCCCTCATTTTTTCAAAGGACTTGCAAAAATTGGTTTTGCTGTTTTTGAGCCCTGTGATTTTAATCACATAATACACACATCCAGCATAATGGTGACAAGACAAGCTTGTTTTTCTCGTCATTGTATTCAATTGTGAGTGCTAAATGTGTCATTTCCACAGGAACAGATTGGGAACAGGATCACCTTATTATCCCAGAGTGTTTATGTTTGTCACAGCGCAGAAACACAGATGAGCAGCGCTGAGCGAGTCACTCAGAATATGAAATAATTCCAACTACTACTAAGTGATCCACTTACTTTTAGACTGGCCCCCAGTCAGTTCAGCTCCTCCCAGTTGATGAAGGCCAAGCAGTAGTCGTTTAGATGGAGGTGGGGGTAGGGGGTGTGGCTGCGTGAGCATCAAAGTCCTAAATTTACATGTGTGCTCATGTCAGTGTGTTATTTCCTCTGCCTATGAACAGAACAGTTACTAACCTTTGACAGCAGTTAAGTTTTGTGCTCCGGAAAACAATTTGTCACCTTATTCCCGACGTCTTTGCTGCCAAAAGTGATGATTTTAGGACCACTGTTACTTCAAACTCTGAGAGTGAGAATATGGGTGGATGGGGGGGGTTGTAAGCCTTTCAAATCCCACACACGACGTGATGGTGTGTTGTGTTATCACAGCTCACATCTGTGGCTTTCGACTGTGCTACTTTATCAATTCTAATATTTCATGCTGCCTTCTATTTATCTGACGAGGTGTAAGTGAACGTGTTCGCTGGCGAGTGCAGGTTGTGTGATATTTCTAAGAACGTGTCACAACGCCAAACATGAAATGAGCCAAATTAATTAAAACAGGTGTGGCTTCAAAAATACAAAGCCAGCAAAATGGCACGCAGTGTGTGTGTGTGTGGGCGACCCCAGCCCTGCGTGTTCCTGACAGCAGCATAATGAAGGTGTCTGCTGCTCAGTTAGCTGAGTCGGACTCTTTCTGTTGGCTCTGCAGCCGGGGCCGCCCGGACACAGCGAGCAGTCCATTTACCAGCGCTCTGCCTCCAGCCGGGTGGGGTCACAGGCCGCGGAGTGGAACACAGCACCATGTGCTCCGCCAGGGTCAGGCAGGCCATGCCAGAGGAAGACTCCGACGTCGTGGGGAAATGTGTTGTTCGCTGTCCAACACCCAGACAAAGGAGCAGATCGATATCGGCCCATGTAGCGCATGCCACGCAGACGTGTTTAGCCTAGTTTAGCGCGGGCAGCAGGAGCTGGTGAAAGTGTTAGCCCAGCTTAGCTCAGCGAGAAACACCAAGCAACACTGTCCACTGTTTGACCAACAACAGGATGTGTAGTTCCTGTTGAGTCTCAGATGGCCCTTTTAGTCTTGTGTGTTTGATCAAAAGAGAGCTTTGTCTAACACTCTTGTGAGCTTTAATACCCTGTGATTGTTTTTTTTGGCCCACAAAACACGCTCCGATGAAACCACACGAGTAGAGAATAACAATGTGGGCAGGACCCCACTCAGGAGTTTGTTGCTGCACAAGGATTTACAAATTTATAGTTGGCTGTTTGTCATTGTAATGTTGAGTCTGGAAATACAATGTGAGTGTGCGCAGCTGTTCTACAGATATCGAAAGCTCTTGATTAGGTTGGCTCATGTATTGTGTTTATACACCAGGTACCTGCCTTCATGTGGGTCGGAGACGCGAAATCATATCATATTTATCATCATATTTATCGTATTTTCCGCAATATAGGGCGCATCTAAAAATCTCCAATTTATTCAAAAGCTGACAGTGCGCCTTATAATCCGGTGCGCCTTATATATGGACCAATACTGAGCTACAAAAAGTCTCGCAACTACAGTAAGCAGCCGCCAACTTCAAGTGCGCGGTTCATGCTGGGATATATGACTGCGCGAGGCGGTGGCGACCGAGCAGTGCCAGCGTGAGCGCGGCGGCATCAACGGCGACGGAGAGCGGGTAGCTCCTCTGCAGCAGGGCCGCCTGCGAGGAGTCGCCACCGCCGCTGCCCTTGGCCAGCCGGGGGGGGGCAGTTTAAACCCAAGGTGATCATTCACGCAGTAGAACACGGGGATAGAGCAGCAGCGAGAGAATTTAACATGAATGAATCAATTGTGTGGAAGTGGAGGAAGCAGCAAGATGACCTGCGCCAAGTAAAGAAGACTGTTTATTCATTTTGGGAGTGAACAGAGTGGTCAGAACGCTGGTTTGTAATCTATTAATAAAGTTTGACTGACGTATCTGACTGTTTTGTTGACATTCCCTTTAGCGCAGCTTCATCTAATTGATACATAAAGTAACCCCAGCCTCTACTGTAGCGTCTATCCTATGCGCCTTATAATGCGGTGCGCCCTATATATGAACAAAGTTTTAAAATACGCCATTCAATAAAGGTGCACCTTGTAATCCGGTGCGCCTTATAGTGCGGAAAATACGGTTCTTTTAACTGACGACAAGTTTAGCTTTCATACTATGTTGTTCTCAAGGTAGCTTGCTAAAGGGCTTTGACTATCCATTTGTTTGATGGTACCGCTGGCGTCGGACATTCACTTTTTTAATATTAATGCTGTGGGATGCTGAATATTCACTGAAATGGTACGATCATCAATATGCAAATGAACAACATAAATCTGTTATAATCTTGATACTGTCCAAAGTTGACATAATGTGTCAGATTGAACCATCTGGTGGATGGAAGCTCACAGGACTACATAAAACCATTGCAGTTCTCAAGATGATCTATAATCTGAAGGAGTTGTCCTTCAGTGCATGTTGTTGTTCCTCACCCCCCCCCCCCAACACACATGTAAACCCTCCCTACATGAAGGGTGTGTAAAAAGAAGACAGCTCAGAGAAGTGAAGGCTTGCGAGGCTCGCATAACGGTCAAGGACAAGGATTTGCAGATTAATCCTGACACTCTGAATTTTCTCCCCTTTGAATTTCTTCCCAGTCTTGGATGCCAAGTGCCATTTCTCACAGATGGCACTCTTCTCCTGATCTTCTTGAAAACAAAACAATCAGGAGACATGAAACACGTATCGTTCTTTACCTCGGCAGTTTATAACGCGAACGCGTGGAGACAGTTACAGACAATGGTGTTGCCAGATTTTGGTATTGACTGCAGATTTCCAGATTAAAGCAGTGTTTAACTGCTGTGCTATAAGGATTATCTATTGTTCAGACAAAGCGTTTTTAAAGTCTAAGCGGGTTGAGAACAGTCGTTCGGAGCCAAGGTTGGACAGAGACGCGCAAAGACATCGAAGACACAAGGGAAATGTCCTTGACTCATATCGCACATTTCTTGCCAGTTTAGCAGTCGTAAAGTTCCTGGTGTGGTCATCCATTCACACTGAGCTGCAAGTGGGGGCCCTCGGACTCCACAGGGACCAGCCTGAAATCCAGGCTCTTCCCCACAATGTCCTCGGAACTCGTCTTGCTTCGTCGTCTTTGCCACGACCATCCCCCTCAGGGTGTGTTCTGCAGTAAGCGTACAGATGCTCATGTCATGGCGGCCCACTTTGTTTTCTGGATCGGGTGACAACTCACACGCAGAATGTGCTAAAAGCCAAAGTGTTCTCCAAAGACGCATGCACACCATCGGAGGCCTCCCGGCAACAGGGGCCGCGAGCCCCTCGAAGGTATCCGTCTCCATTCTGGTGATTTCACATTTGACTTTGTTCTCCTAATGGAGACGATCAACACAATGAGTCATAATTAGAGCAAAGGACTGTTTAACATGCGGCGTTATGCATCCCGCAACCCCCAGCGGGGACTCCATGAATGTCACCCCATGACTCATAAACATATAATGACTCCAAATCTCCATATATCCTCATTGCCTCCAAAGACAACCAACTGCGGCAGCGAACCAGTCAGCCAGGCGTCCGGGAGGAGCCGTTTCCGACGCATGTCGGAACGCTGGCTGCACATTGTGATTAATCTGATGGTTCCCCTCTCAGCAGGAGTTCAGACCGGGTCACAGCTGTTGGAAAACGTGCGTTCCGTTTGACCTTCTTGCTATTACAGAAACAACGCTGCACCTCTCAGTTGAAGGTCACACGAGGTTAATATCAACACAACATAAATTCCCCCTGGGCACCGTGGCAACTCAATGAGAAACATCGCTGTCGGCGAAACCACGTCATCGCCTGATTTGCATAAGTGACCATTTGCCAGGCTCGGGACTCGCGGCAGCTTTGCACATGTGTGATTAATTTGCAGTGTTATGGCAGAGTGGGGGAGATCTCCTGTCCCTTCTGACTGCAGCTGGGGGTGCGAACCCTCATTAGGTTCGTCTAAATCGAGTTGCGGTTCTCTGCTTGCATATTTGGAAGTCTTGAAAACACCAAAAAAAAGAGTTGGAAGTTGGAAAAGTTGCCAAAGAAAAAAGTGGCCAAATTGACAACACTGGACAGCTTGTATCACAATCACAACTTCTTGTGTATTGAGGCTTCAGGTTCACAGTTCAAGAGTGATATGAACTGTTTTCGTGTTAGGTAGATTGCACTCCATTAAATATCAAGCAAAGACAAATTGTCAACCACTTTATCGTTCAGTTGAATAAAATGTTTGTCCATTTTTTTTCTTTCTCAACAAATTGTAGGACGACGTCCTCTCATGAAACCAGACAGTGCGGCAGAGATTCACTGCGTACCTTAATTGAACTGGTAAAGCCCTAATTTATTCTGTTTGTTTTGCCACAATGAATATTGATCTAGAAGGGGCGTTGTCTCATTAGTTGGGGGGGTAGGCGGGATGAAAAGACAGAGCCTTTTTAGTCGACTGCTGCACGTAGAGGAGAAGCGGGAATGAATGGCGACACCCCTACTTAACCCCCTGCCGAGCGCTGGCAACCCCCTGCTATTTACAGCTTACTAAATCACAGCCTTTTAAAAGCGTCATTTGAACTCATGATCTTTCAGCGGTATTTATATTTTTATTTGGCTTGCGTCTGACCTTTTCACTACTCGAAGACAAGGATCTGTTTACGTTTTTTTTTTTTTTTTCTCCCCTTGTCCAGGATGCCAGCACATGAAAGGTTACACATTAAACAGTTAGGAACAACACACGCGCATTAATAATGCAAGAGGATAAAAGCCGAACAAAATGCATAAAAGAGCAGAAGGGTAGCCGGAGCGGTAACAAGCAGAGGATATGAGCACCGAGTGCTCTCTGGCTTTGCTATATGAACTGCTGGGGAGCTCACAGTTCTGTGTAGATCACTGCAACGACCTTATGCTGAAAGAGGAGCTACAAACCTGGGCCCTGGTGTTTAGATGTCTGCTGTAAACCTTATGAACATGTCCAAACCACACGAGCTCTGAGCCTGTTCAAAGCCTATTATATTGATATATTCAGTCAACGTCCTCCTGAAGCATGCAAGCATCCCAAAACACATGAGCTGGCTTTGTTTCTAACTTTAGTTTAGCTGTTAACCAGCTACAGTGCCTTATTAGCCTCGAGTCACCAGCCGAATAGGGAGGATGAGCACAAAGATGAACACACTTAAACACTACAAGGTAAAGAGATAACTTACTCGGCAGGGTGAAAGCATGAAGAGTCAACAAGGCTGCAATGATCGCATCTGATGTTGAGTTTAGAGGCGGATTGGCCATAGGGAGTTCCATGAGTTTCCCGGTGGGCCGGTCAGTAATGGGCCGGCAGTGGCTGACACAGCGGACCGATTTGGCACAGTATCTGTGTGGTGGGCCAGTGTGGACCAAAACATCCAGGGCCACATTTTTTTTTCTACGATATCGCCATCGACGGCGTGCTTCCAGCTCTTCGTAGTGTCCCCTTTCATGGCTTATTTTTACATTTTCAATATATCCCCACACTGCATATTTTAATCCCCCTTCGCCTCCATCCGAAGGATATTGCTCCGGTATTGCTCCATGAAAAGTCACTGACACACACCTCGCTACTTCGCACCGCCATGAAACTGTGTTGACACTCCATCATTGTCGAAAAAGATAGACAGGTTAGCAACAGTAACTAAGGGGGGCAGCAGCAATTTGGAAATCAATCGTTCTTTTCACAATGTTGTGTGATTGCTTCCACACAATAAAGAGATGTTTGCTGGTGTGAGGGTTACTTAGTGAAGAGTCGGTGGGAGCAATGTCAAACAAGCAAGATCTAAGGCTGAGAAGAAATAAACCTGTTCCATTTCAGGTAGCTATTTAATGCCAGAGGGACTGGCTGAGTGCTAGCCTTGACACCTGTCCGCTGGATGCCGGTTTGTGTGTCTTGCAATTAAAGGCGCCGTCAATTCTTCCTCATCCATTCCAAACCTCCGCCCTCACCAGGCACCGGCTTCCGGGCCTGAAGCACCATCCAACAGGTGCCCAAACACAAACTCCACCCTTCCCCCTCCTCTATATCATTCATCACTTTGTCTTTGCTGGGTTTTTTTTTTTCAGTCTTCTTTGCTTTGAAGTCTCTTTTCAGTCCATTTATCTCATTATGGTCCGGCTATCTCCAGTGGCGTCGAAAATGAAGTGTTAATCTCTCTTCTCATCAATCTCCTTGAGCCCAGAAGTGCCCAAGTCTCTCCCTGTATTGTAAAATGATGACTGGCACTTTTACTTGTTTGGAGAAATAAGTACGGGGGGGCTAAATTGAATTTTAATGGATTGTGCATCCCCTGGTGAAAGGTGCAATCCATTACTGAATGATTGTAATGCTATTTGTTGCCGGTGTTGATTTATGGTACGCGCCGTGCGGCAGGGCCAAAGGTGGGCACGTTGGGGGAAGGAATGAGCATGGCACATTGATGGGGTTTGGGCTATGGCGCGGCGGAGGCAAGGCTCGGAGTTCAACATCGAATTAGCCGTTCATCTCTTTGGGATGACAGCGAGGAGGAGACGGTTGAGCTTGAGCAGCAGGTCAAATGTAATTACAGTGGACGGCTGAAAAGAGTCTGTCTTTGAGTCAGTCCAGGCAATGGCAGCGTGGCTGCTCAATCTTGTGGTTAATTAACAAACAAACAAACGGGCAATGCTTTGCTAGATGAGAAAAAAAAGCCAATCTTGTGATATAAATTCATCCACATTCTGTTAATGACCCAAGCCGATGGCGACCGTGACTGCAGGGGCTGCCAGGCACAATTATCGCCGCGTTGCGCTGGATCAGAGGTCGGGCGTGCCCCATCCTGGCGGGCCGCGATCCCGCTTGGTTTCACCAGTGCTCCTAGTGGTAATGAACAGCTCATTATCAGCTCTCTGCAGAGCTTCGTGGTGACACCGCTCATTGGATTCAGGTGCGTCAGAGCAGGGAGGTACGAATGCAATGCGGGACCAGAAGAGCCCGCCTCTGCAATTGATTGGATGGCAACCTTGAAAACCGGTCTTAGGTTTAATGATCGTGCTGTTTATTCCTCAGCAAAGCAACTGGGTTAATATCACTTAACTGGTATTCACAATCAAACCAGAGCAGCACTGCTTCCAGTGTGAATCTGATCTGCTTTGCTCATAGCTGACCTAGCAGTAGCCCCCTGTGCATCTCTGGGGAGGAAAAAGAAAACAGCCACGGTACCCACGTCATCCTGAGAGTCATCCCACGATGGCGGCTGACACTCAGTTTTAGCTAATCTTACCCCAGCAGCTGCCGCGCTCTGGGGGAAAAAACAAATCAATTACCAATCTCAGCGAGCACGGAAACTTTGTTATCCGAGTCTCCAGTGCGTTAACCAGCTGGTGGAGTCCTATTGTCTTTGCATCTTCACCCGGCTCAGGTTAGCCGTTGCGTAAGTCATTTCCCTCTCCAAGGATCTGCCATCTGCCAGAGCTGAAATATTCGGTCTACTGAGGGGGAGGCACCCCGGGATTGAATTGGCCAGATTGTCTAGACGTTAATAAACTCCACGCTTTCACTTTCATCATGGATACGCAGACATCCCCCGAGAGAGAGAGACACTTCCTGATACTCAAGGAAGTTTGGTCTCCAAGGCACAAGCACTTCCACTGTTGCCTTCTTTCAATTTATGCTTTGTGATTAAGCGCCTTGCCAAAAGGAGTCCCAAACCAAAACAACTGAAGCTATTATTCCCCATTGTATTTCATATCATGCCTTAAAAGACACTTTATGCACTCCGTGTTTT
The DNA here is from genome assembly GCA_032164315.1 of Malacoctenus gilli. Lineage (NCBI taxonomy): Eukaryota > Metazoa > Chordata > Actinopteri > Blenniiformes > Labrisomidae > Malacoctenus > Malacoctenus gilli. The sequence continues at coordinate 21,192,052 of JASSRZ010000072.1, forward strand.
CCTCTTTTTTCCCCCTCTTTCTGATTAAATTCTGTTCGTTTTTTGGCACTTGGCTTCTTTTCGCTCTCACCCCCATCTGCATAGATTTTTTTGGGAAGGAAACAGCTCATGTCTCCCAAAAATATAAATTCCTCTAATTAGCAAACTTATTTTAGGTTTAAGAGTTGAATAAAAACCGCTGAGTCTCATGGGGAAGCCGATATCCTTTAACTGAACGGAACATTTATCTACTCATTGAGTTCTGGATGATCAGTGTTGAATGAAGAACAGACAGAAAGACAAGGGTCAGAGAAGTGAAAGTAGACATAGCACTTTTTATAAGCGCTGATGACTGTCCCATCCGAACAACCTCCACCGTAGTTGACAGTTTCCAGGTAAGAGATCCTTTAGTTCTTCGCAAATGCAGCTTTCTTGAATTCAGGATTTGAACTTAAGCAAGTGCGGACCGAAATGTGATGGCGGTTCAAGGTGTTGGTGGAGGAAGTTGTTAAAATGCGTCCCATTCCTCGTTCTTATGTTGCTATGTAAATCCAGCCCTGCGACGGCGTTACTGCTGCTCTCCGACACGAATCACCCTCGCTGTCACAATTCTACCCCTTCTCCTTTATGGCCGACGCTGCCAGTGTTGTTTCAGTATAAAACACAGATATGTAGACCGCCGTCCTTTTTATTTTGTGAAAACCTACTCAGAGAGAACTCACTGCTCAGCTTCCCAGCAACACTCTGAGGTCCCTCTTAATTAGCCGACCACAAAATATCACCCATGATCTATTAAAACGTTCCACAGAACTGTGACTTGTGTGAACCGTGGCTGTGACAGGAGAGAGAAGGCGGCTCTCCTAAACACTCGCTTATTAGCCAATCCCATCCTTCCCTTGAACTGCTCACAAGTGTCTCCGGAGTGCATCGCGCCACAGTTGGACATGCTGAACCGCATCTCCATCTGGACAAATTGGCAAATTCAAAATGGCAATATGTCAGGAGGCATCTCAGCTGCTCACACAGGACTGCCACCAAATGTTCGGCTACTGATTTTCGAAGACGTACAACTTTTGCCGAATCCCAAAATCAAGCTGGTTAATCTGCAGGCGAGACACAAGGTCAGTGGGTTCGAACCCCATGCCTTGTACCATACAAAACTTTTTGTTTTCCCCTCACATCAATTGTCTGAATAAGGATCTGAACTACTAAACACTAGATGCAATAAAGGAAAGCTTCAGAATGAAAGTAATCCCCCCCCCCCGCACACACACACACACACACACCACCAGCACCAGCACCCGTGTGTTGTCCCATCTCTCTGTTTTAAGTTTGAGACACCACTCCTCTTGCCATCTACCAAAAGAAATGTTGTTGTTTTTTTTATTGTCAACCAAACAATGGACATTACAAAACCAGCCGATATCTTCCTACCCACTGGCGAGGCCAACCCTGCGCTCTATGGGGGGGTTTAGCTTTTTGAGGGTGTGCATTTGGGATAGAGGGACACCAGGCGCTGCAGGCGATTGCTGTGTTTTCCCCTAGAGACTGTCAGGGAGGAACCAAAAATCAATGCAGGCAGCTTACGGGCCATTTGAAGGGCCTGACTCCCTGCTCTCATTCATCACCTCACAATCTGCCACCTTACTTGAGAACAAATCCTCACAGGGACCTCTCAGCACAGCAATACTGTCCTCAGCATGAGCGTGTGTGTGTGTGTGTGTGTGTGTGGGGGGGGGGGAGTGAATTGTGAGTGCGTTTGGGTTTTGTTGGTCGATTTCACTGCTTCATGTCGCCGTGCAATCTTTTTTTTCAGACTGTCAGCGGATGTTGATGAGATGAATCAGTCAAACGGTGTCACAGTGTCTATGACACCAACTTGTCTTATAATCCCCCCCCCATGGGGTAATATGTTCAAATGAAGAGTGATGACTGATTATTATCGTCAAACTCACAAATGAACTCAACAGTTCTGATCCACGTTTGATTCAGCAGAATATTTGTTTCATTAACACCTTCATATGAATGTGCCGCATGCAGTGCTTCAAAATTCAAATGTGGTCATTAAGTCATGAAAGGTTTTTTTTTTAATTCTTAAGCTCTTATTTATTTATTTATTTATTTATTTATTTATTTATTTATTTATTTAAGCTTGGTTAAGTATTTATGCATTAAAATTAAAAAGAAACTAGAAATTATGCCACTGGCAAAAAAAGTGGAAAAAATACAAAATAGAAAGATCCAGTTATTGAATCGATTCTCCAGTTAAAGCACAAACACGATTGGCACTCCCAATAATTACATTTTTATATTTGTACCAATAAAGTAAAGCTGTACCGGGGTTTCACTGACAATGAAAAAGATTAGTATGATGACTTGAACCACAGCAAATGTCCTGACATGATTACGATTTTGATAAGCTGAAATAACCACACACTCTCAAATCGAGAACAGCCACTGGGGGGAACTAACTCGTGCCTTCATTTTGAAAGCTCAGCTGCTTTTTGTTTGTCAGTGTGAGTGCATAGTTCTGGAAATACACACTAAACTTCAACCAAACCTGTTTTATTTCCTAACATGACAAACAGGTAGCACGTCTATCTGAGGCTGTCAATGGTGGTTTGGTCGCTTGAGATGGTTGGATGGAATAGAGCTCTGTAAGGTGGTGTGATGTCACAGGTTTGGTAACTCCCCTCACAGTGCAAAAGTGGACTTTTAAAGAACTCTCATTGTGTTTGTCCATTAAATCCCATCTAAACTTCAGTGAGCCTTTTGTTAAGCTGCAGCATCATGTTGACGTATGTTCATGTGTCCTGTTGTGAATACTTTAATCCTTTATTTCTGAATGCCTCTTTGATTCCCATGTCCTTTGAAGGATTGCTCGCTGGCTGTGGTCCTGAAACGATTCAAACCCTCATCACATGTTTTAGATTTCACTCTGTTCTAAGTTACCTCATTCAAATGAATGGGCTGTTATCATGCTCCAGCAGACGGTACCAATATGTGCACCAGAGCTACTATAATATGATCAGAGCCTGAAAGGGGTTGGGTGGTTGGAGGTCTGTGGTCTTCCATTTTCCACTTACAGGATCTGTAATCAGTTTGACTTTGGTAACTTGTCAAAGACTTCTGCTGTGTGTTTCGTCCCAAGAACAGGAGCAGTGTTGAGAGCTGTGTTTCTGCGGCAACAGATTTGTCAGTCTCCTTGTCGTCTGTTTGAAATCTTTCAGATCAAGAACTGAAACCCGAGCTGACGCATGGTGATCACCGTTCGATTCGGTCTGAGGAGCAATCCCATCATAATTTGTACATTTACCAAATCCGTCTCGAACCGGAAGCCCACCTGAATTCAAAATGGATTTGTTACCTTAATTGCTGGAAGCTCTTGAGTTCATTGTGGTTCTTCCAAAGGAACTTTCTGATTCTTCCAAATCGGATCTTTGAAGTGTTTAAAGTGTTTTGGGGCGTTGTCATCTCCTGCAGCCACGGTTTGTGCTTCACAAACACCGCTTATCACAGCAGCACTTCACATGTGACAAAACAACATAAACTTTTGATCAGATCAATGTTTAATCAGAATACTTGCAGCCACAGGTGCATTCACGTGAATCATAATTAATCAGTTTGATTGAGCGCATTTAAATGCCTGATCAAAATCACATCACAAACAGCCCAACCTGATTAGATCAGTGCACCCCAATTGAAACTGATAGGCTCAGAGAAGGTGGTGTGAGCCTGTTTCTGATATGATCAGACAGAATCGATCCACTGACTGAATCTGATGGTGTTCTTGATACATGCAAACCTGCGTGTCAGTCTGATCACTTTATTCCAAGTTCATGTACACAAGACAATCGAGTTCCAAACCTTGTGTACACAGAAAAACAACACCAAAAGAACACCTATTGTGTTGTGGCTCACACAGAGAGCTGCGAACTACAGTTGCTGCCGTTTTTATTCTTGTCATTCGTATTCTTGTGTGACTTTTAAGACAGCTAATAAAACTGGTGTTAATTGTGCTTTGATGAGTTCTGTTGATGTGCTCGGACTCTCGCCTTTCAAAGGCCAACCGCATCAACACAAGACTGCTGTTCCAAGATTAGACAACATATGAGGTCCATAGGATTCCACTTCAAAGTTCATTGACAATTTGTGAAACAGTTTCACTGTTAAGATGCAGTAAAATACTTCATTAGCCTTTGAACTCACAGAAAAATCCTAGTGGAGATCAACAGAATAATGGTTGTCACATTGGGAGTGAGTAAAGAAAAGAGATTCTTATATGTTATTATTAGTTTTGTTTTTGTTTGGTGATTTTATAAACCATGTCATGTTTTCCTGTTCCCCATATTTTTTTTTTTTTCTGTAATTCCTTTTTTTTTTTCAACAAGGTCATTACTTTTTGTTGAGATTTACTTGTACCGACTTCAATGCTGCCAGTTAAGTGGCGTCCTGAAACCCAGATAGAGCTGTAAAACTTTTATTGTTGCAAAGATTAAGTGTGTGTGTGTGTGTGTGTGTGTGTGTGTGTGTGTGCAGGAGACCACCACACCCTCTCTGAGTGGAGGGGGAGGGAAGCAAATGACACACCCAAGGTGCAGTGGTGACTTGATGTTGGTGATGATGTCATAGTATGAGCCACACCCCCTTTCCAGGATGGCACACCGCTGAGTCTTTCACCAGTACACAGTACCAGAGCATAACAGCTCACTTTCAAACTAGTGGTCCATCACAGGCCTGAAGGGCGGAAAGTAAAAAAGGTGCACTGAGAGGAAAAAAATAGCAGATCTGATTGGCTCCAGAGACGAGGGAGCAATCATGGGATGAGACCACTGAAGTTCCTCGCAGCAGGAGGTTCCATTAACCTCCTAGAGACTGCTAGGACAGAATGGTCACATTCACATTCCTTTGGGAGCGTGTCTTTGCTTCTTTTATTTGTTGCTCTAAGGTTTTGAAGACAAGCCCTTTTAGGTCTTCTTACATGGCTTTAAAAACAGGTTGGTTACTTTTCCAAAGGGCATCCTGTCCAGTTGTCTATTGATCACTGCATTTCATCCCTAAAAGCCAGTTAACAAAATCCGTGTCGAAGTCTTGATGAAAGAAAAAGAACATTAGGCGCAAAGAAAAGGCTTCTATTGAGTGTAAAGACAAGGAGACGCAGAGGCCACCCGGCAGGAGAGGGAAGCAAGCGTTTGGGGCTTCAGGTAAAAAAAAAATGTTGGCAAGTAAAAAACACAACGAACTGCCACAAATTTGGACCCACCAGGTGTTAAACTACAGCCCAGCTCCTTGCATTCATCCCGCGCCGGGAGTGTCCTCGCCTCTCAGAACTGTCACGCCCACCTCTGCCGAGGCATTTCCACGACTCCCCTCCGAGATTTTTTCAAGATTTCAACAAGCAACTTTCAGATATTGGATGGTAGTTTTGTTTTTGGGAAAATGGCTTTTGTCACTTTCACCCCCGATAAGTCGATTCAATTTAGCTTTTTTTCCCCCCTCTCGTCCTGTCCTGTTTTGTAATAAAGTCTCCCGGGACGGCGGGTGGGGAAGGAGGGATAGCGTGGGCACTCACCGCTTTGCTGCTAAGCCGAGTGACGGGGCAATCCTCCGGAAAACTCTGCGTCTTCCTTTCAAGGTTGAAAACACAAAAAAAAGGGATGATGGTAATACTTGAGAGAAGCTGGAAAACTTGTCACAGCAGATCTGGCGGCTGATGATGGTGACTGGGGAGGGGAGCACAGTGGTAATAGGCAGGAAGGCTTACGGATCTCTTATCCTGGGCCTCAGCAGTCACGCAGAGTACAAGCAGGGGGTCAGCGGATCTACTTCAGCTGCTGATATGCTGCTGAGCTCAAGCTGCGGGCTTGGGCGTGTGTCGGAGTTTGGGCGTGAGTCTGAGTTTTCGTGTGTGTGTGTGTGTGTGTGTGTGTGTGTGTGTGTGTGTGTGTGACTGGGTTCAGAATCGAGGGCTTTGCATGCTCGGGTACGCTGCAATACCATGATTTAAGTGGTGCACAGAGAAATTGGGGGAACAAAAGGCCAGGCAATCATGGGCTCGGTCCAGCCTGTACGACGGACACAAGTGGAGCCTGACGGAACTGTAAGCCACCAGCACCCCCCACCCCCCACCCCACTCCCCCACCCCCCGTCCCTCCTTTCGGAAGGAGGTACAGGGAGAAAGAGGGCGATGTACATCGACCAAAGGATGAAGACACCAGATTAGAGCCCCTGGGACTACTTTCGTCCCCTCGGCTGCATTTTTGACATCACTGCCATAAAACCAAATTTTAACAATAACCCTGCCACAACACACACACAGTTACCAAAGATATCACCTAAATCTGCTATAGCTTCATGAAAATACACAACACCATCCCACGCATTCTCCAACACCGCTTTTTGTTATTGATGTGAAGTAAATAATAAGCTAAACACTGTCCAAGTTGACGCCCACATGCAGGGTTTGTCGTCAGCAGCAGCCAATGTGAGAAAAAAAAAAAACAAACAGGAAAGATTTTGTTTGTTTTAATTCCCAAGATGCATTTTCTGTTTATGTGACTGTTGTGGGATAAACAATAGTTTGGTCGGGGTTCTCACTTCCTACAAGACATAACACCCTCCAACAACCGCTTCGGGTAACAGCGCCACGACCATTTGGTTCGCTGGCCCGGGTACTGTTGCCGAGGCGATCTTGCTGCCCTGCCCACACAGCCCCGACCTAAAGCTGCTTCTTTTTTATTTAAAGGCAGATTTGGTCAAAGAAGTGACCTTGCTGCCTCCATCTGCGGAAGTGCCACTGCTTTCAAAACACTATATTCAGTCTCTAAACTATTTATTCTGCAGGAGCTTTGCTCTGTCCTGGATATTTAGTTGTGACCAATTCAAACAAAACGTCTCAAAAATCATGATTCTTTCAGCAGCTTCATGATGCATCGTCTGTGAGTTTGCTTCCGTGAATCTTGCAGCGTGAAGGCAGCGTGAGTGAATTTGGACCGCGACAAGCTGAACCCTGTTGCACACCTTACAAACAAGTCCAAGCGGGCTTTTAGGAAGCCAAAGTGCGTTTTTGGAACAAGCTGATGGAGACTGAAATGAGCCCAATAACGAAGCGGGACCGAGAGGCGAGGCCCTTCTCGCCGCCGGTCTCCTTTGCTGGTGCTAATGTGAGGAAACGAGCGAGAAAGAACCCCACACCTGTTTGTGTACCGACAGCTTGTTCTGATCTGCCATCCAAGGTCATTGACTCTTATCCTGCACTCAGGACCTTCATTCTGGTCAGTGCAAGTGGCAATCCAGAGCCGTGGCTGCGAAGGTCAACTTTAAAGGGAGGAAAACTATGCGCCAACACTGACTCTCTCTCCTCTAATTTTTTAGTTAATGTTGATGCTAAGCACCAAATTAATCCCCAATAACCCCTACTGTAATTCTAATGTTGCTCTGCAGCCATCTAAGGATCCCATGCCAACCGCAATGCTGTCATGTCGCCCTTCAACATGTACAAATACACTGGCAGCATGTTTATGTACGTTTTCAACTATGTTCCTAGCGGATTGTGCAGACTTTGTATTCAGTGAGCGACAAAGTTTTTAAAATAGCTGAAAAAATCCCTCAACAAATCATAACAACAAAGTTTTGTTTGTTTAAATTCCCTGTTTGCAAGATTTTATTGTAACCATAGCGAAAGGAGGCTAACTATTAGCTTCTCATGTGAAAATGTGTTTATTTTGTTGCGCCACCTTTGGACTGGAGCAGAAATGTTCACTCGGCTTAACCGAGTGTGAGCGGTTGGATTTTTAAAATGCTGTCTAAACAGCGTTTTTTTTTCCCCCCAATGTTATTGTTTCAAGAAAATAAACTACCGAGGGGCCTTTTATTATTGCAGATATCGTAATGAGCGACGATTACGGAGCCGAATTGGCTTAAAATGTCTGAGTCATTAAAAGTCCTGGTTGTGTGTGGCATCCTTCCTCCCTAACTGCTGGATTTAATAAGCCACATTTGTACAAAGTAATGAAGGCGTCCCCCTACTCGGCCGACTATTTTCAGCTCCGCAATCAACACTCCCCTAACACAGCACATTAGCCGGTGCCGTGTAATTACCAGTGGAAAAAAACCCAACTCGTAATTATGACTTTGCACCTCAGACTGAGATCTGTATGTTGGACTCATGACAGAACTAACTTGCAAATAGGGCAAAATAATTTGACAAATATGAGATGCTAATCAGCCGCAGTGAAAGGCAACTTTTCCATGCGTGCGAGAAGGAGACGGCAATGAAAACATTGTTGGCATTCATCCGGGTTTTTTTCTCCTATTTGACTGAATTTAGAAGCCGTCTAAGGATTAAAAGATTGCCCTCTCCATCACGGAAGCCTGTTTTTCAAAAACTCACAATTAAATTAGAGGCCAACCTCAGCATTGCAGGGTGACCTTGGTGTCCAAACAAAGCGTAGGCAGCCTCAAAAGTTTCAGATCAAGATGCGTTTCTGTTTCAAAGTGAAGACGGAGGAATTTGTATACTCATTTCTGATGAGAAACAGTGTAAAACCCGAGTCCAGAAAGATATGAAATGACTGCCCTGCTGGGACACATTCAGGCGCCATATTGACCTTTGACATTTCACAGATACCAAACTATAAAAAAAAAAAAAATTCCTTTCTATGAAACATCACTGTGCTTATTAGTTGTGTCAAAAGAAGACTGAATTTGTCTCATTTGACTGGAATAACAGGGTGAATATTGTGAGTCACTGCCTACAGTGTGTGTGTGTGTGTGTGTGTGTGTGTGCCTTTGATTTAACTTTTGTTTCTTTATGTAGCATAAACAGCTGTTAGTGCTAACTTTCTCACTTTTGTATTGTGTTCTGCATGTTCAGACTGGAGCTCAGTTGCATGACAAAAGACTTCCTCAATGGTCACTTATCCACTTGTACACAGCACTGGGACTTAAAGGGGCCATGACATCACAAGTCAATTTTCTGGGGTTTTGGGGGTATAATTCGACCCTTTGGGCACTGATGAGGCCATGTGAATGTCAAAAGTGAGTGTCAAAGTTCCTGTTCATGGTTGGTCAGCTTTCTCTCTTTGTTCAGAAACGGTCCAATCCGAAAACAGATTCCCATGCTATGAAAAGCTGGCATGCTACGCATTTTATTTTCTCCAATGAGAGCACACTCTGAAGCAAACAGCTTGCCCCCTTGCGTCCCAAACCTGCCCCCTTCATTGACGCGATGGAAGTGAAGTTGGGATTTAGCAGCTAACTGATTTTAAAGAACAATGCTATACCAATGCTGAAGGAGACAGCGACATCATCACCACCCATAAGTTTATTTAGTTTGTAAAAGCTGTCTTGTCTGTCTTGTCTTTGTGAACGTAATTCACTGTCTGAAGAGCCCATGATGCTAGCAGATTAGCTTCTCGGGTTCGCAAACAAACACCGCCAGCAACAGTGAGCACGTCCGTATTGTTAATTTTTCCCATCAGAAATGAGCTCAACTTGGTCTTTAGGTAGAGCCGCATATTATTACCACACAGAACCTTTTCACTGAGGAGGGAAATCTGGCCTGCTAAAACAAACCTCCCCCCGTGAAAAAAATGTTTTTTTTATTCTTTTGATAGATAACATATACAGCTTACCAACTACATGAAATAGTTTATGCAGCTATGTCATGGGACCTTTAAATCAAGACAAATGGGGGCCCAAGCCTCAGTGGAGGGTTTAAGCCAAGAAAAGTATTACCGAATAAAGGTCTGTGCATATATGTACCAACAGAGCCAATGTAAAGGTTCTGTAGAAACACCAAACGAGAAGGACTGGGTTTTTTTCTGCTTTGCTTTTAATGCTAGAGCCAAACTTGACAAACTCACATCGCTAAGCAAGAGGACAGCTCATCGAAAGGAAGATTTATGAACTTTTTTAAAATCCAAGACTCACAAGTTGCATTTGTTAAAAGAGTTGGTAAACACCAGCTCTTGATAGTGACTATGGCCCCTGACGATAAACGTCGGATGTGTTCGGTCCACATGAAGGCCTGGATGTGTGTGGTTCTTACGCTGTCTGACTGAGACACATGACAGCAAACTTTCCAGGGTCCGGATGATCTAATGAGATTTTTTCTGACACCTTTGTGGCATACATTAGCATATTAATGTCCAAAAGTAATTTTCTTGAAGTTTTCATCGCTTTGAGACACAGATAAGATTTTAAAGATACAAATGAGTTTGAGCACGCTAAACTTTAGATTGCTTTTAGACAGGCTTATTATTAAAGCCCTCCTTATTAGGTCGAGGTGTCGCGCGAGCTGCGATCAGACTCCATCGGCACGCTGACTCTGGCAGCTGTATGCCCAAGACGCATCGTGGTGCGGTGCACATGTTGTGACTCGTTTGACTGGGGTACTAAAATCACCAACGGAACCTGGGACCACTTGGGGCGCATTGGCCTTATTAACATCAAGAGTGGTTGGCATTGTTCACAATGTGTGACCGACATTGGTTCTAACTGAATATATTTCTCTCTTTTTCACATTTGTCTCTTATTCCTCTGTGTATTCTATTGACTGACCTGACAGCAGAGAGAACGGCCTGTTTCAACCCACGAGGGTGATTGCTTTGTTGGCTTTCCATTGAATATAGAGTGAGTTGTCATCCAGTTATATGTAAATCTGTTTTATGTTGGGCTCTAAAAGAAATTGTATTCATTACATTTATTGTGTAACACAGATCACTACAGGCATAATTAAGCTGTTTGCTTGTAGAAAAAAATGTAATTCTCTTTGCCCTTTAATTGTTGTGGCTCCTTTAACAAATAGGAAGATTGAAAAACAACAGCGAGGAGGAAAAAACAGGAGGACAATGAGCCCCAGTTTGTCTCGGCAGTGAATTGCCTCGCTCAGGTTCTTTGTGTTATTGGTTCTGGAGCTTTAAAGATACACTAACGAGCTGAGTCTGTGTCCGCAAATTGAACCTCCCGTTTACTGAAATTGATGAGCAGCCTTTCATTGTTGTTCCAATGATTCCCGCTTTCCTCAAAACAAGGTGCGGCCTCGTAATGACACCGCAAAAAAACAAAAAAAGACAAACAAATGGCTGCATGAGCAGGGAGTAATGTTTTGTGAAAGTTCTGTTTTTATTATTCTCACACACAAAAAAAGTCATAAAAACACCATCGCAATTTGAGGAACCCACTGGCCTGTTCAGCACGAGAATAGACTCATCAGTTTTGCTTTTGTTTGGAGAACGTTGGACGGATAATAACGTGTTCAGAGCCTTTCTTGCGTCTCCGTGTCAACAAAGCTCTGGTTCAGTTCTGTCGGGGTTGTGAGCTGAAAAGGGTTGACAGTTTCCCAAAGATGCGAGCAGCTGCCTTCGTGTTGATTGGAAGTGCTGCAACGCTGTGCCGTCTTGCTTTATAGAGTAAACAAGATTGGTATTTCAGAGTCCTGTGGAGGAAGACGGCATAACCAGGTGTCATATGCATGAGGGCAACACATTTACACACACTTGCATTGATGGCTTTGAGAGAAAGCTTGACTTTTAGGTCTTTACTATTGCCAAACCTCAGTTTGTTTGCTGAGAGACGATCCAACCACTTAGGCTTCAGTTTTGTGGTAAATCTTACTGCACAGCCACTTGTAGTTGTGATTTTTTTTTTAACTCAGACCCCTGACAAAGTGCACTGAGATTATGTGGATTGTTTGACCAAGAGTTTCCACGTGTTATATAGTCCCCTTGCCTTGCATAGACTGCCTCCAGAATCGTTGCCAACTATTGCAAGCTGAACAGAGAGTTGGAAGTGTTGGTGAAGGAAGATTTCGATCACACCAGAGCTTTACAGTTCATTAAAAAAAAAAAAAAAACAAAGCTGAAGGATTGTGTCTTGGTGTTTTGCGGTTGCATGTTTATTGCAGTAGCACCTCCAGTACAGGCTGAGCCTTTGCATGCCTCCTTTTCAAACGACTTTCTGTATTAGTTTAAATTAGACTCACTCATTAAAGCAAACGCTCCAAATGGATAGTGCATGCTGCTCTGCATAATGTAATCTTCCATGCACTGTGAGGAGTTTCTTACACTTGCTAAGCTTTAGTAGAGCAGGGCCCGAGAGTTTAAATACGTATACATTTGTATTCATGATCATTATATTAAGAAGATATGCATCCATTCTTGCTTTTAAAGTCATGGTAATGTTATTCATGCAGGCTTCAATTTTGAATGCAACACTTGGGAGTCAGTTCCTTGTTTTCTTCTGTTTCCAGGCGACGGTAATAAAGGCTTCGAGACTCCCGTGACGTGAGCATAAGTGACACAGATGACACGAACAGCCACATAGGTTCTGATCACTCACTGTATAGCTGGATCTGCTTTGACATGCGTGCACAGATGGTAGCATGTCGTGTGGATGTTGCTAAAGATGTAGCGGCACCTATGGGGCTGTTAATGCGCGCGCGCGGGGGATTAGGAGCATTGTAGTTAAACGCGGCCTTTTATTATTAATGCGCGCATCGGCTAAGTAGCTTCCCAGGTGTGCATCCAGCGAGTGAGCATTGTTGTTGCTTTCCAGTTGTGCTCTCGTGACGGTGAGGGGAGCTGAAGTGGAGCCTATCTACACGTTGGGCTTTGCAGTGGCGGGTGGGGGGGGATAAAGCACTCAGGAGCCGCAGCACTGTAAACGCTCATGTTTGATTATGTACTGAAAAACTTGAGGACCATGAAGAGTGAACAAATTAACACGAGGTGATGGGGGGGAAACGTGGGATGTCTGTGAGGCTTTGCGGTGGACCACAGGCCCCATGTCTCCTGATTCAGACACTTGTCCGCATTGGAACTTAACTGCTTTAAAGGTGGTGGTGGGGGGGGTGTTTATGTCTCCCACGATGAGACAACTGTACAGTCATCCCAATCTTCAAATATATTGGTTTCTCATATTACGTCGCTGTATCGAGCTGCTGAAGCAAATAGTAATTGTCTTTTAAATCCCTCTCATTTGTCTTTTTTTCCCTTTTATGTGCCGCGATGCCCGCTTCACAACAGGTAATCAGTTTTTTCTCTCTCTCTTCATTGCTCCCTTTGTGGCCGTGTTGTTAATACGAAGACAGGAAGCTGGTTTGACCCCCCCCCCCCCGTCAGGAGCTGTGTCCGGTCGTCACGGCTCCCCAATGCGTGCGAGAATCCAGCAGGACATCCAGCACTGTTTCAGTAGAAATGGATGAGTAGGCAGTGGAGATACAGGATGAAATTAAAGGTGCAGTTTGGAATTGGCCAAACGGTTTCAAAAGAGCTCCGTTAAAAAATATAATCGCCTCCGACATGATGCGAGCTGCTGTTTCAGGCCTGCTTTTTTGCACAGTTTCACGGAGATACAGGATGTTAAACTTTAATAAAGGAGCCTGAGAGACATGCGGTACCGCAAAACGGACACTACACGTGAAATGAGTCGGTTCTACTCCAAAGTCTCAAATCTGGCCCACAGAAGAAGAACCATTTGCAAACAGAAGAGCAAAAATGAAGTTGTGGTCACGTTGTTTTGGCGTGGTATTAAAACCTTGTGATGGATTTCACTTACCTCCTCCTTGAAAGGACGTTTTAACCCGACACGAAGAAGCCGTGAGCGTGTGCTGATGGAGGATTTCCCTCCGACTCGTCGGCCTGATTCCATGCTCCTCGAAACAGAAGTGAGGAGTCCAAAGTTAATGTGGGCAAAACACCAATAACGTCGACCCTGATGTGAGCCGTAGCAGCTTGAGATAAAGCAGAATGATCCTTTAAATACCTCTTCCCACATTGCCAGGTGAAATGAGCCCTTCAAGGCCTCTCCACTCCCCCTCCGTCCACCCCCTACCCCCATCTTCACCAGCACCTTCCCAGCCAAACCCAATAAAGGACATTCTGTGTAATTTTAGATTTCAATCTGAGCGTTCTTATGAGCCGGGTGATGGAATAATATTGAAATTCTATAGAGGGAAGCCTTTCATTAGATTTAGCTTCTCACCCATCGACCGGATTGTTATGACCCATTTCCGGAAGTTCTCAGAGCACCTTTCTCTCCTCCCTCGCCTCGCGGAGAATCGTTTTGATCCTCCCTGAAATGCCCTTCATGTGTCGTTTCAGGGGTGCAAAAACAATACAGCCACATAATTGATTTCCATCTTGCTAATGTGGCCACTTTTTTTTTTTACAAATGATTTTTTTTTATGCTTTTTTCCTCTCTTTTGCTATGACACCCACCAAACACCAGTCCGCGCGCACACAAGGACACACAAAGTAAAATCGCAGTTAAATCTTGGTTCGAAATTAAATGGTAGCCTCTTCCCGCCCCTGGGGACTTTCATTATCTTTTATTTATAAGCGGCGAAAGAAAAGGGAAAGAACAACAACCGTAATAATAGTCGAACAACACTGAAACAGAGCCGCCGAGGAGGATTTGAACAAAGCAAGGTCAAAGGGATTTAGGGCCATGAAAATGAAATGTTTTTATTTCCACAATCCGGATCAGTGCTGTTTGTTTCAGCTTGTAAAAACTCCCCATCACATGGGCACACACACACACAGAAAGGCATATATTCATCCGCATGCTCACAAAATGCGTTCCGAGCACACAATAGTCAAGCAGGGCCAGCATACAGATTAGAGCTTTATAACAGACAATGCTGGTGTTTTTTTTTTGGTGGTGGAGCTTTGGTACCAATATAGCTCATATTGAGCTCTCCCTGTCTACATGTAATTTTTGACTTTGCCCGAGTAAAGACAAAACAACGGTGCGAGTAAGTCCGACGTTATGACGCCAGCGTGATACGTCTTATCGCCGCAGCTCAGAAAATTCTTTAACCCGCGTCCAATGGCTCGTTTTTTCCTCTTGCTCCGGTTTTCATCCGTCCAACTTCCGGAAAGGGCCCCTCCGTTTCAAGGTGGTGTGGCGCCGCAGCCAATCCCAGCTCACAACAAGGCGGGGTAGGGCGCACACTGGACAGATGAGAACGCAGAGATGCACGCAGCCACATAAACACACATTCAGGATTATTCAGAGTCATCAACTGGTTTCTTGCACCTGCAACGTGCAAATGACGGCCTGATGAGCCTCACCTGGGCAGGACCTCCTCACTGTGAGGCGACAAGTTAAGCATGACACCACCAAGCTAAGTTATATACCACCAGTGTTGCGAATATCATGTCGGAGAGCATCAATAGAGTAAAAACCTTTCGCTGTAACCATGGTTACTGCTACTGAAGTATCAGCACATCCAACATCATCCAATGTTTCGGTCGAACCGAGGCTCCGGAAGACGGACATAAAATACATCCAATTCTAAATAGTACGAGCGCTCGTCGAGATCATTGACCATTAAGGAGCCACAAAAGTGTGCTCAGCACTTGCTTTCTCAGCGGTTCCCTTTTCCTCATTCAGAGCTGTCCAGTAGTTCATCCTCACTTAAACCGTTGCTGCTTCTTCTCATTAGAGTCCCGATTTTTTTTCAAGAGGTGGCCGGTTTACAGGGCTGTTAGCATCTTCCTCCTATTGATTATCCTCCCCTGAACGTTAGCACTCTGGCTTCACAGTGCAAAGGGCCTGGCTTCAAGTTTGCATGTTTCTCCTCATTGATGACTCCAAATTATCCGTCGGTCTTTTATCACTTCCACAGTAAGCTGATGAGGAACATATGTCTGACTCATGTAGCGTCGCAGCAACATGTATGGCTTCAAAAGCCTCTTATCTTGAACATATTCATTGGTACGGTTCCAAACTACACCGCAAATATGCTCAGTTTGTAGGAACGGTTGGTGATTTCAAAGTGCCAAGAATGCTTGTTAAGCTTTATTTACCGTCGATATTCTGTGATATTTGCGAGAAACGTATAGCGCTGTCTGCAGCCGCAACAGCAGTGAGAAACAGGACCTCCCAGAACGCTGGCTCGAACCAGCGGTAGTGCACGGAAAATATTTTTTCTAATTAAATGAAAAACAAACTGCATCCCACTGAGTCGCCTGGTAATTAAGTAGGCTTATCCAGCTGTCTGAAGTTGATGTTGAGGAGCTTTCAGAATTCATCAAAGGTACAGGAGCTGGCCAAAGCTGATTAGGATTTTCATCTCTTAATATGTGCGGATGGGACTGTCCGCATGTAAACAAATGCGCGATGGCTCGAGTTTTCCTGCATCTTGGGAAAAACAACACTCCCATTACGTCTAACTGAGGAATGCTGTTACGCTGCTTTTGTATGGACACGGTGGCTCGGGTGGCACTTTTTTTTTAGCTCTTTGTCTTTGAGTGAATTTTCCATGTGGTGCTTTCATTTTCTGTCACCACGCTAAAAAGCACGTATGTTTGGCTTGATACTGCAGTCGTGCCCCCTGACTGAAGCACGGAGAATTAGCTCTGGCGGTGTGGCTGCCCACGTCTTTCATATTGGTCCTCCTCTTCCTTCAAAACCAATAAAGTAATTGAGCCAAAGGTTTAAGTTCAACCCCCCCCCCCCACGTCTTTCCAACTCCGTTCCACATCCACGGCCTTGCCGAGGCCGCATGGTGGTGCTCGCCTCGGGTGAAACAGGACATCAAAATTATTTGATTATATCTCAATTATTTGATTGCACATAAATGCCTGTGTGCTTTGCCGCTATCCACAACTTCACTCAGACATCTTGTTGTCATCCTGTCTCCGGGTGGCAGTGAATGAAGGCGTGTTGTTGTCAGTGAACACGGCGGATCTTAATGTTACAAGTTGGGAAAAGCGACGGTTCCTGGAGTCATTGGAACGATTGAGGTCAGGGGTCATTTCTCCGGGCAGGGCCGTGCAGCACGGCGCGCAATAGTACGCAGCAGGTCCACAATGAGACAGCAACTTCTCAGACAACTTCCACTGAGAAACGATCCTTGCTTACCGCCCCGGGTGGGGCTTTTCTGAGCCAGGGTTAGCGGGTTTTGTCTGGGTTTCCTACCGTACACTGGCTTCCTACCAAAGTCCGCCGTGATCAGGAGGTCCGAGGTGCACCCTTTCCTATACACAGCTTCTGAAATGGGACCCAGGAGTCCTTTTGACCCTTATATGTAAGAGTGGTTACCTGAATACTACGATACTGATGCCGGTCAAATCACGACCTATAAGTTTTCCAAAAAGTGAAAAACAACCCCGCTCACGGTCGGTTATAGTTCCAATCAGTGAAGGTTAAGCCTCGTTTGGAGTAGACATCTGGAAAGACAGTCAGGCGCACTGTCAGATTGCTCCCGTCTTCGCCTCCTGCCGCCTGCAGCCAAATGTGATGAAGTGACACTGCTCTACCTCGGGCCACACCACGAGCAGACGGAGTCAAATGCTGCGAGGAACAGACACGTCAGGGGTGGATGTAAAGAAATGTCAGGAGCTGTCCCGGTAGTCAGCAAGTGCTATAATCCTAAAAGTCTAATAGCTGGCAGGCGCAGACGCAGCGCCGCGCTGCCGTGGGCCTCCAGCTCAGGAAGGAAAAACCCACCAACCCGCCTAATCATGGCAGCCTGCTCCGCGGAGAGGACAGAGGACTGCAGAGCCTTGCTCAAGACAACCTCAGGTGTTGTTTTTTTTCTTTGGCGTTGATTGGATCTAAGACCGCATGAGCCTGTCACATTCACATCGTTGCATTTACATTCAAACCACGGACCCATCAAAACAAAAGTCACGGACAGTATTTTCTGGGGTACCGAGGTTCATAGAAGGCGACTGTTATTTTCTTTGACATGTTCAAACACAATTTAGACGACCTCAGAGCACACAGAGTCCAAGTTCTCTCAAAGGGGCAAACAGATTAAATGGTAAAAAATAAATAAATAAATAAAAATGAATGATTCAGTTTTTTTGGGAGGAAAAAAAATCAATTTTGGGACGAAACCTCTGCTTTCAAATGAGCGATAAAGCCCATTAAATGAAATCAGTCGATGGAAAAAGACCCAGAACTGAAACCAGTTCACTAATGGAGAGAAGCGGGCAGAAACCTGGACAGAACCAAGCACACACACACACACACACACACACACACACACACACACACACACTCGCGCATACACACAAAATACTGTAGCATCCTGGTCAAATGACCAAGGCCCATGTTTCCTCCTGGCTTATTTGGCTTCCACCTCCAGTTAATGCATTGAGAAGTGGGAGAAGAAGACACACAGGAAGCACATGAAAACACCCGAGAGGTGTCTTTTTCAAAATGAAACACAGATTTCAGAATTCCTCTTGAAGTCTCGCCGTTAGATATCGGACATCGGTGGTAAGAGAAGAGATAGAGCGGAGAAAGCTTGTCGGCGGACGAATATGCACATACAAGAATGAAAGACCCCCTCCCAAAAAAACCCCAAAACAATCGATGCAATTGGTAGTAACTCAAAGTAGTGACTAAAATAAAAGGTGTAAAAATGTGACTGGATATGAAAACAGTATCCAGTCACACTCAAAAACAATCGCCTGTGATTTACACGAGTGGCACCGACCTAAATAGGGACCAGAAAGCCACCTAATACTGCGCAGGTTCCAGCTCGCCATTCCACTCACCGATCACTAATGGAACAGAGATCTGAAAAGCCGGAGGATTTCACCCGGAAACCAAGGTTTGCCACGGCTCCCCCTCGCCGGATCGAACGCTTCCTTCAGTAAGGCAGCTACAGGGTCTGCAGTGCAGGTGTCAGGCCCGTCCGCACTCCCACTGTCCTGACGTTATTACGCTGTGACCTGGACTCGGAGTCCTCGCTCTTGTTTTTCCAAAGCCATTAGCTTTGAAACACTCGATAGTCTTATTCGCCTCGGCCGACATCGGCAGCGCGCTCAGTGAGGACCTGCTCCGTGCCTCCGACCCTTCAGCATAGACATGGCGGCATCGGTAGCAGCTTTATTACTCGCCAGCTGTTTCTGCAACCGCTCGCAGGTTGAGCCTGATAGCGGACAAAGCATCCCTGAGAGTCTGCTGGTATTCCTCCATGAAAACATCAGCAATGCCTTTCCACTGTGAGGCCAGCAACTGGAGGTGGAGGGCAGTGATGTCAGGCTTCGTCTGGTGACCTCTGGTAAACAGGCCGCAGTTGTGTTTAATTAGCATTGCAAGTTTAACAGGTTTTTTTTCCCAAAAAATTTGTAACCAGGCTGCAAAGATGAATTGCGATTTCAACTGAACTCAACGGGAGCTTCAGAACTCAAGAAGCTCAACAGCGCCCCCTGTGAAACACATCTGACGGAACAAGAGTTGGGACGTGAACGCTGAGGGTAGAGCGCAAATGAGTCATTTGTAGCAGCGCTGTAATCAATCCAGCGCACAAGCTACTTAATTCCTCCCTGGGATTAATAATTCATGACCTGAAATTACTAAATCATGCCATCAAATTACTGAATTCATTTACTTAAATGAATAAAATTATCGCTTGTGTTCCATTCGTCTCCTTGATACTCTTGTTTCTTGGAGCCGTTTTTGGGTGCGACGCCAATGATGCCGACGTCCTGTAAGCTATCTTCAGTGCCTCCTGGTCGGAGCCGACTGCAGATGGCAAGATGCAGTTCCAAGCCCAAGCAAACAGTGAGGCTCTCCACGGTCAGGGTCGAGCCAATTAGCCGGCTGCCTGTTAATGCACTTTCAGGTTTGATTTACGACGGAGACGTGCAGATCTCCCTGGATAATTCGCGACGGCACTTTTCCATTAGCGCCCGCTCAGGCGCCCTCTCTGCACGGCGCAGCTTCTCGGGGCAGGGCCCCGTTCGCTTCGGCTGTGTTGTCATTGCAGTCGCATCTCGCCTCAGCATGTGTCGGCTTGTCGTGGCAGCCGATGCTACACGGAAAAGCGCAATGCTTTACGATGCTGAGATGATGTCATAGTTCCAGTTCTTTTTCGTTTTGGATCTCTGGATGAGTCGATCGCCACCAAAATGTAATGAAAAAGAAATTGCAGACAATCCGTTCATTACTTCATCTCTAACTTTTGCTAACTAGCCAATTGAAGCTATCAAAAATCGTTTTTTGAAGTAATGAATTGTAAAAAGACATTCTTTTTTTTTAAACACTATTTCACTTGTAAACTGTAAATTGTCACTTGTCTGTAACTTTGACTCTGGAAAAGGAGACCTCAAAACCTACTAGTTTTAGTTTGGGGATGCATGTTTGACACCCCCACATCGTTGGGCAGGCATGGCTTCACCTCCCTGATCTCTGATGCCTCCTTGCATGAATCCCAAACTCCACAGTGTAAGCCGCTGGTTCAATTAAAGGATCTTTCTTTAAGTTGTCTTGTATGGAAGCAGAAAGTCACCTCTGTTCCTGTTGTGTCACTTCTTCGCTCCAGTGTTTCACATTCTCCTGACCACCCATTTCACTGTGTCATGTCCAGAGGCGTATGGCCACCCCTTCAGGAGCACTGCAGCTGCAGTCGGAGCTGCATGCATAACCACAGATATTGTGTGTGCTGGACTCGGATCACTTGCACGCAGTGGGTGACCCACGCTGGGTGCTGTTCCTGGAGGTGCAGCTGCTCTGCTGGGAGCTGCTGCTGGATCTGTGCTTTCGCTCCTGCCCCGCCCGGCTCAGCTCCCTTGCAGCATTCCCCTTTCTCAAGAAGCAGAACTCAACTCATAAGCCAGGTTGATAACCGAGTTCCTCGTCAAGGTCAGAGGTTTGCGGAGCGCAACACGACCTACCGAGTCGAAGTGTGCGCTATTTAACGAGCATTTAACCTATAAAGTACAAGAGGACTGGATGGAATGAGAACGATTATTGATCGGGATTCAAAACAAATGAGCATATTGATTGTTTGTCCTGCAGCGAATCCGAAGCGAAGAAAACGGTTCGTTTCTAAATAGACACCAGGATTGTTTTTATCCTGTTGGAAGACTGTTTTCATTAGACTTCTGATGGGAGGTTGTTGACTCGCCTAGTGTGTGGTAATTCCTCAGAGTGGGGCTACTGCAGGCAGCGTGCTAGTGCTGTGTGCAGCCCCCCCTGCTGGAGGTTTGGTGCGGCTCCAAGAAATGAGTGACTTGACGGTTACTGCGATTCCTCTCGAAATTCGAGAACACCTGCTTTAAGTGTGTTACTTTTCCTCAGTTAGGGGGGAGGCAAATGAGACCCTCGGCGGTCAGCCGGCTTCCGTGAAGGCTCTTTGAATTTCCCTCAAACACTGAGATGAAGAGGAGGAATAAATTAGCGAGGAGCTGCGTTGATGGAGAGATAGACCATCCTTTGCAGTGATCACTTTACGCTCATCCCTCACGTTGCTCAGAGAGAGGGGAAATGATAATGGGCTATCTGCTGCCACCACTGAATGAATCTCTTGCAGCTGCTGGTAGAATGTTGGCGCTCTGTCCTTTACAAAGGGCCTGAGTTTTTGTGCCAGAACGGAGCCTTTCAGTTTTTAGTTTGCATTTTTTGTGTTTATCTGTTTGCTCTGTGTGCTCTATTCTCCTCCTACGGACCAGTGACAAGCATATGAAGCCCAGTGGTGACTGTAAATTGCCCACTGTTGTGAACGAGCGCCTATGTAATTATCTCTGCGCTTAAACCCGTCACCCTGCCGAAATTTCAGCTGGGAAGACAGTAGAGGAGTGACTCAATGTGCATGATTTCATCTTAGCTGGGCAGTCGATAATAGATGAAATGAAACAGAGTACAGAAGAAATTTGCACTCTCCAATACATCCCGCCTTCGAATCGTCAAACACACTGTCAGATCCCACCAAGACTTTGATAACCTCGGTGGTCCTGAACATGCGGAAGCAGGCAAAGAGTCTTCTGAAGGGGTCTCGGTGTAAATTGCCTCATTTGATGAGGCTCTGAAGCTGCACAGCCTTTGTCTCAGCTTTGCTTTTTCATTATACGCTGTAAAAAAAAAAAAAAGAGAGAAAAAAAATCTCAAAAGTATGCAGAGTGGAAGAGCCCAAAGCCAGAAACTGGCCGGCCTCCGTCAGTCCGAGCTGCACGTGCACTCGGAGGACGATTGTTTCGACTCGAAAGCGCCTCTGACTCAGCCCACGCCGCCGTTTATCGCAAACTTTCCCCGGCAAAAAACTCATCCCACACTCATTTGCAGTTGCAGCGTGTGTCGAGGTGAGAGGCAAGCGCGCGGCAGCGTGGGTGCAGCTTCGCGGGTGCCGCGGATTCATCTGGCGTGGAAGCCAATGTGCGTTCATAATAGCCTGACAGCTGGGGACTGCAGATATCCACACCCTGGTTTTGTCATGTATTTAGAGAGTTTTTTTTTTTACCTCCCCCCAGTGGCTCCCATGTGAGAGCGGTATGATACCAAAGGCTGGGTGCCCTCTTCACTTTTAAAGCGAGGATCATTAGTTCCAAGGTGGTTATTTCCATTCAGATTAGCGCTGTGAGGAGGACAAGAGGGTGGGCCGCAGAAACAGTGAGGGTGATCGGGAGCTGGGCACCTGGTTCCCATGGCTGGGGTGTCTCCAATCAGGGCCACTCTGAATGGTAACCTCGCCCAACCGCCCAATTTGCTGTCTATTAGCTTTAGCGTTAGTCACAGCTATTGTTCTGGTCTGCTACAATTACCGTATTTTGGCACTATAAGACGCACCTAAAAACATCCAATTTTCTCAAAAGTGGACAGTGCGCCTTATAATCCGGTGCGCCTTATATATGGACCAGTATTGAGCCACAACAGGTCTCGCAACTACGGCAAGCAGCCGCCGACTTCAAACGCGCGGTTCATGCTGGGATATATGACTACGCGAGGCATGCCGTTTCATTTCCATTTGTGTGTTTATGTAAAGACCCCAAAATGTCTCCTATAAAGGGACACTCTTACGGTGCAGAGTTTAAACTCTAGGCGATCAGTCACGCAGCAGAACACGGGAAGAGAGCAGCAGCGAGAGAATTTAACACTAACGAATCAATGGTGTGGAAGTGGAGGAACCAACAAGATGACCTGCGCCAAGTAAAGAAGACTGTTTATTCATTTTGGGAGTGAACGGAGTTGTCAGAAGGCTGGTTTGTAATCTATTAATAAAACTTGACAGAACTATCTGACTGTTTTGTTGACATTCCCTTTTGCGCTGCGCCTTCTAATGGATGCATAAAATAACCCCAGCTTCTACTGTAGCATCTATTCTATATGCCTTATAATGCGGTTCGTCTTATATATGAACAAAGTTTTAAAATAAGCCATTCATTGAAGGTGCGCCTTATAATCCAGTGCGCCTTATAGTGCAGAAAATACGGTAATCTATTCTGACAATAAGGTAAGAGATGTCTGTCAGTGAAGGTAGCATTGGCGTTTTTTTATGGTATCATGATACGTTAGCCATAAACAAATGTTAGCTGCCCTGTGTTAGCGGAGGCTGCAAATCTTCTTTGCCACTGAAAACTGTCTCTCTCTATTTATTTTCCATTTTTTTTAATTGAATCTTCCCATCCACCAGGCAGAGCAATGCTGTCTCATCCATTTGTTGTCAGCGTGCTGTGGTGCCATTTCCATAGCTTTGCTGTCTGTCTTCACTCAGTAGTGAAGGCTGTGGTGCAGTTGTATATTTGGAAGTGAAAGGAACTCAAATGCACTGAGAATTCTTCAGTGTTTCCAAGAGGATAACTTAAATGCAATTACATCCTTCATTAGTTAATAGAGATCATTATGTTAAAGTACCAGCCAGTACAAACTTCTGTGTACAAGTACATTATTTTGGCAAATCCTTTAATTGTTGTTTATTTTCATAAGAACATGGAAACGCATTTGTGGGATGCGCAGCGAGGGTGTAAAAGATGCAAAATGAACTCTTTCAAGACTTTTGTGTTCACGAGCCCAAGAGCAATCAGCTTTTGCGTGGAGCGCACCTGGAAGACGATGTTTTCCACCACATAAAGACTCGAATCGTGCTCGACTAACAACGGGGGCCACAAACACTTCACGCTGACTGTCATCTGCTCGGTCGTGTCTCTCTCTCGCTCTCTCAGAGACTTTGGGAAGCTATATTTTTTCTATTCTCTTCTGCCGCCTCTCTGCTCACTTCATTTGAAAGTCAACATCCAGCAGTATGAGTGGGAGTGTTTGTCTTAGTTGTGGCTCCTTTTTTTTCTTATTTTTTCTCAGTGAGAAAACATTAAAAGCAGAAAGTGTCTAGCTTTACTCTGATCTATTGTAGCAGGTTTTCATCTCCAAGGAGAAATCAGGCCTTAACAGCTGCCAGGAGTCAGTTATTTATGACGGGAAGATCCACAGTGTCATACTGACAATGGAGCTCATTGTTGGAAACACCGAGGATGTTTAGGCCACTGCTGACAAATATAAATGTCTCAAGATCAGTAATTAAAAACTTTTTCTGGTGAACTTGTGCACTCTCGCACAGAATCTGTTGGGTGTTTACACCAACCGGGCTTTTGATTTCGTTCCCACCCCACGCAAGCCGACTGAGGATATCATGCAGGAAAAAAAAAAAAAACACGGCGTGCAGCAAAGTTCTCCTCCCAACTGAAAAATGCACTAAGATAACTTCAACAAAGCCTCCGCGCAGATGCTGTTGGTTCCAGGTACACGGATATGTCTCAAGTGGACTAGCTGGACAGGCCACGGCAGAGTCGTACAGTTTTGTCACAGCTTTTTGGCTCAGATCTTCTCAGTTTTGGTTATTTTCCATGAATCATGTGTCACCTATATGCAAGTGGGGTCATCAAAACACAGCTACACAATTTCATTTGGCATTCGTCACAAATTTGAGGCAACAGTCGAGGAGACAGGCGATGGTTTGCCTTTGTGTGAATGAGTTGTGGTCGTGACTTATCTGTTGATGTCACACCTTGGCCAATCAGTGGCCAAGAACTTGTCTTATTTTGATTGAAGTGAGTACAGAAAAGAGGCCTTTCTGAAAGGTGCCACCGACCAATAACACACGTGATGTAACTCACTGTGAACTGGGATGTTTGAGGCAGAAGCTCAGAGCTGGATCATGTCCAGTAATCATACATGAGTACTGTTGTTATAATAAAAAAAAGTTTTGCTCGATTACATGTATAATTCACTACGTCACCCTCCCTAAATATACCAGACGTCTACAAAAACATTTCTCTTCTGACTTTGAGGGAACAAGAGCAAACTCAAAGTAAAACATACGGCGTTTTGGCAAATTATACCCTGATCAGTGTTTGTTCCCGGCGTCCTTGTCCTTCCTCACGCATCCTGCGGAGAGCCCGCAGTGGAGGGAGGTCCCGCGGTGCGCGGAGGATGACACTGGCTGTACGGAAATGTAAGCTCTCCTTCCACTTTGCTTGCGTGTGGATGCATATCCCCGGGCGTTGGTCTGAGGCGGGAGCTGAAGGCTGTCAACATGCGCAGGAGGAGGAGGGTTTTTTTTGTGTTGTTGTTGTTTCCCCATCTCTTCACGCTCAGTTGGACAGTCAGATGAGATTAATGGTGGACGGCGAGCCGAGTGACGGGGTCAGTGGGACACGGGGCGAGGTGTGAAATCACTTCTCTGTGGTCCACCGCTGCAAAGACTTCTCAAAAACAGTCTGGGGATTAGAATAGTTAGCGTTGTGTCCCCGCAGATCAAGCAGGAGCTGTCTTTTGCAATGGAACCAGTACCTGTGTACACAAGAACAATGTGTCACTCTTAGCTGCAGTAAAATTAACTAAATGACTTAATCACCCAATTCATAGAATTGGCCATCTGCCATGTTGTGGTTGGCTATGAAGTGATGTACATCTGGTTAAATCTAGACATTGTACCCACCTACTGGTAGGTCGTTTGGAAGTATGTAAAGGTTCCCTCTGGAGGGGTTCCTCAGTATTTCTGAGTATGTTATGAATGAGAAGTTAACCACATGCTCTATATAGTACTTGCTGTTCGTTTTGAATGGTGGGTCGGCGTGTCTGCTCGCGGTCGGCTTCAGAATCCTGATTTGCAGCTCAGAAAATGACAGAGTTTGAGCCACGGACACCGAACAGGAGGCTGTCGGCCCACCTGTCCGCGGCCCACCGAGGCCTGGGTGGCAGCTTTCACTCCTAATCAGACGGACAGCACGGGAGACACCGGGCAGTGTTTTGATTGGACCAGTGGTGACAAGTGTGAACGCAGCCTGCAGTTGTTGTGCAGCTGATGGGCGGGGGGGGCAGTTGCAAGTTTCCCTGAGCAGTGGCCTGACGTGCGTGTTATACAGGGTGGGATGTGGACTTTTGATTCATGGGGTATCTGTTGTATGCTGTCTTTAAAGCATACCACAAAATGTAGTATGCGGTCGTGATGTCCTTCGTTGGGCTCGGGGACGAACATGCCCTTGTTCTGATCGCGATCGCCCACCAGGAGCAGTGGGCTGCTATGGTCTATCAGGGGGGCCCAAAGTGGCCTTGACAAGGGGTGGGGACAAGCACTGGTCTTCAATGTCCCCAGCTTTTCCCTTTTGTAACCTCGAGCCCACCATCAGGTAAAGGTTCACACTCAGGGTCCAGGTCGGTGCTCAGCTTTGTAGTTTAGAGTTTGGTGGGAGTTAAACTCAAGGAGTGTGCGTGCGTGCGTGCGTGCGTGCGTGCGTGCGTGCGTGCGTGCGTGCGTGCGTGCGTGCGTGCTGGACAGCTGTGAAATTGATTGTGACAGTAGATTGAACCAGACTTACAGACTGCCTGTGGCAAGTCAGGAGCCCCAGTGGCCTTCTGTCAACACTCTCTCTCTTCCCGCCTATCTGTCTCTGTCATGTTGTCTCTCTCTGACCACACACACACACACACACACACACACACACACACACTTATGTGACTTTTTCTTCTCTTCTTTTTTTTCCCCCCACGATATCTAATTAAGGCTGAGTGCCATTTCAGCTTCCACAGGCGGCATCCTTCCTCCCACGGATGGCCTCACTCCTGGCTGCCTTCCTTTTTTCGGTCACAGAAGCTGAATCGATGGTTTTTCTCCCCGTGTTCAAGGTGACAGCCGTGAACATCCGGATCACCCCCCTGAATTAAGCAGCTACCGTTTGAATATCATTTGGGAAATTACAGTTTGATGTCATCGGCGAGCCTTGCTCGCGTGTCTCCCAAATCGACGAGGAGGGGAAAGAAAAAAGCACAAAAGCAATTTACCGGCCATATGTTTCATCTTAAGTTCGATGGTGAGCTTGTAGGAGCAACCCTGGTTTGGTTGCAGAAAAGCTCCTGGAAACAATCGTAGACGCTTCCGTTCGCCATGTCTCTCATGTTCCCATGGCACTGATCACGCTTTATTATAACCCCCTCCCTTCCACACACACAAACCACCCCTTTCCCCCCTTCCCAGCCTCGCTGTCTCATGTGCTGATGACGGAACGCCATAATTGGCTGCGCTGAGTGACAAGTGGCGACGTCTCCGAGGGGATAATGAGGCCGCCATTTTGAGCGTAAACTCCGACAGCCTCTCTGAGCCGTTAACACAATTAGCTGCTGCGGCGGGCAGATCACTGGCTGCGTTTATTAGCCGGCTGATTCCAGATTACACAGTCATGAATATTAATCACCCACTGATTACTGAGCGAAAATGGAAAAAAAATACGCACACAAATACACACACACACACACACACACACACACACACACACACACACACACACACACCAAACCGGAATGACATTTTAGGAGATTTGGAAATATATTAATCTTTCTGCTCTCTGTGGAGCGACTCTGTGGATCCAACTGCTTTCCAGAGCAGACGGCAAACAGCTTCTTCTTCTTCTTCTTCTTCTTCTTCTCCTTTTTCTTCTTCTTTTTCTTCTTCTTCTTCTTCTTCTTGAGACTGTTCCGATGCGCCCTCCGACTGTAACAGGATGGAGGAACAAAGCGTTCCGACTTATGGAGTGTAAGGTAATGGGATAGCTGCGGATAACCTTGTTCGGCGGGGCCCTAATGCACTGGCACAGCCGCACGGTGCACTCATCAGTGCGGCGGCAGGACTCTCAGCAGTAATTTGTTCAGTGATTAGTTTCACTTTAATGCAGATCGTTGTCATCATCGCTCGACGGGTCTTTGAAATGCACTGCGAAGCTTCGACTACGCGGGGTTCAAGCCAGAAGCTGCAGAAACGCTTTGGTTTACGTTCTATATGATGAGGGTTCAAGAAGTCGAGGAGTGTCGTTGGTCGAAATGAAAAAGCAGTGTCGAACGCCATGATCTGTCGCGTTTGCGAAACTATCCTACTTCAAACTACAGAAGGAAACTTTCGCTTCACAAAAAATGTGAGTCAGCCACTTCTAGTAAATGTCCCTTCTCGGTAAACCATTGAAACAGATTAGGAGCCGGACCCCATATCGTCCACTTCATTAGCTCACCGCTGAATCATCGGTGTGAGTGTTTTGACTTAATTGTTGAACAATGTCATAAACAAAATTTTGATTCAGTGGTCTCAACTGAGACTCTGGCTGCCTTTGTGATGCCTGGATTCCCTTCAGTTTCGGCGTTTATCAGGTAGTGTGTGGTGCTTCTCTAGCACTGCTGCCAGGATCCTGGTGTGTGTGTGTGTGTGTGTGTGTGTGTGTTATTGTTATAACAGGTGGAGCAAAGACTAATGGCAGACAGGAGCCACATCTCAGTGCACCAAGCACCTTGTAAACAGAAAGCACGATGTCATTAAAAAGGTTGATCTCAAACTTTGGAACAATAAAGGGTTCGGAGGTTGTGTGACAGCAGTGTTGTGAGGACGGAGAGAGACCAGGGCTGCATGCAAATAAAGGTCACACAGCTCATTGTCAGTTCGAGCTTGAGTGTCAAGTACTTTTTTAGTGATCGTCTTGATTCCATCCACACAGCTCACAACATTCCATTCGAGAGCGAACTGCTTTGTATTCGACCAATCAGATAGAGCAGTCCTGCAGAGGAGCCGGCCCCCTTACAGATGTGACTGTATGAGCGGCTACGATCCTGGACGGAGCGCGCTGAACGGCGTGCATGGCCAAAGAGCTCGTGCTCTCGCCGCACTCTGGTTTATTGATGCTTTTGGCTTTGAGAACTCCCCCCCCGCGAAGGGACCTCCTCAGTTTAAATAAAGTCTCTGAGGTTGCCAGGTCTGATTGCTCTCTGCTGACCGCTACAGCTGTAAAGGTGGCAGTCAGGCCGAACATAATGAGGAACAAGCTAATAAAAGTGGAGCCCGCTCAAGTGAGGAAAAGCTAATGCCAGCCAAAAAAAATGAAGGGTAGAGGAGGAGAGAGGAGAGGTTTGGTTTTCCAATTCCCTTTAATAGACCATTTAAAGGAGAACCCAGATTACTGTCACAGCGTCACTCAACACAACCAAAACAAACAAACAAAACAACAACCTTATAAAATAGAGCCAGCCATGTGCTTGACTAGTCAAAAATCAAATATTAAACAGAAGTTCTTCACCTCCCTGAACTGAACATAAAACCTCCCCCACAGGCCATGTGTGACTGAAAGCTTGCACATTATTCATCATCCCAATAGGCGTGCTCCAACCTCAGTCTGGCCTTAAGCAGTCCTTCACACACCAGAACCAAGTCCACACTTCCGGAACCCCGGTTCCTTCTTGTCAGCCAGATAGCTAACTTAGCTGAGGCAGATAAAAAGTTCATCAGTCTTTTACAGTCTTTTTTGGTGGCGTATTTTGGGCTAAAAATGAACAAATCTAAACACTCCCCAAGCCCCATAAACCATCTTTCCAACACAACAAAAAGGCCTGCGAGCCGAGGACAACCTACAAATAAATGTTCTTGACTTGTCAGCGGCAGAGGTGATGCCAGCCGCCACCTCGGCGCACGCAGAGCCGCTTGGCAAATGAGCCTCATCCTGCTGCTTATGAGGACAAGCGAAATGCTTGTGTCCCACATCTCCAGATTCAAAACATTTCATTTGGCCAGAGCTGGCATGCACTACGTAGGAACTGTCAACATACTTTACCCGGAGAGAAATATCCAAAGTTTGGGCGAGTCCAGTCATATAAACAACTGCTGCCTCAGAGATTTAACATGTTTAAGTTTGGGATCTTCACAGTAGCTGGCAGCAGGGAAACCTGCACAAAGATGTCCCTCAGGAACACACCGCTCTCTATAAGTTTAAACACAAGAGGCTGACTCTCCACAAACACCACCATGGCTTTGTTCATTCTTGACGCAAACGATAACTTGTCATGACCGACCTGCTCACCCGTGGCTAGCAGAACCTCCTCCACCATAACACTGTTGTCCAGGGGTACCATTCGCACTCCCTGGCGACTAGACGGAGGTGGCGTCTCGGCGGACGCCATCGCTCCCAAACAACCACCCGAACAACACCCAATACGCAGCCAGCCTTCAGTAAGAAAAATATCAAAAGAAGCCTACCTGCTCATACACAAAGACAGTTGAAAAATACAGTGAAAAATCCACAGTACAGGGAAAGAAGACACCATTCAAATTCTCTGCCACTCGCATGTCCACCACCGCCACTGACACTCACACACACCTGCGCACCGGAAACAGAAACAAGAGGAGAGGAGAGGAGAGGAGAGGAGAGGAGAGGAGAGGAGAGGAGGGGAGGGGAGGCGGCTTTGGGTTTTTTTCTTACCTCACCGGAGACCCTTGTTGTTTTTGACTAACTTCCATCACAGATTGTCAGCCGCTCTCAGGAGAGTAACCAACACTCTTTATCTCTGTCAATTATTTACTTTGTAAATACACCTGGCCGCCACTCCTGACCTTTGAGAGAGTTTGAGGCTTTTTACTCAATTAGGAGGCGTTTTTGAAGCAGGCGCTGCGCGGGCGACCTCGCTGAAAAAAGCCTGCCCACCGTTCCAATTTGCAGAATAAACAAACCCCGGGACTGTATGGAGGAGGGGAGTGTCGGGGGGAGCATTCGCCTAAAGACCAACAATAATAGAAGGCAAGCCTTGGAAGACAAAAGCTTTTTTTTTTTTTTATCCTGCCACACAAAGGCAATAGTTAAAAAAAAAACAAAAAAAAACAAACAAAACAAACACTTTGGCTGTCAGAAGAAATCTGACAAACTTGAGAATACCAGTGAAATCAATGTGGGCCTAATGAGACGCAGGACAGGAGGGAGACCAGGAGGGAGGGAGGGAGGGGAGGGATCTTTGATGGTGATTCATGTTCTGTCCAAGAAGAGAAAAAAAAAAAAGAAGCGAGACGTGCTCCTGCCATATGTCTATCTCCCACAATTAACTGTCGGTGTCAGGATAGGTCTCCCCCCAGAGTGGAAATAATGAGAAAGAGAAAGGCTGCCGCGCTGCCTTCCTCTCCCCTCCTATTTGGCAGGAAGCTTGCGTCCTCTCAGCAGGCACTAGAGATCCTCTCTTCCCGCGCTGATTCCATCAGGATTAGCGGGGAAATGGCACAAATCAATGCGCCGAGGAGCTGGCCTGTGTGTCGAGGACGCCGGGATTTGGAGTAGAGGAACCAATCCAGTGAGGCGGGGGTATTAGTTGTAATCTCTGGACGCAGTCAGTGCCAGACTCCCGCCTCCCCACCACCTCGCCCCACTCTCATTCCAAATCCTCACCTGGAGTGAAAATGCACAAGGGTGTCGCGAACCGGCTGCGAACCGCGTTAATCTTGGGGGGGAATTCGCCGAGGCAGGGGCGCGCGTTTGATACTTTGAGCGATTAATGAATCGCCCGTCTGCTGCTCTGTGAAATGGACTCGGCACAAGGAAAAAATTAATTTGGTGGAATCAGTGAGAGCGGAGGATGGGAGGTGAAGACCGTGTTCCAGTGCCGCTTCGGCTCGCCAGCAGAAAGACGGGCTCTCGGGTCGCTTCCTGAGCCTCCTGGGGGGGGGGCTGTGATTTTCCAACTATTGTATGTCTGCAGAGATTTTCTTGTGAACGCTCGAGGCTTCTCAGTATTTCACTCTTCGTCGAAGCCGGTTAGAATACAATACCTCAGGATTTTGATTCATTTGCAATGATTATTCAGGTTATCGTGAAGCAAATAAGGCATTTAGCTCAGGAAAACACAGGACCATGCCAGCATGATTGTACTGAGCGCGGAACTGGTGATGCTTTTGGTCCTTTACACCCTCTGAAATAAAGAAGATGTGGCTTTTGAAGCTATTGTGTACTTGTTATAAAAAATTACAACAAACAATGGTGACCATTGTTCTGAAACAAGATAGACAAAATGTTTACTTCCATCCCAGCGCCACCCATTCACCCACCGCTTGACCTCCACCCTGCAGCTCCTCTGTAAGTTTTTCATTGAACAGCTGCGTGGAAAGCCTGAACACTGCTATTACCGTGAAGGCGATCCTTTTGTTTTCACGCCGGCCCCGCTTTGAAACCTGCATTTAGCGTTAAACAGATATTGTTCCAATCCTGCTGCCGTCGCTAAATATAGCCGCAGTGTCGCGCCGCTAATTGCAAATAAGTGAAATCATCGGCGCTCGTCACTCGTTCCCAAACACATGCTGCCTGTGCAAGGAGCCTAATGGCGCCTGGGAGTGGGGAGTAGATTGGAGGTTCAGAACCCTTTTTGAGAGCGCGCATATTCAGCACGCAGCTTCTTTCACCATTAGCCAGGTGCGTGATTAAGGCAGGCGCTCCTGCAGTCGCGCCTCGCTCCGTCTACCCCCCCACCCCCTTTACCTTTGCACTCTCCCCCGTACTGCTGCTTTCAGCAGAAATTTGTGTTAAGGCAGTGACTAATCGCCACCCGCATTTTCCCCTTCCACTGCATTTGCTGGCCGGACCGAGCGGAGGCCTGTCTGGATCCATAGGTAACGCTAGCCTTATATGAAAGCCAGACCACCTCAATCAATAACCACCCAGTGGCAAGGACGGAGATGGAGGAGAGGAGAAGGAGAACAGGATGCCGGCTAATTCAATGAAGCAGACATTACCCGGAGCTTGCAACGCGCCGGGGCATGAGTAATCATGGACAAATTCATTTTAGAGCCCAGGAGCCCAGTATTGCTTTCAATTAAGGGCAGAGTTTAGAGTGAGTGGGGGTGAATATAGCATTGGGGGGGCGGGAGGGGAGGGAGAGGCTCAGACGCGCCTCGGATCAGTTTCTGTTGACATTGTCAATTTGTAACCCAGGTCTTCTCGGGGCATTTAGCGCAGCCCAGCGCGATGCCCCGTCTCTGAGACGCAGCCTCAACGCCATCCCCTTCTGAAGGCCCCGCTCGTTGTTTATTCCCCCCCAACGCATGGAGAATCCCTGTGTAACAAGATGAGGCTGTTTGGTTGCTGGCAAACACAACAAAAGCTGAAATTAAATACAGAGAGGAAGTTTGGAACCCAAACAGGAAACGCCACTGTTTTCGAGCCGATACGGAGAGACAAAGCGATCGCGGCTGACGTGACGAACCGATCCGCGCCTCTGATGGGGGAAAACTTATCTGGTCTCGTTCTTGCGCTGCTGCAAAAATGCTGCCAAGTCGTGTTTTGTTTTAGGCTTTTTATGATTATCTTAACACCAATCCTTTCTTTAGTTACCTGTCCAAAAGCAATCTGCAACCGAAGCAACCATAAAAATGATCCTCTCCTGGCGTCACTGTCTTGAGGCGACAGAAAGCGATCGCATGTCTGGCGGAGAACGGCAGCAAAGTGTTGTTTGTTTGTTTTCTTCTCATTTTACCTTTGCATCAATTTATGCAGACTCTCGTGATTGCTGCCCATAAAGAGGAGCTGCATTCTGGATCGTTGCCCTCCTCTTGTCGTTTTCTTTTTTTAACTAGGGGCATAAAACAAGTGAAGCCATTTTTGGCCTGCGGGCCCCACATTTGACACCCCCCTCCCCCTTTTAGAACGCATCCAGACACTTTGTTGTACAAATTGTTGTTGCATCCTGGAACTTGAAAGCATCAAAATTGGGATACGGATAGGAGTGAAGTGAACTGCAAACGTCCACTTTCCAAACTGATCAGTGAACATCGAGGCCTTTTTTCCAACCCCCAGAAGTGGCCCGCATCTCGGCAAAACACTGTCAACCGCAGCTGTTAGCATACTTGCTCAAGCTCCGCTCCCTTTTTCGCGTGCTTTTGAAATTAGAATCAATAAATGTTGACTTGAAGGGTGTTTCATAAATGAGAGGTTCTGAAAGCTCTTATGAGTCTAAGTGTGTTAACCAAATTAAAAAAAAAAAGCTGTATCTGCGCTCGGTATAATGGTCGTGTTACAGATGCGATAGCGGCGATTGATCCCCGGGCGTTTATAGGTGCCGCAGAAATGAAAGGTGTCATTATGAGTCAAAGAATGTGTTCACCTCAGCATTTATTTCCAAACTGAGCCACGGCATGAATAAAAGCAGGGTGGCAGTCGTGTGTTTGTGGTTCGCTCATTGCAAATTCATTGCAACACGCATTTGAGATGTGCAGAGCGTCAGTGCAAATCAAGGCCCCATTTACACAACTGTGCTCGGAGGTTGAAACCAACGAAAGATTCGATCAGTACGTGTGTGTGTGTGTGTGTGTGTGTGTGTGTGTGTGTGTGTGTGTGTGTGTGTGTGTGTGTGTGTGTGCACGTGTGCGCGTGTCTCACTCTGCCTTCACCCAGCATGAGCTTGAATCAAATCAACCTGTGTCGCATCTGCTATCCAACCATCGCTTCGACCACCCTGTCACTGCCCAATCTGCATCGCTCGCGCCAACTGGTCCACGATCTTGGACGGCGGTACGGGAACACCACTTGGACAAACTTCAACTCCAGAGTTGGATTTTTGTCACTGCAAATAACAGCTGACACCTTTGAAAAAAGGCAGACAACATGGACCTCACAGAGGAGATGTAAGCTAAAACGCTGATTTTGCAAAACTGACAAACTCTCCCTTTCCCATCGCTGTCCAAGACGGTGATGCGGCTACACACGTGTGCACAACTTGACCTTCTCTCCATGTGAAACCATTAAACCATATTGTCATTCGGCAGTGAAACTATCCAATCAAATATTGTGTCACAAACGCAGCGTTTCTCTCTTCTCAAGCCTTTTCTCCCTCCAATATACACAAAAAAGAAACACATCATTTCGAGGCCTGCAAGTAAATGAATTCCGGTTTCTCTCTCCATATACGTTCTCCCTCCCACCACACTCGCCCTAATCTGCTTCGCTCTGTTTCCATAGCGTTGACCTGAGCTGGCCCCCTGCCTTCCCATCAGCCTGTCTTTATGTCTGTTCCCCTCTTACCGTAATGCTCTATTGTCAATTTCTGCACCATATTCCATTAAGTAAGACTCTATTGAAGGGAAAAAAAAAACCCAAACTGGTAAAATCATCACCTTCTCGTTAAACATGCATATTTATGGATGTGGTCGACTCCAACTGACGTGTTTCATCCGGAGGATGCGAGTGAGTGGGACGCCAGAGATGGCATTCCCTGCATTCATCGCTTTAAAATGGAGCACAAACAACAGCACACTAAGAGGGGAACAAAACCTCCACCAACGCTCAACAATTCTGCCGCTTGTGCTTTTTTTCTTCTTCTGTATCTGTGAATCAAGCCGCTCTGGAGGCTGCATCTTTTCAACCTCCTTTGGATCTAATTTCCTGACAAAATGCATTAGACTGTCGAACAAAATAAAAAAAAAAAAGCCAGTCGAGCCACGTTTCCTCGCTTAACTGCCAAAATGCGGAGGTCTGAATTAGCCAGACTCTCCTACACCGGCCCTGGAACGCCGGGTCGAAGCCGTCGTTAAGTTGAAAGTACAGCGGATGGAGCTTCAGATGGCTGGAATCTGATCCGGGGGAGGCATCGTTTTACCCCACTTCCATCCGTTTGATTGTATCAAGAGCAAGAATCGTGCTGCAGACTGGCTGGAACGCTGCAATGTTATCAGCCGGTGGAGTTGGCGCTCTGGCCTTAAACCTCGGCTGACCCTCGGCAGTTCTTGTTCCAGTGCTTCCACTGCTGACACTGCGGTCACCGCGGCTCATCCCAGCATCTCTGTTGGTTTTCTCACCACAGATGTAAATCTACTGCAGCAGTTCGGCCCATTTTCCGGTCTGCGCGCCTCACGCTTCACTCTCAGAACCCTTTAGCATGGGAGGGGTGCGTTCATGAAAGTCAAGATTTACTAGACTACAGAAAATAACCGGGGTTATGATAGCTTATACACAAAAGATTTGTGGACGCGTAAGCCACTGACCACAAGTTGAAGCGAGCATAAGAATCTGCTAACCGGGAATGGTGGCGGCAATGTGCGGGAGGTACTCGCCCGTAGAGCAGACGGGGACAACAGGAACAAAAACTAAAATCCTGCCCATGATGTGTTCGATGTTCGCCAGAATGAGGGAACAAAAGAGCTCCTTAAAATGCTTCTTTTTAAAAGAGAAATAGATTTTTAACTGTACCGGTCATTCAGACCTCGTGCATGTTTTGTAGAACTCGCCACAGTCACATGGCAGCTTTTCTCGTCACTCCTAGTTGCGGCCCACCTCTTCTGTGACTAGAGCATTCTCACAAATGCTCCTTTGTGAACATGCAATTGAGGCTCGAACCTTCCGACTTTGCCACGCCCATTCGATGGACCAATGAACAGACGAATGTAAGGTTATGAGTGAATAACATGAAGCCGTGCAGCATTTCATTGAAATATGACATGAATGATGTCATGTCTTTGTTTCTGATTTGCACAAATACGTCGCCTTTTCCTCCCATCACGTACGTGTCTGCAGCGTATCACAAGGGGGAACAGTTGGGGAACGTGTTAACTTGTCTGTTTCTGTTCTCTTCCCTTTGATTTCCTGCCTTTGTTTGGTTTTCCATCAGGTATGATGTAACAATGGATTAATTAAGTGTAATAGGAGCCATCGCCAACGCCTTTGGTGTGGGAACTTCCTGTGTGATTCAGGCTTGCTGCGGGTTGCCCGAGTGGCTTGGAGCCCGGCCGCTAATTCTGAAGACGAGCATCGTCATAGTTTTTTTTTGACGAGCGCTGCCGTGATTGTGCTCTAAATCACTCCAGGCTCCTGGGCCAATCACGCCGCTGGTGTGATTGGCACCGGGGTCTGAAGTGAGGTAAAGGTGGGTTCATTAGCTTCGACTCCCCCTCCATCTCCTCAGTCTGTTCCACCTTCAAAGCGCTCGGTACTTCCCCCACGCTCTTGGTGACCTCTGACATTTTTTTTTTAATTACTAGGGTGCGGACCCCGAGGGTGTGTGTGTGTGTGGGGGGGGATTACTCTGATTTGGCATGATAATTAGAGGATGGAGGGAGAGCTGAAAAAAAAACAAATCCATAGCAGGCTGAATGAACGCAAGGATTGTGGATAGATGGATAGTTGGATGGGTGGCTAAACAGTTGAACAAATGTGTTTATACACACCCGTGATTTCCAGCCGTGTTACTCGTCACATTTCATGGGGAACGAGTGCAAATGAGCATCTGGGATTGGTTGCAGGGGAAGCACATGTATAACATGTATAACACTTGAGGAAACATGAGCAGGGGGGGCTGTGATTATTGTGTTTTTTTCTCGTTATGCCGCTCGCATTCCCAAAGCAAAGATGCAATCATGCCTTATTGTAACCCCACACACACACACACACACACACATACACACACACAGCACAGCACAGCACAGCACACCCCCTCACACTGGCTAATTCCAGGTTTTTAGCACAAGTTCTCTTCGCAGAACTATTAGAAAGTAAAATTTCCAAAATGAAGCAAACAGAGGGGTTATCCATCATAAATGATGCATTGACTCTCCCAGTGGTCTCATGCAGACTTATGAGGCGGGCCTGTAAGTAGTTGGAGCATTCCCCCCCAGATTCTTATGACTTCAAGAGAGCTTCTGAGGCAGGATCGTCCCCATTCTTCTTCACATGCATTCAGGACGGGATCCACATAGAGCGAAAGCTCAAAGGAGCTGCGAGACGCACATGCGATGTGTCTTTAAAGGTCTCCCAGGAAAACGTTATCATGTGGCTGAGAAAACTAGAAGTGTGTGCAACTGTTCTCGCTTCTTCTGCCTTCTGCTCCCCTACATGTCACACATGGACCTATAATGGAAAATGCTGCCAGTTTGATTGGACTTG
Organism: Malacoctenus gilli; assembly: GCA_032164315.1. Classification (NCBI taxonomy): domain Eukaryota; kingdom Metazoa; phylum Chordata; class Actinopteri; order Blenniiformes; family Labrisomidae; genus Malacoctenus; species Malacoctenus gilli. The sequence continues at coordinate 21,229,920 of JASSRZ010000072.1, forward strand.
AATCACACAATTAACGCCAGAATACATGCTGTTGATATGCAGCTGGGGCTAATTCTTGATTTCCAGACTCTTGCGAACCCACTCACGTGTTTGAGAACTCTTTTTCCCATTACTATTGTTTGGGTCATATTAGTAACTAAATCCTTTTTGTGATCTTCTTATCCCAATGTGACATGGTACAAAAGTGCCACTCAAGCAGATTTCAAAAGGATCATGTAGGGGGAAAAAGGCAAGGTTTTTATATAAAAAAAATAAAAGTAATATAATTTACATGCCTGAGATACTCAAGTTGGACCTCATTGGTCCAAAAAACATCGAGGATTACATGATTGAATCTGCAATGGTTTTTGGAGGGGGTGGGATGTGGAGAAATGAATTGTGGGTATCGACAAAAATGGTAAGAGTTGCAAAAAGATGCAAATTTATTTAGTTTTCTCTTTCTCTCCCTTTCAACCCCCATCTCTCGCTCTCTTTCTCTCTCTTTCACACACACGCACACACACATGCACACACACACACACACACACACACAAATTATTCTTTTTTTTAAAAAAAGAGTCAACCCATCCAATTTTTCTTCAAAGAGAAAAAGAAAAGAATTAAATTCTGGCAGGATCTTTTTTTTTTTTTTTTCCCGCTGAATCTGGGACGATGTTTTTGCAGAGACATAGGAGAGGCGGTGGCTGCCGCTGCTCCATCAGCGGTCCTCTTCACCTCTTCCTGAACCGAACATTTCAGTCGATGACGTCGCGTTTAGTCGGCGGTGTCGCGATCCTATCAGATGTCCAACTTGTGCTGATTCCTGTCTCGCGCGTTCAAAAAAGGGGGAGTGGACCCTGGGCTTGTCAGAGTTGATAACCACACGCGGGGATGTGTAGCAGTGGTCTCGTGTTTTGAAGTGAGAGCTGAGAGCGGTTGTCGAGATAAGAGGGAAAGTGGGTCACAGCAGCAGTGCCGGATACACCGAGCTGAAAAAGATAATAGATCAAACGCAACGTGCTTGAGATTAATATTTCGTTTTTGTAATGTCCACAGTGAATTCCGGGAGGTTTGGAACACTGCTTCCTATTGAATTAGCTAAACACCACGCATGCCACCGCTCACGATGATGGAGGCGTTGCCTCCTGCTCTCCCACTGAATGATATAGCATCGCTTTAACCTTCTGAGGGGGTTCACGCAGTCTTACAAAAGACCCAACACTTCCTGTGGCTGCCTTCAGACCTAATTGGCATAGTTCACAAGATGAGCAAGAAAAAAAAAAGGCTGTTTGGTTTGATTTACAAACCGAAAAGAGACTTTTTTGCTGCATTTGCAGCTTTCATCAAATGTTAAAAGGACTTTTATCATTTCGTGGACTTTAACCGCTGTCTCTCTGTTACCCCTGCTTCTCGCATACTGGTCTTTTTCTCCTTTTTTCTTAGCAGTGGGAGTTAATAGGACACTGCTTTTTGCGGGGGCTCTCTGCTCTTTTTCCTTCCGTTTTCATTTTTATATTTGAAAAATCAGATCATACAGGGCTCAGGTGACACCCCACCCTCCCACCTTGTTACTGCATGGACTCAAACATGCGCACATGAACAACAAAGAACTAAGGCAGCTCATCTGCGCTGTATGAGCATAATTTTTGTGGGAGTGGCGCGTCTCACAGGTGCCCAGGCACTGATCAACTCCATGGGTAAGAGGAACAAGTGAACTGAGGGGCGGTGAGCAGCGAGGGCAGGAGCACATTTCTGGTTATGTATCGCATCATGAAGCAGCGCCGCTGCATTCAGACCTTACCTGTAAGTGTCAGCTGAGAGGCAAAAAAGCCCAACAACCAAAAAGCAACTCCGATCAAAGACCCACTGGTTTTTGGATAGTCCACATGGGTGGGGTCAAAGGTGAAACCAAACAACACGCAATCAAGAGGTAGCATGACATAGTCACCCACAGAGAATTTCAACAGCCTATCTACAGGTATATTCATTATATTTGTTCCCAAATGCTAAAGACATACACGTGTCTGAATCACCTGTATGAAGCTGACTCTTTGTTTTAGCACTGTGAGGTTTTTGCTCTTTATTGAATGAAAGGATGCTAAAATGTAGCATCTTGTAAAGTACATTTTCATCATTTAGCACTCTTTTTTTTAAGGATTGGGGAAAGATGAGTGTGATTAATTATCTGTTGAAGAGTCCTTTTCCTCCAGTGGACCTGTAGTTCCCCTTCGAGTTCTTGGTCAAAGGTTAAAGGCGAGAATCAGAACAACGCAGTTTAAAATCCTTTCTGTGTCATTGCAACTGTACATCTTGGATGCAGCTGCACAGAAAGGCCAAGGACAAACAAGTGCTTGATAGGACTTTGATTTTTTTTTTAAGCCAACATCCTCTTTTCTCTTTAAACTGAAGTTGTTGTGCCCAAGGAGCCTAAGCTGGGGGAGGGGGTGGGAGGTTGGGGGGGCCTCAGGCAACATGCTGCCCCCAGTGTGCCCGGCAGCTACAGCCCCGCTCTTTGAGTGAAGACTGAGGTGTTAAAAAAACAGAAAAACGGGAGCCCTGTGACATTTCAGTGCCGGCCTTCCCTATCTTTCTGTCACAGAGTGACTGAAGCGCTCCTCTGGCCCCAGGCTAACACTCTGGACAGTTACTGTCAAAGGATGTCCACTCACACACACACACACACACACACACACACACACACACACACACACACACACACACACGCACACACACACACACACAC
>JASSRZ010000072.1:21310556-21321930 GCA_032164315.1 Malacoctenus gilli
GTGTGTGTGTGTGTGTGTGTGTGTGTGTGTGTGTGTGTGTGTGTGTGTGTGTGTGTGTGTGTGTGTGTGCGCGTGTTGGAATAACGCTGTCAGCCAGTTTGCGTGGCCCGGACATACAGCGAGCTGCGACGGCCTCTGTTCTGCAGGTCCACCCTTCAGTGAGGCTGTCCAACAAAATGAAGCTTGACAAACAGAGCTGCTATGTGCACTTTAATAGGGGAAAAAAACCCAGCAGTTACAGTAAACCACAATCCTTCCCCTACCTCGGCGACAATGCATCACTTTCTTTGTAAAGCGTGGAGGGCGGCTTTCCCACTGTGGTGACACAATGCAGAACATTCGTTCACAGAGCCTGTTTTGCTCTTTCACGGCACAAAACACCTGCAACCCCCCCCCACCAAAAAAAACCCACCGTGCAGTTGTAGGTAACCATTTACACGTCTCTCCTTTTCTAATCAACACCACTTTAAGTCCTTTAACTTGTTAGTCGTATGTATATATCGTCTCTCGCTAAACGTCTCCTCCGACTCTTGGCAGATTCAGGTGTCTCAGTCACGCGCCGTTAATTCTTTATGATGACTAAACATGCTACGCTAATCGTTCCCGCTTCAACCAGCAAGACAACAACCAACAAACAGGTAAAGCCCTCTGGGTCAACCTATGCGCTGCTCACGCAAACACCTCGGCCTATTTAGGCCGCATTAGGCTAATTGGACAGCAATTGTGGAGTTCGCGCAGAGCTACCAACAACAAACACGAGCACTGTGGCACTGATAATGATCTTGACGCCAGCCGGGGGGGCTGAACGCTGTTTGAACGGTAACCATAGCAGGTTTGTTATACTTTTGTTGTTGTTTTTCTCCACCCAATATTGTGATTAACACAGGCGTCGGCAAGGAGTGAAAGATGTTTGCCGTGAGCTGACCCAGAGGTGACGCACAGCCCCTTACAAAGAAAGTGATGCAAGACAAAAAAAAAAATGGAACACGCAGAAGAATTCTTTGTTGTTGTTTTTTTTTTTGCACATTACAGCCAATAGTTTCCATATTGCTGGAGAACATTCATAACTCACAAAAATAAAATAACAACCTCAGAAGGTACAATATGTAAGAATATCAGTTTACAATAGTCACAAATTAACAGAGTTAATCCAGCACAGTTGACATGTTGTGAGGGAAAAAAACAGTCATGACGTCATCTTGAAGAGAAAATCTCAGCCCGCAAATGCTAAGTTTTGTAATACCACTTTCTGCCACAAGGTGGCAAGGTGAGTGCTTTTCTTGGTTCGAACCAGCATTGCCCATCACGTTATTGTTATTATTATTATTATTATTATTATTAGTGAGGCAACTGTTTCTATCAGGCAGTAAGTTAAGCTGAAGGCTTCAGATGTTGAAACAAATTGATTGGAGAACATTTCGTGAGCGCTGTGATTGTGGAAAAGACAGATGAGATGAGTGTCGCGAATGTGGCCTCTCTAAACCACCAATCTACAGCAGGCTCGGCTTCTGGTGAGTCGCTGCTAGACTTGGGGTGTTTTTCGACAAAAACTCGGGCTGCTCCCAAGAGCTGAAAGCGGACGGATGCTGCAAGGATGAAGGCGGAGTCAAGTCGCAACACAAAAAAAAGAGAGTGTCGTTTAGTGGAAGCGAATCCTTTTTTTTTGTTTTCCATTGAACAAACTTTATTAACAATGACCATGAACACACTGGTAAATGAAAACGGACGTTACACAAATGAAAGTAAAAGTGTAAACAAAAAGCAAGCAACAGCAATAATAATGATAATCATAAGAATAACAGCAATAACACATTAAATTAAAATGTAAAAAGTTACATAAAATAAAATACACTTCATACGTGGAATGATTTGAGACTTCAGGCATTAATTCATAAATTAATTAATGTGTTTGAGTTGTTCTAGAGTTTTATAGCTTCAACAAACATGACATTTTACTGGATTTATGACTTTTGTCATTGTTTCATCTGTCAAGTGGCGAAATGTTATGAATCAAAAGCCAAAAAATACAAAAAATGAAGGGAAAAAAGTCCAAAATAAAATGTTGATGGCTGCTGAGCCCCTAAATTGCTGCTGATTGGACAACAGGAGCTCATGAGTTAGTCACACCTGCGAGAAAAGAAGGAGCGCCATCATTTGGGATGACTAATCAGAAATGGAAACACTGACTGGAGTAAATAAATAAGACGGATGATGGCAATAATCAGGAGAACAGTCCTTGTGCATCAGCTTTTTTATCCACAGGCAGCACCAATGGGTCAGCTGATCTTCTTTGGGCCCAGTTAGTTATGGTGATGTTGTGAGATGTGGTTAGAGAAAGCAGATGGCCTGTGATGCACATTAAAAGTTATATTTTACGCTAAAACGTCAGCTGATCATCGTGGGATTTGAGTGTTTTCTTTGTTTACTTGCTCTGCAGCCTGATTTTTTTGCTTCTTCTTTATTTTCATTCGCAAAACCAAACAATCTTCACTTGTAAAAGAACAAAATACAATCCAACTGTGAACTCTGAGGTTCAGGACTGAGGACAAAAGCAACAGAGAGAGATGTCACGGGCAGCAAAAGTGGCATTACAAGACTCAAGCTTATTGGACCTTCAGCTCCCACCATATTGGACAGCGCAGCTGGACCTCAAACCTAAAAAAAAGGAACAACTAACTTCTAGACATTTGTATTCATCACATGTTGACTTCTACGGCTACAGGTTCAGAGAGCGCACGCTTGGATCCAGACTTCAGGAGACGCAGCCGTCTGGATGCTTCTTACTGTTCTCGTTGGAATCACAGTTAAAAAGTGGCCCTGATCGCTTGAGTGCGTGTATGCGTACCGCCAAAGCAAAGTGCATACTCCGATGTTGAGTGCACGTTCTGAAGTAGGCGCGGGGGGCGGGGGGAGTCTGATGGGGGACCAACAGTTTATAGGGTCATGCAGGAGCGGGATGATGCCAAACTTGTCTGAAATGGCGAGATCCCTGTTACGCCGTCATAAGATCATCTTGCAGGCAGGGCAAGACCCTCGGTGGACCACAGGGTCTAACTCCCCTCATTTAGAACCTCCCCGGAGAGGTTTTAGTGACTAACTTGGTCAAATTCTACATGTGCTGACTTGAGTAGACTGTTGTTACAAGCAATCAAAGGCTTGGTTCGTGTAAACACAAACGTGTTCATTTAGTACGCATTTAAACTTGGATGTGAAATTATAACAAAGTAAGAAAATCAAAAAAAAGAGGAGGTAACAAGTCAGATGCAAGCCCAACCTGTTTGGACCTCGTGAAAAGGCTGTGCAGGTTCTCAGGCAGTCTCCCTCACCCTCTACGAAACTCCAGCTCGTTGCCCCCCCCCCCATTTTCCCGAACCCCTCGGCTCTAGTTGTCCTCTTCGTCGCTGTCCTTCATGGAGATGCCTTGCATCCCCCCTTCCCTCACCGACGCCGTCGCTTCTTCCAGCGTCAGCCGGTTCCTCACGGTGTCGTACATCTTACTGTTCAACGTGGAGTCCAGTACCCCCTGCAGGCGGAAGTCACGGTACTTTTTCTGGGGGGGGGGGGCAGTCAGAGGGGGAAGTGTTCAGCAAACGAAATGGACACACTAAACTCAAGAATGAGAGCAGGTCACAAAAGTCACAAAAACTGACCATGATGTCATCTTTACACCCCACGTTAACCTGAGAATGGATCAAACTGGCAGGGCAAACAGATACAAACAAAGTTGTACAAATAAAGTCCAACTTGGAGCCTTTTCCTCATATGATGCAAGCATGGCAAGAGTCCCGATGCGTATCGCAAGATGTAACCTTTTACCTGTAACCTTTTTTACAAGTTTACATGTTAAAGTGTACATCTGCCAAAGAATGATTGAAAGGAGCGGCGCTGAGTGCGCAGGATGAAGCCTGATATCAAGTCAAGTGATGCCCACTGCAGTGTTACAGTAAATATAAAGAACAAAAGAGAAAAACGCAAAGTGGGAACTGAGCGTTGGTTCACATTTCATAGTTGACGTCGCTGAGACTGACTGCGAACATGTGCTCACTCAATCCAGCCCTTTAAAAAAGGTGGGTTGGATTTAGTCAACTTGGTGCCGTCAACACTGCTCTATTGATGTCCCTCCCTGGCGAAACAAAAATCTGCCATCCGTCAACATTTTCAGCCTGACATGACTCACTTATCTGGTAAAAGATATTAGACCTGGTGGAAATGCTCCGCAATGGGCTGAGTAAGTCTAAGTGGTGCCAATGCATAATTGCGCCAGAATTGAGCCTTTACAAAGTGTGTGTGTGTAGTGTCTGATGTCTGTTTTCTGTCTTTAAAAAGCCTCCTTTCCCCTCCCAGTCAATGTCATAAAGCCAGTTTAATAGGACCAGACTCAGAATAAGATCCTAAACATTACAGGTCAATTGCCCTGTACTGTCAGCATAAAGTAAGGTCCTCCTTGCTAAAACAAACACAACAATGAAATAACAATAATAACTGGAACAAGTGTTCCTGAGAGAAAAAGCCACAGTGTGTGGCTGGAGGAGGAAAAAAAAAACTGATTTAAACAAATGGTGGAAATCAAATGAAGTGAGAAGCAGCAGCGACTGTCACGACTGTCACGTCACAGTCCAAAGGAGTTGTCGGCAGATCCAGGGACAGTCGACGGAAGGTAAGCGGGCTTTTTTCTCACCTTGACAATCCTGATGAGAATCTTCAGCTGGTAGACGTGAAGCTGCAGGTCCATGCGGTCGGTCAGCCACGTCCCTAAGAGGTTCATGGTGCTGGTGTACCATTGCTGGAACGCAAGCACAAAACCGAAAGTGGCTGTTAGTCATCATCTCTTAGCTTGTTTGCTTGAACTGACAAAGAGGCAATCATAAAAGAAAATAGGATGAGGTTGTGAGATTGTTTTGCATTAGTTTTGACTTGATAACTTGCTTGCTACACTCCTGACTCCTTGCTATCACTGCACTCCATCCAGCTGTTCCACAGCAGAGCAACAATCTAACATGTCATTTAAAGACTTCCTGGTTCCATGTATTGTGTGTCGTTTTTACGTGTAGCTCGTCCTGTCTGATGCCAGGGTGGCTGGGTGCCACCCTGACAGTGACGCTCTGCTAGATCTTTGAGAGACAAGGCCAGAGGGATGCAGCTGACAAAGCCCATCACCTCCCGAGGTGTTCATGTCATGTTGCAAAGCACAGCCTCATTGAGGCATTCGAAAATGTAGCTAGTCACTCGTCGGGCTGGGGGGGGCTACACTTGCGGTTCAGTGATGCCCTCAGAGGCTGGTGAGCATCCCATCATGCAGGTCCCCGTCAGAGAGTCCTGCAGGCATGGGACTTGTTTAGGTCTGAAGCATGGACGGCATCGGGAACGGGGACCCTCCAAATGAGGAGGACTCGTGACGCTCTGGGTGCTCAGCACTCGGCCCCCATCGAAGCACATGAAGGGTTTCCTTTCGGATCAGAGCTCCAAGCTTTGCACTGTGTCTTTCACACAGCAATACCCTCAGTTCCCCAGAGTCAAGAGAGCACGAGACAGCCGATCAGGGTTTGTCTTTTTATCCAAATAGATGAACAATCCAAATCTATTCTATTTGGACTGAAATCAAACCACATCAAACAATGTTTGAGTTTGTACAGTATTTAATGCCTCTGATTCCTTGAGTCCAACCACGACTGAGGCTAAGAATGCCTTTCGCTCAATGAAGGTTTAAGGATGAGCGTGAGCATGTTCACAGGAAGGACAAAGTTTATTGACATGATATAATTTCAATGAGATGTATCAGTCCAGTCACCAAGATTGATCAGAAAATGAACGTGAACTGTAGGAAAGAAGTGAATCTATCACTTGGGAGACAGTCGAGCTTCCGAGACTACTGCTGGCTACAATCAGATATCGTCTATAGCTACATGGTCACTGGCCCGTTGACATACCGTTCCAAAACATGGTGATAACTCATCTGACTGAATATGTTTGTGAGTCTAATCCAAAGGGCAGCGTGGTTACCTTGAGCCTGCGTATGATGTCATTTAAAAGTTCTGCTGCAAGCTCCCTTTGTTAAGCTGAGAGACTCTGGATTTTGAGAGTTTATGCATGCATGTGTGTGTGTGAATAAATAAAGCCAGCTGCATGGCGGTACAGTGCCATGAAGACTGAGCAGATTTGTTCCTCTGACAGTACCACTGCAGACCCAGGCGGTACTCGGGAGTACAGGGGAACCCTGACGGGCTCGTTCCCTCTCGTCTCCGCAGCTGTTCCCGTCTTCAGTGCTGAGACTCAGCCAGCCCCCCCCCCCCCTCAGAGAGAGCCTGCATCTGCCCGCGTCTGAGTGTGGGAGGCACAAACAGAGCCGAGAGGCTGCAGATGTTCCTCTTTGGGCCCTGGCTGTTGCCAGTCTAATTGATGGATAATAAGGAGGCGCGGGCTGATACTAATAGAAGTGGACTGACTTTCAGCGGGCAGGGTCACAGCGGCGTGGATGGGAGGGTGAGGGAAGGAAAATGATTGTGTGTGTGTGTGTGGGGGGGGGGGTAGTGAGGCGCTCACATGCTGCATGTGCGCACAGACCAACGGGATGCTGGAGGGTCCTTTCTAAGTTGTCGAGGACTGATTTCATCCTTGAGCCTTCTCTCTTAATGATACAACACAATAAAAACTACCATGAATTCAATGAAGGAATGTGGTTGGGTTTGTTTTTTGGGGGGGCTGGAGACAAATATAATTTTTGTCTGCTTGTTTTCTTGCTTTTTTTGTGAAGACAAACATCCTGCAGAGGAATTATCTGACATACTTCTGAGGGTACAGAGAGGTATTTTGTTGTTATCAGGCATAGCCTAAGAAGTGACTGTCTTTTTTCAGTGCGGCAGTGTATATCCTATCTGAACGTAGCCCTCAGCATCCGCCTGCCTGCCCTTTTTCCAGCTACAGCCCGCCCCCCCTCCTTTCTTAGCCTGCGACGACACTCTCGACACAATTAGTGACGCAGAAGATGCAGTGTCTGCTTGTGCAGGACCAGAGGTCTCTGCAGGCAGTCTGCGGATGTCTCTGAACAGACACAATGGTGACAACAGCGTACACTGCACGGCGTCCAGAACGCATGAGGCGGTCGCAGTTACCACGAGTCAGTATGCAGCATGATAGCATGTCGGGCAATTGTTTGCCAGTAAATGCTTCTTTGTGCCCGCATGCTTGTGTGTTTGCGCTGCTTTGCTGCATCTGTTCTCCTGTGACCAGATCTAGGAGGCATTCACCTGCACGCTGTGGATCTTACACACCAACCATAGCAAAGCATGCATCACAACTCGGTGCGCAGCGGTGAGAGATTACGAGGTAAGACTGCAACTCAAGTCCCTCCAAAGACACTGACGAACCTTTGCTGTCAAGGATGTAGATTGTAGTGCCATGACACTTTGGGGGCACGAGTTTTCCAGGCACGTCGACACCGACGTGACCCCGTCTTGTGAGAGCCGGCACTGTCTCGGCGGGACAAAGTTACAGCCAAAAGGTTTCCATCCTCCAACAGTTGGGGTGGCTTCAGAGCTCAGCGCAGATGGCCCGTCCGACATGGTCGTGGAACGAGACTCTCGGGCTCGGCGGCTGTGCGTCGAGCAGCTAAACAAGGTGATTGTTGCGCGCAACGGAAGTGTGGCTTCAATCTTACAGTCGCGGGAAACTGTTATGATCAGACGCGTGGCAGTGACGGCTCTGCAGCGCAGTCCGAGAAAGGGACGCTAGATCACCGACATCCAGTCACAGGATCTGCATCCGTGCCCACGGAGCCGGAGAAAGATGCCCCCGAAGCACGACATTCTGCTCCTAAAAAATCAGAATCGCATCTGTGACCGGAGCGCGCACGCAGCCCGATCTGACAGCAGGACGGATTGGAAATGAACATTTGTTAAGTGGACGTGTGAGATCAACAACTTTTCGAAACTTTTACGCCATGCGCCCTGTTTCACACTGACTTCAGAACTTCGCGGAGACTTTTTCGTCTCAGCTCGGAGTAAACGATGCGGCCTGGTTCTACTTTCAGTGTATCAAAAAATACAAAAAAGTATGTGTAAGCAGTATTTCTTCACGAAAAAGAGAACACAAATGGGTTAGCATGTTTATATTGTGTCTGGACAGCTTCACTCTCGTTCCAAAAAACATCAGGGTCAGTTGTTGTTGTACGGTACTTTACTGTGTAATACTGGGCTGACACCAGAAAACTCTGAAAAGACTGAGAAAAGACTCTGAAAAGACAATCAGATCACATCCAAAGATGAGTTTTGAGAGTCTTAAGTTGCAGACTAGCTAAAGACGAAAGATTTTATAAAGACTGAACCTTGTAGGGTCATGAATTCTGAGATTTTTTTTCAGTTTTTTGTCCCCATCATGCAATTTTTTTTCCCATCATGCTCAGCAGATGTTTCGCAAAGATGAAGGAGAAGCAGCTTTTAGCTACAGCTGCTCTCGAAAAGAGAAAACACCACAGAATATGGGCATATCCTTGGCTACATGGACCGGGACAGCAGGGTCTATCTGTTGCTCGCTCCCCTTTCATCCGCCGCCATGTCTGTTATTATTTTTGACTGTCTGACATCACTTGTGAGCACGTAGACTCGGGAAAGACTGGTACGGAACGCGGTCGCAGACTGCAGGTTACCACCTCGAACCAAACGATCGAGATGACGGGAGCGTGCCGAGATTCCGGTGCGACTCCTAAAGACTGTCAGCTTTTAGTCTGCGACTGTACAAGTCGTGGAAATCGTTAGGTGTGAGGCCAGCAAAAGAACAACCCCTTAAAGAGCAGTTTTTGGTGCGTAGTACATGAACACAAAAGGGACACATGCCTGATGGGATGAATCCCATGCATCAAAACAATCAAGCCAGTCCTCAGTGAGCCAAGTTAGTAAATCAGCTTTAAATCAGGGTGTGCAAGCATGTTTGTAAACATGGTTGTGAGGACAATCAGGACCTCAGTGATGAATAATCCACCTCAAACAGTGTGCTTGGGTTGAGTTCATAGCATGAGCCACATGCTGCCTTTATGAACAGAGCAATTGTTATTTAAAAAAAAACAAAACAAACAAACCCCAAAAAACGGAACACGCGAGCTATCTGATTCACCGCAGCACCAGAGGATTCTTCAGGAGCGAGACCTGCCGGCGGCCGCACGACAGTGCAATTAAACCAGGTCTCCATGTAGGTTAAGCCAGCGACAGCATGGCGACGAGGAGAGGGAAGGCGGCATGGAAGCAGTGCCGGGGTGAATCAGCGAGGCGACCTGCTGCCAGCAGCTTCCTATCTGTCGCTGTGTGCCTGTGAAGGCTTCGGCGTGGCAGCAGGCCTGTGATCTCGCCCCAAGCGCAGCCCCCCTGCCGAGAGGCCAGGCCTGGAGTGACTGATCCACTGACTGGCTGCTCTCCCTCTTTTCCTTTTTCCTTTTTTCTCCCTCCCTCCATCCTGCCGCTCTCCCCCCCTTCGCCTCGGCGTTCTCTTTTGGAGACTTTGCGCCGCGCCACACACTCGGCTCCCATCTGCAGCCATTTTTTTTTGCGGCAGCAGCCATTTTGTGCCCATTGCCTTTACTTTAATATATAAAAAAAAACACCGAGGCTTGACAGTTATGTCACAAGTTTCCCTGTTACCACGACTGGCATTTTGGAGGTCTGTCAGGGACATCTTGTGTACACATAATGCCTGTGATTTTCCTCGGCTTTAAGACCTTTTCCATGCCAGTTTGAATGGAATATCACTTGCACTCCTTCTTATCAGAGTGAAAGCGACTGTTGATCCAGCACGGGAATAACTTTACTGGTTCAACTCTGAGGAGGGAGAGGATGAGAAGGATATCTTCCGTACACAACAGCTCAGCAGTGCTCAGGTTTTTTTTTGGGGGGGGGGGTTAAAGTCAATAAATTGAGAAGTTAACTTACAAAAACCCACGCGGTGTGTGCAAATTTAAATCACATCGTCCTTTTTTTGGTGGGTTGTCTTCCTGGCGTATCGGGCTGAAATGCTCAACCTCGAGGTGCCTCCACTGGCGCGCGAGCACCTCGCATTTGCAGCTGTCGCTACCGGAGCTCGAGTGTGCACGTAAAAGTGCGCGAGGACGGCTGACGCGGTGAAAGGTGTCGCGCAAGTCAGAACTGCGGACCAGAGGTGGGGGTTCCCAAACGAGTTAGCTTCTTGCGGTTTGCGCGGACGCTGCTGATCTTGAAGGGGTTTGGAAGAGGGAACAAACAAGTCGGCGGCTGGACTGAAACACCACTTGGTCGGCCAATCGAACGAAAGGGTTAAAAATGAGTGTGGAACCACCTTCCACAGTGGAAAACTCCATATCTCCGTTGCTCACGTTCGCTACCGTCTCGTTAACAGGCGAGGAAGAAGAGGAAAAGTCCTGCTGGACGATATTCGGCAAAATTGTGACCAAGCACAGAAAGTGACTGATAGAATGTTTCTTGAGGGAACCTGCTGCTGACCTCTATTTAACAATTTCAGGTTTTATTTTGGTTTTCTTCAAACCACTAATTTAAAACATTCAAAAAAACTTCTCGTCTTCAGGATGACACATTTCTCCGTGCAATGTTCTCAGTTTTTTGCTGAGGGAATAAAAAAATTCTGCAGTTCGCTGCTTTCCTTTCGTTGGATGACTTAACATGTCAGGAAATCACAGTAAAGCAATCTGCACACTGTTTAAGATTTCAGCAGCAGACAGACAGGAAAGCCTGGTGCACCCCGAGGAAGTTTGACTTCTCCTCTCCGTTTACATGCCACCAGGATCTCTTCCAAACCCTTGACACCATTTCTGAAGCAAAGTTTCCCAACTTCTAACACGCAATTACCCAAGCTGTCTGTTTGAAAAATAGAAAGCGCGGAGAAGCTGTGGTTTTTGTTTTTTTTTTTTGGTCTCCAAACCACCCGGACAGAGTGACAGTCCTCCGGGGCAGGATTACGACACAGCAGCAGCATCCACATGTTGATGGAGTCGGAAGGAATGTTGACACTTTTGGAGCTTGTCAAATGAACAGTAATGGCCCCCTTGCTTTGTTCCTCTTGGCAGGAGCTAACAAAAGAAAATCAGCAGAACAGACGAATTCAGCCATGTTCGCTTGCTCCCTCTTTTTTTTTTTTTTTCCTTTTTTTTTTTTTTTTTGGGCTGCCTGGGGATCAGCGGGGGGCTAGCACTTGCTGACAGCCAAAACAAGCGTAATATGGCTCTGAATACATAATGCCATAACCCGACAGGGATCAAATCTGTGACATTCTAACGAGTTCCATCTGAAAAAAAGGGCCTCCGTTCCCTGCACTGCCTTATCTGTGTGTGTGTGTGTGTGTGTGTGTGTGTGTGTGTGTGTGTGTGTGTGTGTGTGTGTGTGTGTATGTGTGTGTGTGT
>JASSRZ010000072.1:21357129-21369573 GCA_032164315.1 Malacoctenus gilli
ACACACACACACACACACACACACACACACACACACACACACACACACACACACACACACACACACACACACAGCGTATGTGAACCACTCCAGGGCAGAAGTCCATCTCACAGTGACAGGAGTGATTTCGGAGACATTTGAGGGAGGTTTCAGGGTCGGCAGCAGCTGTAAAGCCCCATTTAAGTACCCTGATTTATGTGTTTTTATAACAGCAGAGCCGGGTACCAAAAAATAGAGTCCCTGAAACAAAAAAAAAACTTGTCATCTTGTAGGCATTCTCAAATTACAAGTGGAAATATGTTTTGAATGGGGCTTTGACACCCATTTGGAGGTGTGTGCGCGGGGTGGTGGGGGTCTTTGTTTCCGCCGAGGTCATCCAATTCAATTTGCACTTGTCAAAGAGAACTTCAAAAAGGAAACTTTCGAACAATTAGAACAGTTCTGTGGAGCAGCCTGATGCTCTTATTTTGAAAGTTGCTGCTTTTATCAGTTTTCCAGAAGGATATGTGTGTATTTTCACTGTCCACTTTTTTTATCCATGTTCAACAGTAACTACTCAGCTCCACAAAGCCCAACTTTACTCCACTTGCTGAAGTTTTTACTACAACTGACATGCTGTTGCAGCACACACACCACAACAATAGAGGCCATTGAGGCAATCATACATTTGCTGCCTTGGTGACAGGACAACAGGACAGGTTGGTTTCCATGTTGCGACAAAAAACAAGCCCTTCATCACACCCACAACCACACTGTGACCACTCAGTGGTATAAATGTGGTCACCCTGATGACACTTTGAATGTGGAGTCACTTCACACTCACAGTCCACTCTCAGGAAATCGTTGAGCAGCTGGAAGAGCGGGAAGCTGTCCCAGCTGTCAGGCAGTTGCACCTCCAGCGCGGCGTCCATGTCGGCCGAGTAGAGGCACAGGAA
Organism: Malacoctenus gilli; assembly: GCA_032164315.1. Lineage (NCBI taxonomy): Eukaryota > Metazoa > Chordata > Actinopteri > Blenniiformes > Labrisomidae > Malacoctenus > Malacoctenus gilli. The sequence continues at coordinate 21,358,065 of JASSRZ010000072.1, forward strand.
GGTCTCGGCGTGCTCCACCATCAGGTCGGACCACCAGGCGAAGGCCTGCAGACGGAAAGAGGGAGGAGAAAAGAAAAAGGAGGAGGCCCGATCCCAAGGGGGGTAGGGGAGGGAAATCAAGAAAGTTGACAGTGAAAGAAAGAAGACAAAATTTGACAAAGTGAGAGTTACGTTCGATGAAAGTGCTCCCCACTGGACAATTCACAGCTGACACTCTGAATCTCATTCGCTGCACAGGCTGAAGATGTGGCGCATCTCCGCAGATCCCTTCCCGAGTGCTCTTGGCTTTCGCGCTCGCTTTTCCAACGCGCCGCCTGAACGACTTCGCCACGTGATCTCTGGGGAAGGGGGATTCTTCGCGGCTCCAGGCAGGAACAACGGCGCTTGGGCACGCAGGGGCCGCACACTTTTCCGCAAGCCCACGGAGGAAACCAGCAGCAGCTCCTTGACAGGCATGGCGGGGAGCTACTTAAACACTCACCCGCTGCTCCTTGTGCGAGGCAATCAGGAGAAAAGAGCCGGCGAGCTGTTGCCGCCGCTCACATTTCCCCCGTCGAGCAGACGCACTGAAGAGACTGTTGGACTGTTGGGCTGTTCTCATGCACACCCAAAAACACTCGTGTGTTTTTTTCCATCTTTTTCCTCCATGCAAACCCACTTTGTCGGGGTGGAGGTGCGGTGGGGTGGGCTCTCGAGAAGGCCCCCCTGAGGATCCATGGTGTTTGCTCATTCACATCAAGCGGTCAACACTGTGATGTGAATGTGTTTGCTGGCTTTTGTAGTGGCGGGTGAAGCACGGGAGGGGAGGGAGGGGTCATGCACCAGCCATGGTACGAGCTTGGAGCGGTGGGTAGCTGAAGTGGGACAGTTCAGGAGGAAGGTGTCCAGTCAGTGTCACTCATGCAAACTTAGTCCTTCTTTCCTTTTGGTTCATCTTTCAGATTTTTTTTCCCCCAAAATACATTTAAGTCAGAGGACGAATACCAAAACTTCTAAAGACACTATAAACTATTTTTTTTTTCCTACAATAGAAGAGTTTTTATCCATTGAATGTGTTTGCAGGCTCTGTCTCAAAACATCAAACCAAAGATGGCCACCAGGCTCTACAAATAACATCTTGCTAAGATGATTTTTACTTATTTCAAGTGGAAAAAATCCAGTGACACTTTGAACATAATCGCCTCAAAGGTAAACATTTCCCTGTGTATTTGCCCTTTTTCAAGTGGCCAATTATGATTACGCTATTTTATTCAACTATTCTTTTTCAATTTAATTTAGCGTAATCTTATTTCAGTTTCTCCAAAAAATCTGTAGGTTGAAAAGAGATCATCAGTCAACTGGCTGTATTCCCCAAGAATGTGTTCATTATCTCAAATTTATGCTAACACACACACGTATGCACGCACGCACCCACACACACACGCACGCACATACGCACGCACGCACGTACACTTTGGTTTTTGTACCTTTCAACCAAAGTAAGGGTTTTAAAAAGCTCCATCTACGGCTTAATTTCAGTCTGAATTGTGGCCACAGAAATCAGTTTGCTAGAATAAACCTCATGTAAGGTAAAACAACAACAGTTTGTTCATAGCCTTAACAAACACATTGATGGGAAACAAAGCTGAGGATGCCACTGGATGTTCCTTCGACTGATGATTACAGGAGTGACACGAATGGGACTTGCCGACGCGATTGAAAACCAGCATTAGAGTCACAGCAGTGGAAAATGCTCTGAAGCCAATGACTGAAGGCGCTCACGCCGTGAACTGGGAACAGAAGTTTGAGTCTAACGCTGGTCAGGCTACGTCACCAGTGCGCTCATGTCGCCAGAGCATGGGTTCCACAGATAGGAGGGGGGGGGGGGTTCAGGGGTCACTGTGGTGTGTTTGATCACACATGGGGGGGGGGGGGGGTTGACACACATCTCCTCCATTGAAGACTCCAATGAAGAGGAAGCGGGCGATTCTGAGATAAAGGGCTTGTGGCTCCGCAGAGTCACCGCAACTTCTCGTGTGACTGAACACAGAACACTGGCCAGCATGGTCTGACAATGACATGTGGTGGAATCCAGCCGGAACACAAAGTACACAGTTGTAACCCCCCCAAAATTTTGCCTTGCTATAAGTCACAACGTTGCACTTTGCTTGCTCAAAGCGCGAATGGAGTCAACAGGTCAACCACAGTGCTTAAGTGCTTGCGTCTTTGTCGCAGGAGGCCGCTAGCTTCGGAGGCTAGCGAGCGCGGCCCACAAGCACTTGAGAAGCATTGACCACAAGCTGGGTAGGGTGGTCTGGATCATTGCTGCGGGGAAAGGGGGGGGCCGTTAATGATCCGTTTCCTAAAGGCACATGCACGAGAGTCACCGTCGGGGTGAGGAAAAGGAACGGGGCTCGTAAGGCACCGGGACAATCACGTACCTCTTTTCCCTGTTCAAACAATTCCCCGCGACACCAAACAAATTGTTGAAATAAAGAGCAGAGAGGTCAATGTGATGTGTGGGGACATTACAGGGAGACAAGCAGTGGTGCACAGAATTCACAGTAAAAAAAAAAAAAAAGGCAGTAGATGAGGCACTCTTTTAATCTCAACAGATCCTCAAATAGCCCGTTTTCATTATTTAGCGCTCCTCTTTTCTTTGTGTGTTTTTCCCAAACACAGCACTATTCAGAGATGCTGTTATGTTGTGACTCGAAGACAACGACTGATTGATAGTTCACCTCTGCTGCTGCTACCTTTCAATACGTGCAGTTTGCATCAGACTTGCTGTGCGGATAAGAAGCAAGATGATGACTTGCGAGCGGGCGTCCAACAAGGGGGGGGGGGACTGACTTTGTATTTACCATGCGGAATCTGAATGTACATGTGATATTGAGACCCCCAGTCAAGAGCAATACACTCATTCCATCTGTCTTTTCAAATAAATCTCGATATCCCCCGCGGATATTCTGATGATTTAAAAAAAAAAACTGCACCGGAGACAAAGATGAATTTATTTGTCGGCAAGTCTGAAGTCAGTCAGCATTGTAAATACCAAACCTGATAAATGTCTTTCCCACAAAATTGCGAGAAAATGTCTGAAAACACGCCTTACGGCTGATTAGGTAGTGGAGAGGGTGGCCTCAAACACAATGGCCCTGCTTAGGAGGTGCAGCCAGAGTGCGGCATGAGACTCTCGTCCAATAATTTCTATAGAAACAAAGAGCTGGAGATGTTGGGGACAAGGTGCAACACTTATTTGTGTGGGGGAATGCGATCATTTGCATGTTTCCTGGACGAAAAGAAAGAAACTCTACAATGTAAAGCTCAGCAGACCTAAATCACTCACTGCTATATACATATTTTTATTGAAGGATTTTGTTTTTGCATGTTGTGCTAATAACAGTACCTTCATACGAGGGATGTGTGGGGGCTGTGGGTGCGTGGGCACTGACCTCAGCATGGTGCTCCTCGTTCTGCTGCAGCACCTCAATCACCAGCTCGGCGAGGCGGATGGTGTCCTCCAGTTTTTTCGCAGGGGTTACTAAGCGCCCAACGTTCTCTAAAGCACAGAGGTCACAGGGTCAGTCAGAGGGGGCGCCTCGGAGTTATCGGTCCCTACGCTTTTCTATCGTCTATGCATGCATTCTGAGGGGTACAGTGGCAAAAAAAGTGTTGATTGATTGTTCAGTTCATTGGGATCTGATCTGCATGTGAGTCACAGGTGTAACGTTTTACTGACCCCCTCCCTGCTGTGTGATTTGGATGGGAGGTCTCGCTGTTTGCAGCGCCAACTTATCACCAAAGGATTGCTGGTTTGAATCCCCGGACTGCCCAGATGTTGAGGTGGGGCCTTGAGTAAAAGGAAACTACTGGTTTGGTTTCAATGTACATAATCCCTGTATGCGCATGTGTACAGGGACAGGGACAGTATGCGTATGCTGTCTTCTCTGTTGTTTGTAAGAGCCATGAGATTTAGTTGTGCACGACTAAAAGTCTCCACGGTCAGTCTGCAGTGTTCTATAGCCCTGAACACACACACAGTTGTGTATCATAACTGTGCACCCTACTGTGTTCGTCACTCTAAGCCTTTTTGGCCAACTAAGCTTTAGTCGCAGTATGTCACTGGGTTCGTTTGGGTTCGACAGTGTGGGGGTTCAGTCTCTAGCCACAGTTTTAAATGTTCTCCATTCTTGGACAATTTTTAAAAATGGTAAATAACAAACATTTCAAGTATCAAACTTTAAGTTCGGTCACTCACTGGTGAGTTTTAGAACGATTTGTCTTAAAGTTTTCCTCTTCTTATAAAGCCTCACTTTGAAAAAAAAAATACTTGCTGTGTTTGACAAAAACTGGAATATGAGAATCATTTGTGCGGTAGGTCAAAGGCCTTGTGTCCGTGTTCATCTGTGATTTATGTGCAGACCAGATCATATTATATGTTTTGGTCCTGAAACCTAAAAGTCTCTCGGGGAAAAACAGACTTCTCTTGCCACTGTATACAATCAGCTTTGCTCTGTTCTAACTGATGACTTCTTTACTGCAGTTTCTAGCTTGCACAATGTAACCAGCATGCACATCAGTCCCACTAACTACAGGACTGCATCGAACGATACCTCCACACTGATCCTCGGTCTATCAGATGGTTGTATCCTGAGCCACTGGGATACTTCGATGATTGTGTTACAAACACAACATGGTCAATTGTAACGCTATAATTAGGGCTGGGGATGAGACTTTTTAAAGACTTTTTAAGGTCAGGTAGTGATGTTGAACTCGTTCATCCTTCCAGGTCATCCTGAAGGTGTTTGAGGGGGATGAGGTCTGCGCTCTGTGCGAGCTGTTCGAGAGGGGCCACATTGACCTCATGAAAGCTCGATCCAAGCCTGAATTTGGAGGGTCACGGCTCAAGACCTGGACTGGCAAGTGTTTGAGGTGGTAACGGTGAGAGAGACTGCTTGGCCCTTGTCACCCCCCCCTCACTGTGGGCTCTTGAGCAGGGTCTTAACCCTTGACTGTTCCCTGGGTGGGAAATGGGTAAAATGCATAGATAGAGTTGACTCAAGGGAATCCACAAGGGATAACTTATCTAAAATTAGCATAGCTTGAATTAACTTTATCGATCTCGTCAAAAGAGCAGTTTCCTGGTTTTGAAAAGGGCCTTTTTAATCTGTCACCACAAAACAGTGTAACAATTTTGGAGGTGGATGAGCACCAGTTCCTCTCTGCTGACGCCGAACCCAGCCCTAGTTATATTGTCGGCAAAAGGTTTGCGCCACATCTGTGCTGCGCTACATGCTGTGTCGGTGGTATGGCGGCTGATGAGTCACAACCCCCCGTCACTTTGACAGAACAGCAATGACGTCGTCCAGCGGAGAGACATGGGCGTGAGAAGGGACGCAAAAACAGCATGGACACAGCACACTCATCATGCAGTGATGCGGTCATGTCATCATGCCTATTTCTCTGTGTGTGGTTAGTGTGTGGGGTTTGTCTCAGTACTGACGCTGCATCTCACTGGTTTTAGTAGAGGGGAATGTTGCGCAGATGAGCCAAAAGATTCGGGCCACGCCTGTTGTATGAAATGATCTTGAATACCTTGTGAGTACTGCATACAATGAGGTTGTTTTCAGACCCCGAGGGCACATTTGGTTCTCACGGTCCACCAGGCAGCTGTATTTAGCAGCGCATACATACAAATGTGTGTTTAGGGACGGTCAGAATGTGTTGGCTCATCAGTGAATGAAACTCCATCTCTTTAGCATGTTTCGTGACGGGACTGGAAATATACCATGGCCATTTGACCATCGCTTTAGCAAGCTGACAGACAGGTGCGATCATCGGCTAAAAAGTTTGACTGACCGGCTGGTTTGGACGAGCTGACATCTCTCTCTCTCTCTCTCTTGTTAAAAGGCCATGGTATAAGCATGATAATGAACTCCCAACATGTTAGATCATACATGGCTTGGATATACACGGATCAGCCACAACGTTATACCCACTGAAAGGTAAGGTGGACAGCTTGCATTCAAAATAGGATGTGTCGCACAGTGAAACAAAGGAATAGCCACTCCCAACCCAAGTGACCCAACTGGGGACGAGTACCACACCTTTGAAAGGGTTTTAGCTGCTCGAAAGCCCAGTGGGCTTGTTCCTTTGTATGAGGAGCCACAGGGGAAGGTTCAAGGCCCCCCCCCCGAGAACAGCCCCTGGTTCCCTTTGTTACCTCAGGTTGCAGCAATTTCTGTGGCAAGATGGTATTAATGTTGTGGCTGATTGATGTGTATATTTAAATATATATAAATATATGTAGAGTTGTATCATTTAAAGATAATGGAACGTGAGGTAGAAACACCATGGCTGAAAACAAAGTGTCCCCACTTCATCCATTATTCTCAGATATCAGGGGCACCTGATCGCGCTTCATCACTTACAGACACTTTGGAGTGAGCAGAGATATTTTGGATGGCCGAAGTTCTAAAAGTAAAAATCATACTGTTGGAGACTGGAGCGACACAAAGCTTTATCTAAAGTCTCTGAGAACACTACAGTGAAGAATAAAAAAAAGGAAAATTAAAGAGGAGGCTTTAGACTGCGACCGGGATCGCTCCTGACACTCCTCACTCCCGTGTCGGAGAGCTGGAAGGAATACGAAACGCTTCAAAACTTTGCACGCCTTCTCGTTTGCGGTAAAACGCACTGAAGATGTCAGTAGCTCAGTCGCTGCTGAAGCTTAAGCTCTGTCCTCCGTCCACACTCAGTTTGAAAGTTATCAAAGAACAGCAGGTGAAACAAACTCTTTTTCCTGCAGACTAACACTGAGGTCGATAAAACAGTTATATGTGCACCACTTTGTCAAAATCAGGGATCAGTATGAGTCTCAAAAACACCAAAGTTTGGGTTGTTACACACAGACACACACACACACACACACACACACACACGCACGCACACACACACACACACACACAGTAGGACGCGGGAGCTGCCTGCAGGAGTTGCACTTAAGCAAACATGGTTGAGAGCTTCCACACAGTAGTTTCTGTCCAGCTCTCAGTGTCGAGATCCATCAAACATGTAGAGCTCATCAGCCGGTTATAGGACTGGTATGTTTCTACCTTGGTCAGCTTCCTAATCAGTTTGTCAGACAAAGGAGTATTTACTGATTTAAATGGTCGGCCTGTAATCGTCACTTCTTCTGTGCCGTGGATTCCTTCCCTACTTTTGTCTAAACCATCTCTGCTCACCTACATTCAGTCAGAAAAAGTGTATATTTTCCACATATTTTGATCCAAAAATCCTCTCTTGATTCTATTCTCCCTATCTCAAGGTTTGCATCTCGATCCCGCTGCTTCCAGCAACAGGAGCTTCGGCCAATCACATTTTAGAGTGTTGTGAGGGTCAGAAAATCCGCCCAGAGGGCCTTCAGATTGGTTCAGACGTCTGTAGTTGAAAACGAAGAGAAACTGATCAGTGGTATTGAGATTTCAGGTTAGTGAAACTGGGGCCTGCGAGCAGGCCTACAATTGTCATTGAAGGGAGACGGCGGAGCTATTCAGAGTCAGAAAGCTTGGTCTGTTGACACTGTGCTGATGCTGTGAAGTGTGGAGACCCAGGATTTTGTTTACCTTTTGTTACTGCCCATTTCTGCTGTGTGTGACATGTATTTTGTCAGCCTTTTGTACTTGAACACCTCATTTTCGTTTATTGTCAACAGTAACTTCGTACTTGTTAGTTTTTTTAGCAACTAGGTAAAAAGTAACTTGACGTCTGTGTTGTAGAAAGCAGTAACCTTGGAAAACCTTTTGATTTTCTTAGTTCCTCTATTCTCAAAGTTGATCCTCAAACTGAAGCTACATAGTGAACTTTTGCAGGTCCTGAATTTCAGCAGGAGCTGTTAGAAGCTGTCACAGATGTGCAGTTACTGCACTTGGGACTCATTCGTGGAGGGAGAATGACAGGCATGGTTCCCAGTGTTCCTGAAACAACAGCGTATGCTGCAAACTGCTGGCCTGACGTTACAGGATCGAGGCTGCTCGCGCGAGTTTTCTGCCCAGAAGTGAGTGTGAGGTATACACAGAACAACATCACCTGCTTCCTTTGGATCGCTCTGAGATTTTTCCTCTAAGTCGGCATGAGATTTTGGAGGGGAAAAAAAGAAGGTGGCGAGGATGGGGAGAAGGTAGGAAGAGGCGGAAAAGTGTTAGGTATGGAGGGAGAGAGAATCGTGTGAGCGTAAAAGCAAAATATAGCACGAGAGATGAACGCACATGTGAGATTGACAGGTTCACACTGTCATGTGTGTTTGTATCATTCTTTCCATTATGGCAGCTTTTGTACTTCCGACAAAGACAGTATCAAAATAGGACAATAAATCAACCAAAATAAAGACATGAAAAAACCCTTGAATCCTTCTCTGAGGTCAGTGTTTGTGGGGTGCTGGCTGTGGGTCGTCCTGTCTGAATCTCCAACACTTACAAAAGATTTGCACACAAGCAAAGTAAAAATGCATTCAAGTCGCAGACAGACAAAGAACGGGTGGCTCAGGCAGGACAGAAAAAGAAGCTCACAGAGAGAGCGGGCGGGAAGTGGCTTCAGCGACACCCCCCCAGCTCGGAAACGGACCGGAGAACTGCGCGACGTCCACTTTACAGACAACAATACAGCCGGGGGGGTCCCTCAGGGGGTGACAGCGATCTGAGGGGTGCTGCTGGTGGTGGCGGTGGCGGCTGTGCATACTGGCATCGCCAGAACAAATAAGAACGGTGCAACCGGGGTTAAGGACTGGGGAACGAGAAGGGGGTACTCACGAATGGTTAAATCCATCACCTGAGACGCCAAGCAGAAGACAGGGTGCTCATACATCTCTCTCTTTTTCCCTACAGACAAAGAGGGAGGATACCGAGGTATGCGAGAGGCCAGGGTCAGAGAGGACCAGCATACAGGTCACAGGGGAATGACCAATAGGAAAGGTGCAACTTGACTCATCCCATCAACGATTTGCACACCAGTGAATCATTTGTCCTTTCATGTATCTTGCAGGAAACTATTACCACAGAGTGAGAGCCCGGTTGCTTATTATACTGAATCTCACACTCTCTCCTGAGTTCTTTCTGAGAAATTGCATTTTCTTTTATGTTAACTTTGCTTTTTCAAATTTTTTCTACAGTCAGTCTCAAAAAAATGAACAAAATTGTACCTCAAGTCCATTTTAACATTAAATTAATATAATGATGCTTACACCCAAAGTTGAAGCTTCGTTGATAATTCTGCCTAATGTGGTAATTCAAGGTAGACTCAGTAGGAGCCTGGTGATATTTTACTCTATAATTACACACATAACCACCTGAGCACTGCCAATTTGCCTCCTATATTATTTAAATCATCCATGACAATGTGTTTATTGTTTTGTCTGAAACCTGCTCTATGTCCAGACATTTCTCTGACTGCATCAGTCTGAGCCTAACGATCGCACACCAAGACATAATCTCAGAATAAGTGGGTGTGGCTTAAAGAACGTTGAGGTTTTTTCTTGCAGGTGTTTGCTAAACAGGAACATTTGAGTGTGTTCTTAGTAAAGTGGATCTTCTGTTGTGAAATGTGCTTTTTTGCACACTTACATGATAAACTATGTAAAAAAAATGAAATGCATATTTAAAATCCCTTTTATTTATTTCCTTTTGGAATAAATTATTAGTATCATCAAGAGGAACTATCAAAAGTGGAGTTCTACAACAGAAAACAGGTGTTTCACAAAAGCCTTAACCTTTAAGTGAAAGTAAGAGTGGGTAGTAATAAAGGGTGTAAATGAAAAAGGTATATTGTTTTTGTTTGGACATTCCTATGTCAAAGCAATACATTTACTGTACCAGATCTCATAATGTTTTCTGATGAAGGATCCATGCAGGAGACATAAGCGTTGAACAATGTGTTGTTTCTCTATCTGTTCCTAAACAACATGTAGTGATAGACAGCTGCTGGCAAGAGGAAGAGAGGAGTGAATATGGAGGCTCCCTGGAAGGAAATATGAGGAAGGAAGGGGGGGGGGGTAGAAGGAGCACCACTTCAGCTACCAGGCAGCCCGAAGTGGCACAGAAACGCTGGAAGGAAAGGTGAGGCCATGTGGACAGAGCGAGCATAAAGGTTGAATTGAATGCATTTTTACTCACTGCACATTTGCGAGCGAAATCAAATCGAAGGAAAGGGCAAAATAAACAACATCAGTAAATATATATGAATATCAAGCACAACTAGATGCTTTTCAGTTACTGCAGAGAAAAAAATATGACAAGTCAAGTCGGCGTTGTGCTCAAATGTCGCGTTTGATGTTTTTTTTGTGATTACATCGCACTGACCCTGCGTCTGTGCGAGGAAGCTTTTTCTGGTCGAATCGGAGGATGCAAAGTTGGACAAGCTCTGCTCCCCTTAGAAACGGACACGACCCGACACTCTCACATTAGATTTCTAAATGAAACGCCGACGCATATCTGTTGTTGCTGCGGAACAAAGACAAGGGGGACGGTGACGGAGCAGCTACACACCTTCCAGCTTGGCGTACTCCGACAGGCGCTGGTAGTTGACCAGAGCCGCCTGCTCCAGACACTTACGGATCACCGCCTTGACTTCCTCTTGCGGGACAGGGGTTACAATGTCTCTCATCAGTACCTGGTGAGTAAAATAGAAACATAATAAGAGAGTATGTTGTGACCAGGCCCTTCGACAGTCTCTTCCACGGTGCATAGATTTTGTTAGTGAGAGAATGACCAGTTTGACCAGCATTGATACTGACTCACCCTTTCGAGCAGGGACAGAGTAGCCTTCAGTGCCCCCTCTGGTCGCCCGAATGGAAAGCAGTACCTGCGGGAGCGACACAGTCGTTGAGACCTCTTCAGTATAAACAGAGTTGAGTCTGTTGCCAGCGTCTTGGGGGGGGGGGGGGTCTTACCTGAAGTGTGTGATCTGGTTCTCCAACAGCACCCGCAACCTTTCCTTGATCTCCTCGAAGCGCTCCTTCTCCTCCACCGTCACCGTGCCGATGCCGTCCGGCCTGGAAGACAAGCAGTTTGGCGAGCCAATGTGAGCAGACGGGTCATCAGGGGGCAGCGCTGCCGCTGCCGGTGGACGCTAAGAGTCGAGTTCCATAATGGAAACTTGTTCACGATGCATCCCATCGGTGAGTCCCTAAATCCATCAGCCTGCACTACCACGGATATTAATCAGGAGTTAGCGACTCCAGTTAGGATCTTTTCCCTCCTATCTCCTCACAACACCAAGACAAATACACTTCACGACTGAGCCTGGATGCAACGTGTCATGTGATGATTCTGTTGTAATTGGCACCTTATAAAAACCAGGATTTCATGCAAATTGTGGCTGCGTACTGAACATCGAGTCAGCTACAAAATAATTATTTTCGAAATTTTGGATACTTAAATCAGTTACAGCTAAAAGGATGTGTATCTGTGTGTGTGTGTGTGTGTGTGTGTGTGTGTGTGTGTGTGTGTGTGTGTGTGTGTGTGTGTGTGTGTGT
>JASSRZ010000072.1:21387611-21414322 GCA_032164315.1 Malacoctenus gilli
CCCCCCCCCCCCCCCCCCCCCCCCCCCCCCCCCCCCCCCCCCCCCCCCCCCCCCCCCCCACACATGGTGACTCTCTGAGAGCTCGCACTTCGAAGGCCAGAATCAGTGAAGGTGGTCTTTTACGGCGAGACGCAGAGCGGCGACAGCCAATCGAGGGAGGGAGGAGGAAGGAACTCATCAGAGCTCCCATTGTGGTGCGCAAAATAAGCAGACAGATGGCCTGATTGTTCCCGTGCTGAGTCTCACCTGGGCATAATAATCCCTGAAGAGAGAAGCGATGCAAATGATACGGAGACGGAAGGGAGGGGGTGAAAAAAACCCACACCATCGAGGGGCGGCCACTGTTTGAGATGTGCGATACCGCTGCTGATACTGATGCCTTCACTTCAATACCATAAAATTACACACTGCCGTGTATTTTTTTCTCTCTTCCTTTTATATTTAAGGCAGTTTTATAGGACAACGAATAAGCAACAAGCACTTGTCAGTGGAAAAGATCAGTTGCGCACGAGTCGGTGCAGACGTCGACCTTTTGATCCCTGGGGAGTAATGAAGCGCGTCTGATGGTGCCAATAAAGCTAAAGTTTGGTACCCCCCCACACACGATAATAGGCCACTGCGACTCATCTTGCAGGATTCCTGTGACTTGTAATGAATTTTTCTCAGTGTTGGTTAAGCTGTCTCTCATATCTTGATTTCAAGAATGCTCAAGTACTTCGCAAGTGCCAATTTCGTTAGGAAATAGCACTTTTTTTTAGCACTCTCATTTTATTATTCACACTCTTATCTTGTCGTAGTTATGCATTTGGTGTCAGTGGCCCATTAAAGCTCAGGAAATATAGAGCATCCTGAATGTGTAATAAATACCGCTTCTTTCTGCTACTAAGTGTGTCACCAAGTGTTTCCATGAGCAGAAGTTGCCTCGAGCAGGGAGGAGGCGGACCCGAATCAAAGGCGTTTGTAAAATAAGTCTAGCTGAGAAGCTGAGAAAAAAGGAGGCGCTAAGTATTCTGATGGAACAGGTGGAATCACTCCCACATTTGGGACAAAGGAGGGACAAGGAGCCTGAAACCAGAGCCGAGGGAGACGCAACAGTGAAACAGGAAGTGACAAGACGGATACGCAACAAGACATGAACAATCAAACTGGGACAAAATAAAGGAGCTCTTAACTGTGTTTTTTCTCTATATAGTACATCTAGGTTTTTGCCTCAGCGCCTGTATGTAAAGACAACAGTGAAGGAAGTACATTCCATGTTGAACCAGAGCTCCATGGTGTTTAATTAAAGGCAATGTTTTCAACAGACTGAATGTCAAGCAGGCACGTCAGCGAAGCTTTACTGGAGCTCAGACGGGGAGAAGCCCCAACACAGCCATCGCTGCTTCATGATCAACTAGGGAAAAAAAGGCCTGTTTTGGGAGCAGGAGCTGGAAATGAACCCCGGGACCAGCAGGAAACCAGAATACTGGAATCACCCACACGACGGCTGCACGGATTGATTTTTGCTCGCTCCTAAAACAGCTGATCATACCACCGAGAGCCATGTCGTTTCCAGTGTTTGGCTGATGACAGCAGCGGGAAGGAGAGAATCGACTCTCCAGAAGTTAAAAAAAAGAGGGATATCCCAAATCAGCCCTCAGGAAACGAAACTCATGAAAAACAACGCTGCAATCTAATCGAACCATCATCTAATTATAGCCTAAATGTTTAAATTCTCTCGTTAATTCTGCACCGTCGAGCCAAAAACGCGAGCTGCTCTCATGGACGAAACTGATGTGATGTGGGGGTGGCGCAGAATCAGCTAGGTGACAATGCGAATTTTGAACACTCTTTCCCACCTAACACCAGCTTCTAACCGCTGCTGCAATGGCCAAACCTTCAGCCATGATCAGCTAGCAAGAGAAAAGGTGGATCTCTCTCTGTGGGTTAACTGTGCAATCATTCCTCAAACTCATTTGTCAAAAAAACCCCGAATAAATGTTGCCGGGATCACAGCTGAAGTACGTGACTTCAGTGTTTCCTTTATCCCCACCCCCCCACCCCCCTTGTGGTGAAACGGTGGCTAATGTCTGGTGACTCATTCCGCACTCAGGCTCAGGCTTTCACTCTGCGCTGCATCCAGTAGAACTGTCTTCCTGGATTGATGCCCCCCCTCCCTCCCCTTCCCCCCTCCCTCGCTATTGTGATGCATTTGCACCTTTCACTGAGTCACAAGCACCAACAGCAACACCCGTTTGATTGAGCCGCCGCCGCCGCTGTCCAACGCACGTTCTCAAAAAAGTGGCCTTTGAAAATGTCAATCAAATAAGCAGCCATCCAGCCCCTCCTTTTCTAGTAAACAAGTGCATAAAAGAATAAATATTTTCAATCATTCTCACGTCATGTCATGGAGACATGTCGCCGAAGTTCCCAATTTCTTATACTGTTCTAGTTTCTTCCAGCTCAGCAAAATAAATCTGTTTTGATCCATTCTTATTGTAGAAGGCAAAACCCTTCAGAATAAAAGCACCGAGGAGCTCCCTGTGTCTTTGTGCAGCCTACAAACTGTCTCCATGTGGTTTCTACACTCTACCTGGTAGAGTGAAAGGAAGTGAAAGGAAGAGGATGACTGTGACCATCCTAACGACTGAAGGAGGGGGACCTGTAGAGGCAGACAGCACAATCTCCAACACAGTGGTAACTACAGCCACACGCATCATAAATGAGCGTCACATGATTGCCGGGGCGTCAGATTTTAGCATCACGGCGCTGCACACACACGAGGACTGTGAACGCACATCACGAGCACTTCACACCATGTTGCGTGTGGCTGTTAGAGGCATCAGCATACAATCACTTTTTGTACATGAGGCCAACATGCGCCTATAGGTGGAGCACACAGTGCAGCTTGGCCAGATGGATTTTGCCCCCTTAAATTAACTCAACTCATTACAATGATAAATGAATGAAACAAGATCTATCTGTATCAGCTACCAGTGGAATGGCAGTGGTAACATTAAAGTCTGTGGTTTTTTTAAAATCATGTATGTTCAGTTGATTTTCGTGGTTTTAGAAGCGTTTGTTTCACAGTACAGGTACAAGCAATAGAAGTACTCACTCCAACTACTTCTCCTTGTTGCTGTGAGGCTCGACCTACAACAGGGTGCGGTTCACTCCACCTGACCGTCAGTGAATGAAAGACGGAACCAGAGGTATCCCATAGACGTGAACTACAAACGAGGCCTGCCACGACAACGGGGACAATCAAAATCGTCATTTATTTTGTTGAAACTTTTGTTTTTCTCTCAATACCGCCGCTGTACCTTCCGCTGCCTTGTGTGCTGTTCTGTCCTCGATGCGAACGCACAGTAGCGGTGACCGGCGTCCACTGTGATGTCACCAGAAGTTATGCCGGTATCACAGCATCACAGAACTACAAACGAGGCCTGCCACGACAATGGGGACGATCAAAATCGTCGTTTTATTTTGTTGAAACTTTTGTTTTTCTCTCAATACCGCCACCGTACCTTCCGCTGCCTTGTGTGCTATTTTGTCCTCGATGCGAACGCACAGTAGAGGTGACCGGCGTCCACTGTGATGTCACCAGAAGTTATGCCGGTATCACAGCATCACGGCTACCCGGCAAAAAACCTGGAAAGTTTGGGAGCACTCGAACATAGTAAAGAAGAAGCAAGTGCAAGTTTGTTGTTTGGTTTACAGCACCGATGCTAGTTTGGTAGTCATGGGTTGCACTGACGCAGACGAGGATGTATTATTTTGGATGACCTCTGATCAGGAGGTCACTGAATAAATCCGGAATTTCAATACGGTGGACTGGGTCACAGTTACGGGAGGTCAGTACTGGTCTGCAGAGCATGGACAAGCGGAGCTTTCGGGTCAGATTGTCCCGGTGAACATCCGTCGCAAAGAGAACTGAGATGAGGAAAGGCTGGGCCAGCAGCCGAAGCAGATCAGTGGCATGACTGACAGGGACACGATGTCTCAGCGGCTGAGTCGCTGCAGGATCCAGCGAGCAGTCTGCGGCGATATAATCGCTGTGAGCAATGGATTGTCTCAGTTCAATTGTCACTGATTTCTGACCATATCAGCTGCTTTGAGAAAAACACCGCAAATTCTGCAGCTGCACAGGTTTTCTCGGCTGTAACTTTGTGAATCTGATGACTCCAGGTCATCACGCACAGTCGTCATAGTGACCCGGGGCCCCACCCCCATCACGGAGGAAATACACATCTGTTTGTTAAGTGGTCTCAGTCTTCTTAGTTGCATTTAGTGCTGCAAATACACAAACTGATGTAAAAAAAACCTGTGATGACTGGGATCCTCTGGATCTCAAACCTCTTCGTGATGGCTGCGAACATGCCCTCAAACGCCTGTCGGAGATTTTTCCCTGTCCTCAACGCTGCAGCTTCTACACAATGCCATCGGGAAGCTGATGAAACATAGTCTAGAAACACAATCAGTTTAACATTCTGTGCTGACGCTCGCATTAACTGTCTGCCATCGCTACTCACTCATGGCACTTTTCTAACGGTCGCTACCCAGACGTACAGCCTGATGCTACCCGGTGTCAGAGCTTTTTAAGTTCATTTAAAGGTGAAAGTGAGTTGTACCTGAATGTAACCTGGTTCTGTTAAGCGTTACTGATCCAAATGCTATCGTGGCACTTTTCCAAAAGTACCACTCGCACCTTACCTGATTTAGTACAACAACCTCAGCTCTGTATACAGTCATCACTGAGTCAGTTCCAGCTCCTGAATCCTTGCAGGACAGACACAGTTGATTGTACTGAATGTATTAGCTTCAAAAGTTTCCAAATGACTGAAATAGGTGCAAAGCAAAAAGGAGCAGCTGAATGTGCTCCTGGAGTATTACTGGTGTACTGAATACCTTCACACTTTCCTTTAGTTTAATATGACTGAACACGACAAGTACCATCATGACTGGGAAATTACTCCAGTTGTGCAGTAGGCTTGAGTATATAATTACGCTGATACATAGTTCCACGCTAAAACAGGGGTCTCCTACACAAACTCATGAGAATCTTAGTCATTTGATGGTATCACATGGTTTGGTTGTAACTCATTTTATTTAATTTATTTCTATTTAATTCTGTGATTCTTTCATCTGCCACTAGTGGGAGCCCAAGTATGTACCACATACTGCATGTAGGAGAGCTCCGACCAAGAGCCAGCCTGTGTCCTAATGGGTGGGGTCAACAACGCAGCGTCGGATTTGTGAGTGCGAATAAGTAGGAACTCAAAGCAAAGCTACTGCTTCACAGTCTGACGACTGACAGTTGGGGATCAGGGACTCAGAGTCTTGTATTAGGACGTTGAAGAGTGTGACTTCCTGGTTTGAAATGAATGGATGCAGCAGCTAAGCGAGGAGAGGGGTGAGATTCAAACGCCGTTGTCGGTCCACTCCGCTTAGTCAAAAAAAAACCACCCCAAACGTCTGTCGGCTTTACTGAACAGTCAAATGAATGATAACAATATTCAAGATGCATCGCTCCCAACGTTCAAACATGACAGCATGCGATGTAGCATCGAGGGATTTTTTTCAACAGTGTGACGGAATTTTGGGTGCACATCGCCAGCATCGTGTTCCTGAGTAACTTCGACTAAATCCGACGTCCTTTCTGCCTGCAAATCAGCTTCTCGCTGTTGAAGTCCGCAGTCTTTACCCGACAGTGTTCGAACATAAAAGAAGCAGCCATACTCGGCTCCTTTCAGCCCACAGCATCCATGCACTATGCGAAGCCACCCACCTCCCAGCTGACTGATGATTACATCTAAGAGGGTGTAGAAACTCCCAGAGTGATCCAATGCCGAGCGTCGGATTAGGCCCGTTGCCTGTATCCCACTAATTATCCTCTACCGACACTCAGGCCCTAACGAACATGCTAATATGTTTGGATAAATGGCTAAAATCTCGTGGCAGCGCTCTGCACTCTCGAGCATGAGCTAGGGCCGATCACAAAACCTTCCTCTCCATAATCAGGTTTAGTCCATTCGCTCTTGTTGTGAGTGATAAACGAGCCCAGAGCAACGAGCGTTGCCGCATTTCCATCACCTTTGCTGCTTCATGCACACTCCCTTCCAGACCCTACAAGCCGAGCGGCACGCTCATGAGAGGCAGCTGGGTGTGGGGGAGCAGACGATTAATGGGACACTGTGTTTAGGTCGCACGGTGGGTGGGGTCAGGTGGAGGGTAATGATAATAGCGCGCGCGAGAGAGAGAGAGAGAGAGAGACAGAGAGAGAGAGAGGGAGTGTTTAGTTAATCAAGTACTCACACTACATTACGAGATGGAAAATATAATTTACTGATGTGACACACGAGCAGCAGCGTCGGGGGGTGGGGGGCGATCCTCGTGATGCACAGGGTGGGTTTGCAACCAAATCAAGCTTAATCAGAGGATCAATGCATGAGATCTTCATGTGGACATCCTGTCCCAACGACTCTCTCAGAGGTCATGCGTTTTCCGGACACTCCCATCAGCCAATCAGCTCTGCTCCATGCTCAATGTATGTGATCATTTCACCTCGTCCAGCCAGAGTCACACCACCCACTTCCTCCTCGAGTGCCACCTCAAACAGCCCCGCCCAGCCACAGAGAGGACGAACACCTCCAACAGTCATCCACCCCTCCTCTACAACAGCAGCTCCACGAACGCCTTCTTCGGCTTGCACTGAATGAGCTGCGAACAACGTGCTGAGTGGTGGTTGGAGATGCAGACAGGTATTATTTACATACTCAGTACGCTCTATGGAGAGCATTTCAAACAGGTATATTTAAAGGATCTTAAAGTATTAGCTCGATGTACACGCAAGTGTTGGAGTAAATATCTACGGGCTGCAGAAGCTGCGTTAAAGCAGGTGCTGTTTAATCGATCCAGTCTGTCTGACTGAGGATCAGATTATCTCATCTACATTTACACTGGATAAACTGATCAGATTGATGTGCGTGAACACTGTCAGACTGAGTCAGCGGATCATTCCCAGAAAGTTTGTACTGTCACGTCACAATCCTGAACGCAGCTCTGCGCCCGCCAGCATTCCAAACCGTGCATCCGTCGTGGTGATCGTCAAACTGCAACATCAAGGAAACGTCATTGTTCAGAATTTCACCCTGATTTTTTTTTCTTTTAACACATTTGCAAACTACTTTCGAAGCTTCACTGACCTTTTTTTGTAGCGCGCACTCAAAGAGGAAGTTTGTGATGTGTTTCTTCAACCTATAGTTGGTTTCTAGTGGCAAAAATCAACACCAGAGGAAAGTTTAAAACGGCTCCTCTCCTGCCACTTCTCATCTGGCGCTGCACACTCAGACCTTATTAGAAGGCCTCTTGCTTGTTCTTATGAATTCGGTTAAGCAAATGAGCTCTTGAAAGCGATCCACTCCACCGTGTTAACCTCTGCCCCCCTTTTTTCACCTGCACCCACTCAGCTAGGACTGCTCCATTAGGGCCCAAATCACAGTCATTTTTATTTTGAATTTAATTCACAATTATTGATCAAGTTTGGGGTTAAAAAAAAGTGTTTGTTCTGCATTCAAATTGAGTGCTTTTGTCGTGCAGTCTGTGATGCACGCTGGGTTTACAAGACACGTGTCACGACCAGACGTTGGGAATCTTCTGGGCTCCCTCCTGCTCCTAAAACACATCCAATCAGTTTACAGGCACATTTCAAAGCATCTGGCTTCATTTGACACCAAACACTGGCAGACTACACTCACTCCCTTAACAATACAAGCAGATCCTTCAAATCAAAACAGTTTTTAGATCTCAGGAAGTGTCTTATTGTGGTCTTTCTCGGATGTGAGAACATGTGGCTTTGTTGGCCTGACCACCCGGTCGTAAGCGTGCCCCCCCCCCCGGTTAGTTCTAGAATGTCACCTAACTTGCTCAGAGTCAACGGTGTGAACACACGATGTCACACATTCAATCAGTTTCTCTGTGTTCCACATGCAGAGCAGCAGATGCGCCTGTTGTGAGTTCAACCTGCCGTTTGTAACCAGGTTCAGTCTCAGAGGGGCTGGACCAGCTGTTTGAAAGAGAACACCTTGGAAGCTGGCAGCTTTCATGACCACTTTCCCCCCTCCCTGCAGACGGGGGGGAAGTGAGAGCCCCTCCCTGCACACGCAACTCGTCTTTCATCATGCGGTCTCTTGCGTGCAGGGGAGCCGTGTGGGAATAACGGCACATAGTGTAACATGACAACACCAAAATAACATGTTGACACGGACAGAAAATAACAAGCCGTTTTAGTGAACACAGCAGGGGGAGAGGGTGCTCCCACCAGAGCTCTGAGGCACGGAGGAAGCCGAGCACAGATCTGAGAGCGGAGGCTCAGCTGCATGTTTCTTCTCTCATCAGAGATGGAGGTGCTGCCACACTCCAGCATGACATCAGTGCGCTGCAGTTCAGAGTCCAGGATGCTCAGAAGCATCTGAGAATAAGGATCACCTGGAAAAGCAGTTTCACTTCATCCAGCCAAAAGACATTCAGGTTGAGTCCAGGTGATCATTATATCTGATGGAACATTCACACACACTCACTCACTCACTCACTCACTCACTCACTCACTCACTCACTCACTCACTCACTCACTCGTGCAAACTTTCTCTCTCTCTCTCTCTCTCTCTCTCTCTCTCTCACTCACTCACTCACTCACTCTTGCATGCAATCCCTCTCCATCATTCACTCACTCACTCACTCACTCACTCACTCACTCACTCACTCACTCACTCACTCACTCACTCACTCCCTCCCTCACTCACTCACTCACTCACTCACTCACTCACTCACTCACTCACTCACTCAGCAGTACATGATCTCAGGCATTGCTCAGCCACAATGGAGGTTATGTGTCCATTTAAAACGGTGTGTGGCGGCAGCAGAGATAAAAATGCATGTGTGAAGAATGTGCAGAGAACAACCTGCAAGAGGGATTTGACTCTGGTTTCACTTCAATGTTTAACACATGGAAGCAAGCCGATGACATTTCACTGACCGTTTTACCCCTTTGTGAATGGAGCTGGAAAAGTAGCGTGCTGCATTTCAGAAGCATGTAGCTGTTCTACAGATACTGAAAACATACAAAAAACAATTAAAGTTCTAGCAGTTCGACACTAAGGAAAGTGTGTCTGCTTGACTGTGATGCAGCGTTTGTTTCCAGCTGCCGTCTCATTGCTCCTGATGAGCCTAAACAAGCGCTCATGTGCAGGTTGTCACTCTTCATTGAAACAGCCCCCAGTGACCCCGAATCAATGAGGACAGGGGCTTCTTGGCTCCATCAGACGACCCCTCATTCTGAGACCTCGTCTGCTGTTACCGTTTCACTGGGCTAGTGGAGAGCAGTCGAAAAAAAAAATGAATGAATGGTTAAAAAAGTGAGTAAAGGAACGATAACGGTTTGTTTTAAACGAAGTGACGCATCTTTTCATGATCGCATGCAGCTTGTGCTCCACACAATCTGGTCAGAACAGTTGGACCTGACAGCGGACAGTCTACATCAGACCGAAAAATCATGCTGATGGGGGGGGGGGGGGGGGTATTCCTAACTTAGACACATATCGTGGCTATTTTTTTTTGCAATCAATCAAATAACGCTAACTCGCCCTGCAGCTTACGCCTCTACATTCAAGTAGCTCTGACATCATGAGGGTAGTTATTTCTGACTGGGGCAATAGATGGCTGTAATATGAACCAGAGGGAGGCACCACTGAGGCTGCTGTGCCCCTCAGGCGCAGTACAGATGCACGGGCTCTGTGTCTCTTATGTCAGCCTGCAGCGCCCGCTGGTTGTCAACCATGCCTGTCCCTCACTCTTAAAGCCCCTTCACTCATGTCCCCCCTTTGCCTTTGGCAGCTCCCCTCCAGTGTGGCGAGGTGGTGCGGCTTCTGTACACTGTGCACCAGGTGTCTCTGGGCTGTCGTAGTAGAAGTGGTGTGTGGCTGGGCTTGACTGGGAGGCTGCATCAATGGAGTTCCGCCTCATTTCTGCTCTCTAGCAAAACGCACGGCGCCGCTGCTGCTGCTGCCGCCGTGGAAGCAACAGTTGGTGTCATGTGCAGGAGCGCTGCGAGCTACAGGTGCAGCGTGCGTTCAGGCGAGCTGTCGGTTGGTTTGTAGGGTTTTTTCCTGCTTGTTCACTCGGATCTTACCTTCTGCTGCCTCCTGGCCATGTCAGTGGGCTGCTTGGCGTTGAACGGATAGGCGATGCAGCGCATCACGAACACGTACAGCTGGAGTCTCTTCTTCCTCTCCTCCTCTTCCCTCTGTATCTTCTCCAGGTCCTCCTTTTCCTTGTCGCTCCCCACCGATGGGCTGGGGCTGGAGGGGCGTCCGCCACCACTGCCGCCGCTGCCACTGCCGCCCCCGGCGCCGCAGCTCCCGCGGCCCCGGGGCTGCAGCCCCCCGCCGCCAGAGCCGCCGCCAGAGCCGCCGCCAGAGCCGCCGCCACAGTGGCCATGGCCGTCGCCCGCTCGGCCCGGTGACAGGCGCGCTCCGCCGGCGCTCTTCGGGGCCGCCACCTCTTTGCGCTCCACCTCCAGGATCTCATCCCCTTCCTCCTCGCTGGAAGACGGGTCCAACATGCTGCCTCTCGGGTGGGGAGACTGGACCTGCTCGGAAAAGGTAAAACTGTCAAGTGGAGAAAAAGATGAGGAGGGGGAAAAAATCAGTTACAGTGTCACAGCCACGGGGGGAGGAGTCCGGAGGGGGAGGGAGGGGGCGGGGGAGGGAGCGCTGGAGTGGGGTCTGAGTGATGTGCGCCTCACACTCCCGGCTTCTCCACAAGAAGGAGAGGGACGGGGGGAGAAAAAGCATCATTATAAGGAAGAGGAAACCTGAATGCTGGAGTCCGATCTGTGGTGGGAGCGCGTCTGGCAGGGGGAGGGGTCGCAAACAGGAGACACGGCTCATAGATTGATGCTCTGTCGCCGGGAGGAGGGAGGAGGGAGGGAAGGGGTCGGGTGGAGGTGGGCAGGCAAGGCTCGCAGCTGAAACCCGATCCCAGGATGCTCTGGGAGCCCTTTGATCACACTGTGCGCGCACTGGATGAACGACCACCTGATGATCCAGATGAGACGCGCGGGGACATCTTTCCAGCGCTCCTCCCCGGAATCGGAGAGCCGCGGCTTTCACAATAAGAGCCCCACTGGAGGAAACAGCAACATGAAGCAACACGTCGGTGGTTTTATTAACTGCTTTCTTGCTTCGACTCGTATTTGTGCATCTCCCGCTAGGAAATGAACGTGATCTACCCACAATCAGACGGAGGATTCAGTCAATATTACAATCTAAGCCTGTGTTTTTATGGCTCTTAACGCACTGGATCAGATGAATGATGCCATGTGGCTCTTAAGATTGTAAAGGTCACATAGGAATCATAGACTACATCTGAGGAGTCACTGAGCATAAGCTGAGGCTCACAAAGTGAGTCTGAAAACATCCACAGGTGGGTCAGTGCACCAGGCCAGCTGCACTGTCTGGTCATAGGTTGGACGCCACGTTGGCCCGTTTCAGGTACCAGACTTGGAAGAGTCATTTTAGCTCACTGATGTATCAGTTTGATTATAAATTACGAGCAAATACAAACTGTTTTCATTTTCATTTGTGCTTTTTTTTGTCTTCCCCTTGGAACTAAATCAAGGATTCAATGTAAATCAGACAGATTCAAGGTGAGACTCCAACTTTCATCACACAAACCTTTCAACCAGTTATATATAGACCAAAAGTGTTTTTTTTTTAACTATGAGTAGGGACAACACGTGTGAGGCCTGGAAAGACCAGAGGACAGACATTTCGATGTGTCGCTGCTTGAGACATAAACTTTTTCCTATTCAGAATTAAACATTTACTGTATATGTGTTTTTGCAATTTCATGACACAACGGAAACCACCCAAATTCATTCAAAAAAAAGTGCCTCCTACTGGCAGAAGTGACAGATAGAAGTGTGCGTGAGAGTGACTGGTTCTCACACTGTGTCATCAAGTTGGCAACTTTAATCTGTAGACTTTCTAAATCGTCTTGGTGACATTTTTCTTCTTTATAACGAAACCAGCAGCACAGTGAGTGACTATTTCTGGTGTTTTGAAGGCTGTGACACCACAGCTCATATCATTTTGTCACTAATAGTTTTGGATAGCGGACCAGAGTTAAAGCCCGGACACACAAGGCCATCCCCAGCTGCAGTCAGAGAAAGCAGGAGATCCACACGACTCAGGCAAGACTGCAAAAGGGGTCATGCACGCACAAAGCCACTGCTGACCATGACCTGGAAAACTGTGCACAATTTAGGTGGTGATGTCATTTAATGTATCTAAAAACAACAAAAAGGGCAGCAAATCATGACTTTTCCTACAGCAGTTGAACCAAACAAAACCTAAATTTCCAAACTCTTCGTGCTTTGTCTCCCTTGTCTCCCTCCTTTGATACAGCCAATGAGACTCAGCCAACTGCTGAGATATTTGATGCTCGATTGGAAGTTAATGGAACAATGCTGAAGCTAATTAGCAATGTGATGCACAACAAGTCTATGGAAGCAAGTGAGGCAGATGGACCGTGATGTGTTGTTGCCTTTTGTGTTGTGATGTCTTTTCATTCTCTATGAGAATGCTTCATGTTCATGTTTTAATTTTATTTATTCGTGATCTCACGGCAGCTTAATGAATGACCACATACAAAGAACTGCTTGGACTGACTCAAAGGGGAGTCGCACTGACTGAGGAGATGTCAACAGAGCTCTTAAGACACAGCAAAACGCAAGCAGAGCACATGTCGACCTGAAAGCAACCAATAGATCTAAGAACTGCAAATAGAAAATAGGCTCAAGGTAAGAAAGTAAATACTAGGAAGGTTCCAAAGACCTTCTGAACATTGTTCCACCAGATGGAGCTAACAAAAACCTTTCACTTGCTCATATTATTTCACATGTCGTAGACCATATTGTTTTATCAGTAGTCACTGAGCCATTTGAATTGGAACTCAGGGGAGTGTCCATTAACATGTCAGGTTTCAACCGTTCTAAGTGGCTCCAATCGGTTCAGTTGCAGGCAGGGGAGCCGTCCTGTGCAAAAGTGCTGCCCACAAATAGCCACCTCCTTTTATATTTTATATTAAAGCTAGAGTACACCCGCCAAGCGTCCGGCTTTCAGATGCAGCGGCAGGAAACGGAGTGGACCTGCAGATACGTCAGTTGAGTGTGATGAGGCTCGTTAGTGGGCTTTTTGCTGAGCTTTAGGTGTTTTGGAGCCTCGCTTGTTTCCATTGTTCTCCGACCTAAATACACCTGAATCTGATGAATGTGTCATCGTGATGTTCTGCAGAGAGCCTATGAATGAGCCACGCACAACCAGGACTGCCTCCCTCGGACCGTCAACCAGTATGCCAGCGCACAACACTTGAACGATCACTTTGTTTCTAGAATAGAATAGAAACTTTGTTTCTGTTCTTTGATGGATCAGTGGATTAGAGGAATTTAATGCAGAATATCACTACTTAGTGGAAATCTGGTCCCATTACATTTCTGATACATTACATTTGTCATGCTCACCATGCCAGTTCCTGGGATTACCTGTATGTTTCACCTGTGTCTTCAACAGCTTTTGAATTGTTTTACATGATAACCTTTCGTTGCTTCCTTTGCTAACGTTATCACCCCAGCACCAAAGACCACCTTCATTTTTTCACCCTTTGATCAAAAAGAAGCACTCTTTTTTTGTCCCTTTTTTTTCCATTTTTGAGCACAGGGAAAACCAGTCTGACAGGCTGTTTTGCCTTCACACGCAATGCTGTCAAAGCCACACTGGTGAACTGAGTCCCACATTGCTCTAAGAGTCATTCTGCCTTTAGGACATGAAACACGCTTTCAAGCTGTCAATAACCGCCAAAGCTTCAACCAGTGTGTAGTTGGAAGACTGAAAAGCGTGGCACGTAGCGTGGATTATCACCCACAGTATGTCCTCAAAGACAAGGACATATTGGACAAGTTGTATTTTTGCCGTTTGGTTATACATGCCGATGGCCAACAGGAGACATAGGGGACTCAGAACAACGATGTCTTTGAATGGAAACATTTTGGACAGTTTAGAATAACTGACTGGTCTTTAGCTAGATGTAGCCTTGAAAGGATGAATTGAGAGCTTGCAAAGAGTTCAGAAATATTTCCTCCCACAACTTTGTAAGCAAGGGAACCGGTGGATTCATCCATTCAACCAGGGAAAGTACCTGACAGAGGAGGATGGTAAAACTTCACAATTAAACAGGAAATGACATGGTAACGAGGCGGGATCAAACCAAAAATAAACCCCAAAACCAAGAAAATTAAAAGCTAAACCGGAGTACCGAATGAGGGGTAAAACTGAACCCCCACCAGGTATGAGTCGTGTGGGTTCAAAATGTTGAAGTGGGTTGTATTTATTCTTCAAAACAATGAACTCAGGCGACTTCCAGCACCATAAATTTGACCATCCTGGAATATCAGATTTGTCGTGGGGAGACTGCTTGTGTGAGTATAAAACATTAAAGGTGAATCAGGGCTTTGAATACAAACCAGAGTGCTCTGTATCAGCAGACAAAGTCGGCGAGATTTTGTGCGAAACTGCATAGAGGATCTTCTCTCCGGCCTCCTAAATGGCACTGAAAGCTCCTTACTGCACTCGAGCTGATCCCAAAGCAGTTAAAAGCAAGCTTAACAAACAATCTGTGGGTGGTCCAAAAGGCAGACCCAAGACAGGCTTGGCGTTGTTGCTATAGGTTCTGTTTAGTTTTAACACAATGCAAAATTTTCATTTTTTCCTCTTGGATTGGAAACATAATTGCAGTTTTTGTCAACTGTTAAAGCGATTGGAAAAGGAGATGCTTTAATTACCGTCGCCTGGTGGATCCCTGCAGGTTCTGACCCATTTTCAGCATATGACCTCTATTATAACTAGATTGAGATTTTGAAATAGTTTGAGAGATTGTAGTGAAAGATACCTGAAAGCGGGTGATGCTCAAATGCAACAACTGGGATACAATAAGAGACAAGGAATGGGAAACTGGGCCGAGGGCGCAAACGACAGGTAGAGGCGAAGTGTAAAAAGCACCGAGACGAACTGATGGAGACAGACTGAAACAGAAGTGCCTCTGTCCTCCCTCCAGCAGGTGCAGACGATCAGATGATCAAGCACGGGAGAAACACATGAGTGCGGTGCATGCCGTCAAACACAGGAAAGGGAAGGCAAGGAACATGAACAAAATTGGGGTTTTCTTTTCAGAAATGTATAAGAATATATCTCAGTCAGGTCATTTTGAACTGTTTTTGTGCACAGGAATTGCAAGAAAGATGTCTTTGATTGTCTCACTGTGATGAAATTTCATGACTGGTTGTCTGATTCCAAAACAGCTTGTTTCTTTGGTCACAATTCCTTCCTTACATGGATCCCCACTTAGTTTGATCTCCATATGTGTGAACATCCACACACTGAGTGAGGCACAGCCTGACTTTAATCCCTTTGCCACAGGCGGCGATAACTGTTACCATAGCTACACTCTCCCCCTGTACCTGGAAATTGGCTGCGGCTGCCAAGGGGGCTCAGTGAGAGAAGCTCATCTCATCCTCGTAGCACTCTGTCTTTTTCTTAACACCAGCCAGTGGCTCACACATTTATGAGCTACAGTGACGACGTCACTGAGAACGAGCAAGACTTCCTCTGATTCGGTGGACAAAGGGCACGAGGCATTCTCTTTGTACTGTTTCCTACTTCTTGTATTGTCAATAAATGCTCAGTTAATTGTAAGATTAATGAAGTAATGACAAGGGGGAAACAAGGTAGCTGAGCTAGACGACAAACAGGCTTCTACAAGAGTTTTTGGGCAACATAGGTGACTCTGAGGTGTCAGGCGAGTAGTCACACAATTTCTATGTCATACCACCAACTGTTGTATCAGTGTAGGTATATTCATTATTGACACATCAGAATGATGTGCACTTCACTCTTGCTCACTTTCCCTTCGGTTAACATTAGCTCATAGCAATAAGCTGAAGAAACATTCAATAACAAACAGATACAGCAGCAGATAGTTGTGACTGACCCTGGAGAAGTCTTTCTGTCAGTCTTTTGTTCATCTGACCAAAATTAAAGAAGCAATCAGGTGAGCTGGAGCTGGGACAAAACATCAGCAATTGACTGGTTTTGGGTGTAGACATGGTGTCCGCTAACCCATCAAAACAACTAAAACAGCCTGGCGGCACCTCACAGAACAGGAAAAATTCAAGCAGTGGAAAAACTCTGCTGTTTATCAATCTAGCCACTTGTCAAAAATCTGTTTGTAGGTGGAACTGTTAGAATAGTGTCCTACCCACTGGGGTGATATTCATGGACTGCTCAGATGTAAGGAGAATTAAAGTGCATGAGTAATCTGTCCATGCCACACACTTTTAGTGACAGATACACAAAAGCTACCACAAAACACACTGGACATATTTAAAGTTGCACTTGATCTCTCACTACAGTGGCTACTCAGTATCTGTCAGTGTGACTTAAGGACTCATTTTTTGGTCAAAACATAACTTGCTTGGCCTAACATTTAAGGATTTACACTTTTTTCTTCAATGAGGATGTTGTGTATCTTCTCTGGTGATGCGTGAATTGATGAAGGAAGTCTCTGCTTACACGGTTTTGTAGTTTCTTCAATCTTTTTTACAAGTACAGTGTCAAAGCGA
The DNA here is from genome assembly GCA_032164315.1 of Malacoctenus gilli. Taxonomy (NCBI): domain Eukaryota; kingdom Metazoa; phylum Chordata; class Actinopteri; order Blenniiformes; family Labrisomidae; genus Malacoctenus; species Malacoctenus gilli. Next base: position 21,404,323 of record JASSRZ010000072.1, read on the forward strand.
GTTGTCTGGACATTCTCATGAACAAACTGTCTCCAGCAACTGTGGATGCGCATCTTATTCTATCTCGAGCCTAAACTCTCCCATACCCATTACAAACCTTCTGAAAAGCAGTAAGTTACACAGTTTCTGTCACAAAGGTTACAGGTCATGTACAGTTCCTGTTCATCCAGTCCGAGAAGAGACACCACAAGGACTTGTTCAAATGTGACCGTGATGGTGCTGTTATTTCACTCGAATAACTGGAATGAGTTATAGATTGGAGCTAAAAACTGTTGTTTTTTTAATCATGAAAACCACATTTGATTGTGAGCATTGTGTCCATGCTGCAGAGCTTGTAATGGTCTTGCATTGCAGTTACAGTGCATTTGTAAATAGTACAGCAAGACACGCCTGGATCCCGTCACTGGTGAGTTCGTACTCAAGGCAGCTGACCTCATCTGCACATTCAATGCTCTGTTTTCGGTGCGGACACAAAACTTTTTCCCCTGTTTCACAAAGTTCTGTCATGTTCTTTTGTTGGTCTTGCCCCATTGTGCTCCAGCTATGGTTTGCTTTTGTCATGTGTTGCAATAGCACCACCTGTCAGCCTGAGAGAGCCCATGCAGAAAATGCATTCATTCCAAAGAAACAGGATGCGCATACTCAGGATGAGCTGGAAGTTGGGGGTTTGTCCCACGTCATCTTAGCAGTTCACTCAAGATAACTTGCTTAGCAATATTGTTATATTTGTATTTTTTGGAACTTGGCAGGCTGTTGAACAGTGTCCCACATGTGGGAAGAACAGTTGCAATCAGAATCTGCAGGATACAATAAATGAGTAAAGATGAAGCTGAAAGGACATGGCCCACTACTGACATGATCTCATTTCCGATTCACTCGAGTATTCATACTTTTATTTGACTGTGAACTGGCAGGTTTACAGAGCTGCAATCAGAACATTCAATAATTGAGACACCACTCGTTCTTCACATCAATCTTACTAAAGCCCTCCTCTCGGAAGCTATGTTGTTGTGGAAAGCCCTCTATTTTGTAACAGATATCACCAAAAATTCACTGTACTTTACAGACCTCTTTGGAGCTTGTCAACTCGAATGGGAAGAGGCCTTGGAGAGAATGCTGCACCTGAGAAGAGACAAGGTGTGCTCTCAGTTTAACGATTGAAGATGGCTTCAAACTAAGAGAATTTGGAGGTCTCCTATTGGAACTAATGTCAGCAAAAGAAGATAGATTCCTCCCTAGGCTATTTTACTTGGACACCGCCCAAGGTTTGAACACAATGGTGGGAAAACGTACCCATAAAAATGATTTTTGTCTTTTTTTTCTTTCAAGCAGTGTCTCTGGTCCCATTAAAAAATAATAAATCTTCATGGAGACAAAGCTCAAAATTCAACAACCTCAAGAGCTGCGTGTATCTGCAATAAAACAACATTGCAACTACTACTGCAATGGAAGCCAGTAAAAAGTCACACATACAGTAGCATCGACCTTAAAAAGGCCTGTCTGATTCACAAGAACTATCCCCTTGCTTAATGTGGAGGGTTTGGAGACAAGCCTCAAGAAGTGTGAGAAACTTGAAGGTGATCAACAACTGCTTCAGGTGTTCTGCTTCCTCCTTCCACTTTTCCAGCAACATTAGTGTGGAGTATGTGGAATCGTCACAGCTTGGCAATACACTTCAGCCAGCCATCTGGAGTACTGATACTCCAACCTGGGAACCAGAGTTCACACAAGAGGTAGAGGATCTACACTCTTGAACCACATCACTTCTCATTGCACTGGAGTATGTGGTCCAAGTCTCTCTTGCTGGTAAAAGTATACCCTCATGTTCAACCTGGGAGACCACTCAAGGTCCATACAATACGTTATGACCAGAGTAATCATTACTTTGCGCAAATACAGTTTTTTTTGTTTTTTTGCAGTTTGGGATTTAAATTGGGCCATTCCCTTTTTCACTGCAAATTTGTTATTGAGTGATGGAATGGAAGGAAGAAAACTGAATAAACAAATGATGGTGGACCTTCCTCCCAAGTGACACAGTATATCAGCTCTCCATTGTTTTACTTCAGCCTGGGTGTATGCTGAGAGCATTGGGCTATCCTTATTAACTCCCTTTTTTATAGATTCCAGTCTGATTTCAAAGATGATGAAAAAAATGGGATCACCTGAGGTTTGCTGACTGTCATACTATGTACCCACACACGGGGCAGGCTCTTAACCGGACACCCTTTTGACAGTGTTTTTGTGATGTCTTTATGCATGCATTCAAGCCAGCAACCACCTTCATTGTTAAGTTTGTGTCATCGCTGTCAGGCTACAGCCTTTCTCTGGCCTGACAGCAGACCTGTGACTGGCTTCAACTCCACATGGTTTTTGAAAAGCCAGACCTGGACGACACTGGCTGTGGCCCCTGTGTTTGAACCTGACATGGAGCTGCTTGATGTCTACCTCAATGTATTCTCTCTGAATCCAACTCCAAAACAGACAAGGGAAATCCAGGGCTCTGAAAACAGGTACAGAAGCGGGTCAATAACTAAAGACAGGAATGCAACGCTGGTAAGCTATTCACGACAAGGGAAGCAACAAATTGGCAATGAGAGTAGAGACACGAAGGAAATATTTACTGGGAAGGGAATAATGACTACTAGGTAAAACACATCAGATAGAAGGGAGGTGATCACACAAGAGAAGTGGCATGACAAGCAACTCTAAGGCCAGGGGCTGTTGTGACAGTGCTTCATCCTGAGTTTTACTGAACTCTTCAGCAGTATATGATAATAAGGGAATTATATATCTTCATGAACCACAAAAAGAGCAAGCAACTACACTATAAAATCAGACATTTTCAACGTTTTCTTTTGCTTTAAAAAAATGAGTGTGGTCTTCTAAACCCCATTTCCAGAACTACATGCCAAGATGCTTGTCCACCCTTCCTTTTTCAACCTCCTGCTCGTTGGTCTCTCTTAAAGAGCCACACACTTGTAACGCTTCACAGATATGTTGTTTTCTTTCCAATCCTTCTGGACAGCAAACTGAACAGATAAACAACAAAAAGCTGCAACATGATCTCTTTTTTTTCCTGCAATTCTGCTCAAAATATGTCCAGAACTCTTTGAATTCTTTGACAGATAGATGGAGGGACAAACCAAAGCTCCAGAAATGATCAACCTGGTTTTAGGGAAATAACCTATAAACATACAAAAAGATTTACACAAGTGTAAGAACCATTTTATTTATTTATTTATTTATTTATTTATTTATTTATTTATTTATTGTTTGTTTGTTTGTTTGTTTGTTTGTTTAACTGTAACATTTGCCATTAGTAAATGCATTGTTTCGTTTTGTCTTTAAAAAGAATATCCGGGTTGTACCTGAACGCAGCATGACGTCGTAGCTCCGGAAAGGCCAAGGGGACGTGCGCCTAGCCATGCGTCGTGAAACCCGCCCCTTTACAACCCCCTCAGCCCTACAAAATGCCTCCAACCGAGGCGATTGCAGCGCGTTTCTAGCCATAGGACCAAGCGTCTGAAGACACACACGGAGGTCGGTCCGTTCCCCACAAAGCGACGCGAAGCCACCGTTTCCAGCCGCAGACGCCCTCGGCCTAGCCAAGCATCACCAAGCCCCGGCTCGCCGTTTGGTGAGCGTTTGGTCCAGGCAGGAGGACCGAGCCAGAGACAGTGACATTTAATTCATCCAACCACAACAATGGCAGCGCAAGATTTTAATTTCTTGCTTGCGACGGATTCTTACAAGGTGAGTGGAGCCAGGTCCATGTTCTCGTTTTTTTCCCTTTCGGTTTTCATTTCTGTCCCTAAATTGAACGGTCACAATTCATTTTGGGGGGTGAATTGCTGTAAGCGCTGATTTTTTTTCAAGTTTTCTACTACATGGTAGGAGAGGTCGACTAGAAAGCCTCGTTGTAGCATTTGTTTATGACTGCGTTGTAACCGTAAAGAAGGCGTGTATGTCTCGTCTGCTGTGTGTGAGCAGGAGCCTTGCAATTTACTGACACGAGAGGCTGGGGTTACACAAGGTCGAGCTCACACACGGACGCCTCATCGTGTACGTGAAATCACACTGTAATCTATGAAACGGTGTTCGATTATATGCCTGGATCCCCGAGGTGGGAAAAGATGTATTTGTAAAGAAATCCCACTTAATATTACACCTCATAGACCAGCTATAAACGCGTCTCACTATTTTATGAGAATAACGAGAGCTCGTCATTAATACATCTGGAAAAAGATAACTAGAAAGAGACAGTAAAAGGTTGAGCGTTAGACCCCTCCCAGAAATAAGTTTTGTTTGTAATGTGTTTGGTTCCAGTTCGCTGTTCAGTTCGCTGCTCTGCAGTCATGTCGGGGCGAATCCCTCTACGGCGACGTCACGACCCCTACTCTACTTCTGATTGGCTTGATGTCATAATTAAAAAAAAAAGTCTCGACATGGTTGTACAGTGGCAGGAGCGAACATGTCAAGACTTGTATTGTTAGTAGTAGTAGTAGTAGTAGTAGTAGTAGTAGTAGTATGTAATAATAATAATATTTATTTATTTATTTATTCATTCATTTATTTATTTATCATGAACTGGTCAAAAAAATATGGGATCTGATCCATATGTAGGTCTTACAGCCTAATATGTAGCCTGCTAGTGTCACTATGGAGCATGGTGGAGGCAGCGTGATGTCAAGATGCTTCCAGCCTCAGCACCTTGGACCACTTGTCGTCATTGGGAAACATCAACATGATCCTCCACGAGATGCTGCCTCCAGGTCACAGGGGTCCAAGGCCTCACGGAAGCAGGCTCAACAAATCTGTATTTTTTTCCAGCTGCTTTATGAATTCTTGTTGACTGAGCTTGAACACAGGAAGCAGTGGACGTTTTAGACTGCTGTGTAGCATTCTGCACTCCCTGGCCCTTTGACCTTCACACATCCAGATGGCACTCTGATCGCATTTCAGGAAAAAAAAAAACTGTTGCACCAGGAGGAGTTGACTCACTTTCTCTTGACCCTGTATGTCCTCTACTATCAGAGTAGCCAGGTCATGTTATTAGTAAATATTAGAACGTTAGGCAATATGTGAACATTACGGACCGTCCATTGTCGCCACAGCATGCGTTGATTGCCCTCATTTGGAAAAAGCGGGCCTGCTGAGGCTTATCTGTTGGTTTAGTGCAGACACACAATTCATTGTTTCCTTTTTAAACCCGACAGATGTGTGTAAGATTTCCAGCAGCTTGTGAAACACTCAGGCCAAGTCACCAAACCACCTTCCTTCCTGCTGCGCAGTTTGAACATGACCAGAGGTGGAGAAGGGCGAAGCCAACGTAAAGGAAAACTCCAAACCTGATGTGTTTTTTCGGAAACTCGTTTGACAAGACAGGCTTTTTGAATCCTGAGGTGGCACAGTGGGGCCTGTCTGTCTTTCACGTTCTTTCTATGGGACTCTGTGGACATTTCTCATGAGGAAACGTCTTCCATGCTGTAGTCTTGTAAGAGAGCATTGGCCCGAGGAGCGGCCAGCGTTGTGTGTCCGCTGCTTTCGGAGCTCCCCGAGTTCATGCTGCGACAAACGCAATCCCACAATGGACAGTGCAGTGAGGGTCCACTTGCTTCTTGGTCTGCTGTCCTGTTGCTGTGATCACAGGGACTAGTACTAGCAGGAAAAGCCTCTAAAAGAAACGAGTCAAGCAGGCGCTTGTGCACAAGCACTTTGATGAGCAGAAGTGAAACTGATGGAGGGATTCGGTGCATTCTTCCGTCATGCCTCAAAGTTGTGTGCGTGAGGTGGCGCAGCTTGCAGGTTGCCGTGTCGCTTTCGGTTTCACTTTACTCAAACTGTAACTGAACCCCCCCACCCCCGCCAGCGAGCGAGTGTCCCCGCCCAGTCAGGCTGTGCGTTATGCGCGCCGACATGTGCTCGGCTCAGGACAGTAAATGTCAGATGTCGCTCAGGTTCAGAGCACAGCAAAAGGGTAAAGGGGCCGCCCGATGGCCAGCAGGCTCTTTTACTGGCTCCGGTGACCCCCCCCCCCCCCCCAACACCAGGATCCCACATTCACAAAGCTGAGACTGTGCTGAGCCTGGCTCCCAGCCATCACCAAGCTTCCCTCCTGTTATTGTTTCATGTCCATATGAGTCACTTTCAAGTATGACTGCTGAAGGGTTGTTTCCACCTTTCTTCTGAGGAAAAGTGCAGACCATGCCTGCCAATAAAGCTGCCGTGCATCATCCACCTTCCCACCTTCTCCGTACATGTGACTTGTGTATACAGTCCCAGATTGTAGTATCCACTCTTGCGTAATTGGATTTTCTCGGCGGTATAGCGATGGCACGAATAACGCTCTTTCATTGGCGCACCGGCGCACACGGGACTGACTGTTTTGTTTTCGCCTGAAATCCTCAGTTGCAAAACTTATGTAATAATTAACCACTCCATAAGCCCGTGGAGCCCTAGGAGCTTGAGCTGATGAACTGTCCGGTATGTACCAGGTGCTGACTCGTTTTGCCGCGTGTGACCCTCATTCTGTTGCAGTGCACTGGATTACCTCCACTGTGTTTCCCTGCTTGAGTCTTAATCCCACTGTCGAAGTATTTCACAGTTCTGATCATTACATTTGCAGTCACACCCTCACTGGACCCCCCCCCCCCCCAATAAAACACTTGAGTACCGAGTGTTTGGGTCACTCGATGTCGGGCAGATCTGCTGCAAGTGTCCACTGACCGTCCCCATCTTTTTCCTGAATACACAAAGTTATTCAAGGATGCTTTCCTCGACGATTCCCTTCTTTTATCTGTTGATAGTTGGGGATCAAAGTACAAAGTTCAAAGTGCTGCCCTAATTCTCCTAATTATTTACCAGCATGTTTTGGGTGAACAGAGTGTCCTCCCCAGTTACCTCCTACATCTAAGGTCAGCTGAGGCTCTGTTTTTCCAAGTAGTAGTGCAAGCGACAGCGGAGGTCAAGCAATAAAGACACCAGTAAACAAAGCGAGCATCGACTGGCGTGAAGTAAAGTACACGGTATCATCAAGTGTCAGCACATGACCCCCTCTTGTAGTATTGCCCTAAAACTAAGTGGTAAAGGTGTGGCTGTCGCATGCTAAATATACACTGGTGAAGAGTCGGGTGGTGCAAATGAGTCGGACAGATCGTCAGAATCACGGTGACATTTTGGTGAAACACTCCTGCTGTTGTGATCCGAGTCTTCGGCAGGTCCCTACAGTGACTGGCTGGCCGTTGCCGTTGATTATGCAGTTAGTGCTGCAGGGAACACAAAGGGAGGCTTGTGCTGCGAGCTCTCGGCATTATTACATGTTTGCTCTGCATGCAGAAGTCACGTTGAGCACACGGGCTGGTGGTTTCCAGCCTAACCCTCCCCACCTGAGCACCCGCGCCTCTTGGACGGCGAGCAATCAGATTAGCTTGGCAAACGTATCGCATCGGTCCAAAGCTCGCCCGAACAGGAGGCAGCACACCATACGCTCAAACCTGTCATGTAAACATTGTTCTGAGGTGGGTCCCTACTCACAGATCCAGATCTCTTTCTTCTACACCAGATGTGATGAGTCTGTTCTTTTTTTCCCACTTTCCGTCACATGCGCATCTCCCTCACCCACTTTTCCTTGCGAACAAGCATTGGTTGTACTCTAGCAAGTAACACAGAAAGAATCTCAAGACTCCAGCAGAAGAATACAACCAGAGCAATATACTTACTGTAGTAAACAAACGACAACACACTTCTATATACTGTCACAATCACACCCAGTTGTCATCTCTAATCGCTCAAATCTGAGATGACCCAGTTGTCATCTCAAATCGCCCACGTTTTTCATTCGCGTTACATGATCTGTCCATCCTGGCGGCAGTCTTGGTGGTGGAAACCTTTCGCTGTGTCTGGTCCAGCCCTGGTCAGCTGACTGCTACATTAGACCGTGACTGTCATTGCACATTTCTAAATGTTTCAGTGTTGCATCATCAGAAATTCCCCACGTTTTCCTTTTCCTCCATCATTCTGCTTTGACCCTTGTTTTCTCGCGCTTGGAAATCTGACATGTGACTTGAGCATTTAAAATGAAGCTCATTAGCAATCGGGGGGAAGAAACTTCCATTGCCTCGAGGTTGAATAAACCCTCGTGCATCAGATTCATTTACTTTCCTCTTGAGTCTTTGAGGACAAAAACTCCGCCTTCAGATGTTGCTGTAAAATTTGACAAAGTGTATGTTTAGTTTTTATCCCTGCGCTCACTCGTAAACATGTCCAGCCTAAAGGACTGTAACCTCTTCGAAATGCCCGTTTGATTGCCTGGTGTAAAGTTGTTGTTCTTGTTTTTTTTCAATGACAAAACACAAACTGAAGCTATTCCTGAAGCTCTGGGAGACAAAGGTCAGGAGCTCATGTGGAATCTGTCTTAGGAACATCAAAGGAAAACACTCACTTTGTTGCAGGCATTCCTTCATGCTGATCATAAAGAGTGCATGCCCCCCCCCCCCCAGACTCAAGGTCCCTGACTGTTTCTGCCTTTTCAGACCACCCACTACAAGCAGTACCCGCCGAATGTCAGCAAGATCTACTCCTACTTCGAGTGCAGGCGCAAGAAGGGCTCCCAGTTCAACGAAGTGGTGTTCTTCGGTCTGCAGTACCTTCTGAAGAAATACCTCACAGGTATGTATGTCCCGCGCCCTCAAAGTCACTCTCACAGAACCAGCTCATCCATTAATCTATGGAAGGCGTGTACTGCGATGAACTGAAAGTACATGAGGAGAAGCGTTTTGTTTCAGGCGGCAGTTGCAGAAGAAACGGTGAATGTACGCCTTGTTTTAACACTACAACTAAAGAGTGGAGGTGTCCGACAACATCGGCCCACCAATAGGATCGGCCTGATGTGAAAATGTAACACATGTAAATATCACATTGTTGTTGTTTTGACTTCTAAAAAAACACACTTACTAATGCACAAACGATGACCTCAATGTTTTCAGTGTTCAACACTGATAAAAAAAATAACATGCCCAGAACTATATATTTTATTTTAGTTGCTTTATAACCTGCTGTGCTAGTTGTACAAGACGTTGTACTTGACATTGAAGTAGTCTCCTTATTTGGCCTTTTTTCATTGGAGAACACACCCAGCAGGTGTCGCATTCCAATTAAACATAATGTGTTATTTCCCTGACAGGAGATATGCGACCTTACCTTCGATTAGTTGAGGGGGGGGGGCATGTGTACGATATTGGCTAAAAAGCATATGTAGAACATCCTCCTGCACTGTTAAAAGGAACTATGGAAGAAAAGGTGCACGAGCGTTCAACTTCTTACCCAACAACGTCTTGTGCTTTGATCCTTTTGCCTTTGTGAGCTGGCTTCCAACCTAAATCCTGATCAAGTTGCAATAAAAAGATTTTTAATTTAGCATTTCTGACCCTGAAACTGATATGTAATGGAAGCTTTCATTTTGAAAAGCAGAAAAAAACATATTCAGAGGAGATGTTTCAATCTCCAACTGTTTCATCCAACCATCTGCTGCAAGTCTCAGGAAAACCCACTTCTTTTGTATTGTCGCTGCTCAAGCAACAGCGACTTTAGATACGCATGCTTCTCTTGTGGTCTGACAGCAGCAGCTTTCACGTTCACTTGCGAAACTCGAAGATTGTGTTGATGATCTGAAAATCTGGAAGCCCCAAACAAGGAAATCGCTGAGTTGCAGATGCTTCTCCGTTAAAGTGGCTCTATTTTACACATTTTGGATGTCTTTGTCTTCGTACACAAGTCCACAATGACAAAAATTCATCAGCTCTTTTTCTCAAACACCGTATTTCATTATATCTCGATCGTCTCCTTCAGCCCTAATAGACACCCCTCTAGAAACGAGCAGAATGAGGCTCTTCTGCATTAAGCCCCAACCCTACAAGATGCAGGATGCCTCTGATTGGTTAACTGCTGGTAGCAGTTGTCAGGAGCGAGCCCATACGCCCAGTGTAGAGAAGTTGTCCAATCA
>JASSRZ010000073.1:0-53373 GCA_032164315.1 Malacoctenus gilli
CCGAGGAGGAGGTCATCCCGCCGACACCGCCCTCTCCTTCAGCTCCATCGACCACAGCCCTCCAGACCACCACACTGGTGGTGCCTCCGGCACCGGATTTCTCTCCCCCTCTCCCAACTCCTAACCCTAACCCTAACCCTAACCCTAACCCTAACCCCAACCCTAACCCTAACCCTAATTAATCCCCCCCCCCTTTTTTTATGTGTTACTTTCCTGTTAAGTGTTAGTCTTGTTTTAACCACGGATTTTATCCTTTTACCCCAGTTACTCTTTTCTCCTTCCCCTTCCTCCCCACACCCACAGGACATGAACTCCCAGATAATTTGTAGATGGCCGGCTTTCCTCCCCCCTCTCTATTTAAATACCACTTAACCCCCATTAGCATGTTCACTGTTATTTCTTCGAATTTTTGGCTTTATTGGGGTTATCTTTTGAATTTTAAGAAATTGTTCTTTGACACTTTTTAAATGAGATGAGGGGAGATGCTGATGCCATATTATAACTTGGAGTCATTTAAAAATTTGCATTTTATGGAGTTTTATCTTCCCAGGGTGCTTCCCCCAGAGAGCGGAGCGAGGAGTGGTCTTACGAGCAGCAGTACTTGAAGGAATGTACCAACTTCCAGGAACCCTCCACTATATGATTGATTTATATTCTGTGAGATTTTATTGTGCATGACTCTTTTAACTTAATTTTTTACAATTTTATCTAACTTTATTTATTTATTTATACAACCTTTTATTTAATTTATTTAATTTTATCTATTTTATTCTCTTACCTTTTTTTAATAAATTTTTCCTTCTCACCAGGGGACTGGAGGACTCCCTCCCCCATTCTGGAGGGCTTTCCTGACATCCTCAGGAGGTGCTGCTGCATAATTGTTGATACGTCCCCTCCCTCCCTAACCAACACCCCCCCCCCCCCCATCACCCTCCCTTCTGACTCCTCACCCTGTACCACACCCCTAACCTTAACCTAACCTAACCCTGACCCCTAACCCCAACCCTAATTCTTCCGGTTTTGAATCTTATTATATTCTTTTTATTTATTTTATTGTATTTATTTTTTTATATTATTTTAATTATTTTCAATATATTTTTTATTCATTTTATTTATTTAATTTAAATTTAATTCATTTAATTTATTTGGTTGTTTGTTCAATTTATGATTGATTTACTAGCCTTTTATTATTCTTACCTATGGTTTAACACCGTTTTTTTTAAAAGGATTATTCTGCCCTGTCTGGAGACCCCGTTTTTAACGTAACAATCCACCCCTGGATGCTGGCCGCCAACATGACCTGGTCCCCTCCTTCATTCTTTTATGGTTTTCTTTTAGATTTAATGTTGATCGCCAATTTTTATATCGAAGCCTATGGCCCGTGCCTCTCTTTTCGTCCCCTAAATCCTAACCCTAACCCTAACCCTAACACCAACCCCTAACCCTAATCCTAACCCTCTAACCCTAACCCAACTCAAGAACACATTGTCATGAAAACAATTCAGGGAGTTTCTGCTTTTAATGAATCACACAGGTTATGCACAGATTAACACAGTATTTCCATGTTATTATATTTTTCTCACAATAGGAATGACTACAAAGCTCAATGTAATGCAATACTTTTACCATTAATTTTCACAACAGTGTCTTTTCTAATACAACATTGAACAGAAACAGATTTGTTGCATTTTCCAAACCCGAAAAAAGTTGATTAGATGCACGTTACTTTTGTGAAGAGAATACATAACATGAACATACATAAAACCTTTGACATACTATGTGACGATGACACAAGTCATTTCCACCATAAATGTGTTGAAGACATTTAAACTACTGTCACTAAATAAATTACTTATATATTCATAGGGAACATATAAAACACTCAACAAAAATGATGACAAAATGATCAGAGATTCATACAAATAACATTTACAAAAAATTATCAACTGATTAGAATAAAACATAAAATGTTGCAAGAATATTCACTCATTGCACTTGTTTGTATTTTTGGCTTTCCAAGACTTGTAGGTGGGTGGGTGAGGAGGGGGGGGGGCTTTATAGAGTTTGTTTGCATCTGCCTTCATTAAATCGGCTCTTTGCCTTAAAATAAGTTTGCTGCTCACATTTGCCTCAAACCAATGATCATCTGAATGAGGCACTGTAGAGTCACCGTCATTGTTTGTTTCTCTTTTTGCATTCTGCATTCTCAACGTTGGTTAGCTGGTTAATGAACAGAAAATGCATGGCAGCGAAAGTTTTTCATCCAGTCCAACCTTTCTTCCTCATCTTGAGCAATCATGATCTTCATTTTGTGCTGATGTCACTTTTTCCTCCTACAACGGTAGCAGCATGCATGGCATCTTCCTCCATCTTCTTCCCCCACGATGTCTTCCTTCACCATATATGGTGGTGGGGGGGCAGAGCTGGAAACACCATACGGGTTCCCATCGTTGCTGCTCACAGCCATCGGATTGGCTATCACCGTCGAAACATCATCAGATGTGCGTAGCTTGGCCCGTGGGATGTGCACCTCACTGTAGGGGTTATCTGGAGTCACATTAATCTTTGATTGCATTGTGGCGTTTCACTGAATTGCTGGCCAATCATAAGGCAGCAAAAACTCGCGACAAAACTCTGCAACAAAAAAAAGCGTAAGTCAGGTCACAGTGAACTTAAAGTCATCCAACTTCAATCCTCAGTTCATAACAATCATCATCAGGTCATTGTTCTGAAGCTTAACTTTGGTTAGAATTGCACATTGAGGGATTATTTAGCCCGAGGGAGCCTTCACAGCATTCGATGACCCTTTCCCACAGGCAAGTTTGTGTCAGCACTGTACTGCCTCTGATATATTATGTCAGCAGTGTGATTGATGCAAGTACACCAAGAGAAAATGACTTTGAAAAACACACATCCACTATTGTTTTGGAAGCAGCTCAACACCTCCACGTCCAATCGAGTCACCTGGCGGCTTTACTAGTCACACCTCATCGCTTCAACTCTTCTGAAACAGACAGCCGGCTTGATGTGCGCCGCCCTCGCTGACTTAATGGAAAGGCTTTACTGGCCGACTGAAGACAGGAAAATGTCGTATACGTGAGAGGATGCTGTCAGGTGACTACTCTGCTGCTGAAGTTACTATTGGAAACACTACTTGGTCTTTTTTTACTCACCTCCTCAGTGATATGGTCAAAATATCAGTCAGCCACAAATTGCAGAGTGTTCACAGTCGTTCTGCAGATAGCAGGAGCAAAACAGGTGGCTAGTTAAAAAAACTTGCTTCTGTGCTGTGTGTGGGTTTTTCAGACATGTGCATGAGAGACTGACAGAACACAAACAGCAGTAAAGACAGTTCCCAGTGATCAACACAGACACGACATGTGAGGCGAGTCCCTGGGAGCGAGACATTGAAGGACCTGAACTCGTGTGTGTGTGTGTGTGTGTGTGTGTGTGTGTGTGTGTGTGTGTGTGTATGCGTGTGTATGCGTGTGCGTGTGCGTGCATGTGCGTGTGTGTGCGTGTGCGTGTGTGTACAGGATGGATGGATTATCACTTGCATACTTTGTCAAAACTGCAGTACATGAAAAATTTCACTCAGCTGACACATTCAAAGTGGTGAGTCATATTCACAAATGAATCATTTAATGAACAGCAAATTACTGCTAATCATTGATCTTCAAATTGGCTACTGACTAAATGGATACTTTTAAGTTCAGTCGCGATCTCCACATTACAGTCACAGCTGAATTTGTTCCGAATGTATTTTGAGTGAGTCAGTGTTTTATGATTACGAGGCAGCAATCTGAGGACCTCGCTTGTCCCTGTAATCTCACACAATGTGTTTGAATGCGTGTTACAGTACATTTAACTTCCAAGAGTTTTTCTCTGTGAATAAGAGTAACGGATGGTAAAAAGCTCGGACTCACCTGTTCAAAACTTCACCAGTCCTTCTGTTGCTTGGAACCTTTTCCTTTTTCTTTGAGGACACATACATTTAAAGTGAAAGAAGCGAAACAACCAAGCTGACTGTTCCGTCTCTTGGTCCTTCAAGTGAGTTCACGCCACTGCCTCACCCAAACTGGTAGAACAACCCCCCCCCCCGCCCTACCCACCCATTCCTGACACAGACACACGCTCACTTGCTTGCTTACACACACACGCACGCGCACACACACACACGCCTTTCTTCCTTCTCCTCCCCTAAATCTTCCGTCCAGGACGTATTGATTTGGTCTTTTTAAGGTGCTGTTGATTTGAACAATGGTTTGACGGGACAGGAACAGATTTCAGCTCCCAGGAATTACCAGCCGAGCTGTCGGCGAGAAGAAGGCGAGAAGGGTGCTGCTTTCAACAGACGTCAGTGAACTCATCACGGTTGGGCTGCTGAACCAGTTGGACAGAAACTGGGTCTCAGCTGTCATTTCATTGTTATTCCTCCTTCAGCCCCACCCACCGTTTGCTCCTTTGGAAGCCTTTGCTGTGTGGAATGGCGCAGCTACTTTCAGAGACACATTTGTTTGAACATTTGAATCAAGGCCATGAGGTTGTGTCCAACGGGTCCTGTTCAACGGTTGCATTTTCTCCCATCTGCATCACGGTGTGCTTGTCACAGTTGTAGGAGTATTTCTGACAGAGGTGCCTGTGTGTGGACGTATCTGTCTCGTGGTGCCCTGCTGCACTTTGCGTGCAGATCACTGTCAGGAGCAGAAGAACACACCTGCTGCAATGACAACCAGTCCCTGGAAAGTTCAAGAACTTCATGAAAGGTTCCTTGTCGAGGAAGGCGATGCATCGCCGGTCAACGAATACCAGGATACAATAGCCAGGAGCTGTGTGGTCTGTCCCACTTCACCCCAGATGGCATGGGCTCGTACGCGACCGCTGGAGCGACTGGGGCGACTGGAGCCCTCAGCCGGATTCTCCAGCATCCCGCTGCTGTGAAGTGCAAGATGCCAATGAGGACCAGGATCATCTGCAGCTCTTGTGGTGGGAAGGCACAAAGTGGGGCTTCTGTTGGTGGGCACGTTCCTCGGAGTGCTTTGACAGTGAATGAAACGACCACCTTTGTCCTCCTCTCCCCCCTTTGCAGTCACTCCTCTCCCTCCTGCTGCCCCCTCCTGTTCCGTTTCCCGCGGAAGCCCCTCCCTGTTAGCCGATAGCAGTTAGCGCTGGTTTGGAAGGACCGAGAAAAACCGGGAAACAGACGGCAAACACAGGGCAGAAGATGACCTGAGCACGCCGAAGGACTGCAGAGGACTCCAGTGACTGGGCAGCGTCCCATCCACCGAGCAACGTCGCTTACCGGTGCGTTGGTGCGGCCGTCAAGAGGCGGGAGGAAGGGAAAAGCCCCGATCCTGCTCGGCAGTCCTTCGACGCCGCCTGGCCACCGTCAGTCCGCTGTTGACCGGAGAAACGGGGCGAACTCTGACGGGAGGAGGCGCCCGTTAATGTCTGCGTTCGCCAGTGTCCGCTGGCCTTTCGGGGCCACTCTGGTCACACTTGGGTCACTGTGGCGAACTCGTTGGCCCCTCTCCGCCTCCGTTACCGGGAATGCCGCACTCCATCCTGTTAGCCTGCTAGCTCCCGTTCCCTGCTAGTGCGGCTGAGGATGAGCGGCTCGTGGAGCTCTGCCCCGTTTTACTGTACTGCTCCCGTGGAGGTACTCTGAGAACGGCGCGGACCCCCGACGCCCCCTGTTCACGCAGAGGCAGCGAGTGTGTGTCGGTGTCCATGCTGTAGATGTGAACCGTTTAGGTTGAGGAGGAGAGGGTCAGGGTTTGACAGGAGCGGCGGCGGCGGCGGCGGGGAGGGGGGGGCTGTTTGGAGCCCAGTCATTGTTTTCACCCCGGCGGAGCTGAGCTCCTGTCCTGCTCTGTGTCCACAGAGGACCATGCTGTCTGTCCCTGTTCCTCCTCGCCGTTAGAGTGACACGCTGATCCGGGATGGGCTTCGGTCGGGACCTGAGGAATTCCCACGAGGGGCTACTGAAGCTGCAGGACTGGGAGTTAAAGGTACCGCTGACGCTCGCTGGCTCGCTCGTTCGCTCCGTCTCTCTCTCTCTCTCTCTCTCTCTCTCTCTCTCTCTCTCTCTGTATAGAACTACTTTCTCGTTGTATTCCTTTTTCAGTGTTACTGCCGCTGCTTGCAGCATGTGGAGCGTGCGGCCTGTCAGTCACTTTTCCAGTTGGAGACGTGTGATTTGATCTGTTCCTTTCATATCACCAAACTTTGTAACAGCGCATGCGTGCTCCGTCCTGTCTTCCTGAGATGCCCTACTGCTGAAGTGTGTGCGCGGGCACACACACACACACACACACACACACACACCTGTGTGTAGAAGGGAGCGTGTGCATTTTTTTATGGAGGTGATTGTGAAAGGATTTCCACCAAGACATTCTTTTTGTTTGTGATGTTGACCTTCCTCTCTGACGGGAGGCACTGAGATGTGACCAGACTGAAGCGGGCGGGCTGGAGAGGCCCGAGCAGCCCGTCGGCTCATTGTCCTTCTCAAACGTTCAGGTTAAAGAACTTTTTCACCGCTCGAAACCCAAACAAGGATTTCAGTGGCCGCAGGACTGTTTCCCGTCTCAGAAAGTACAAGCACCTTCAACATCATTGAAACATGGCACCAAGCAAGTGTGCGTTACGATTGGTTGAAATATCAGAAGCAAGGGAGGGAACCATGATGGGACTTCTCGCTCAGATGGCCGGAGCGGATATTTGGACAGGTTCCTGCAGCCTCGTGGCCCTTTGATGAGTTCTCCCCTCTGGAGGTGTCCGCTGGCCCTCACCTTGGTTGGCTGAGGCCTTTTTTTCCGAACCTGTGGCTTGCGCGGCGCCCTGCTGTGTGGCGGTCACCTGACGTGGACAATGTGTTTCCCTCCAGTTGCTGGAAACAGTGAAGCGCTTCATGACTCTGCGGGTGAAGAGCGACAAAGAGTATGCCGCTCTGCTTCTCAGCACGACTCAACAAACAGAGAAACAAGAAGCTGCCGACTACGTCAGCACCGTCAGCAAGGTGAGGAGCTTCCTGATGGGTTTGTGGGTGGAGCTGACTGCTACGCAGGGACTCAGTGTGTGTGTGTGTGTGTGTGTGTGTGTGTGTGTGTGTGTGTGGGTGTGTGTGTGCCTGCCTGCCTGCCTGCCTGCCTGCCTGCCTGCCTGCCTGCCTGCCTGCCTGCCTGCCTGCCTGTCGGCCTGCTAGTCATGGTCGCAGGTGATCCGACAGACGGAGGCACTCGGCCGGATCATGAGGAGTCACGCTGACGACCTGAACTCTGGTCCCCTGCACCGGCTCGCCACGCTGATCCGGGACAAGCAGCAAGTGAAGAAGAGTTACCAGAGTCTTCATCAGCAACTTGAGAGCCACAACCACAAGGTGACACTGTTGTCCGACTTACATGCTGTCAGTCCCACAGCCAAGTGCCTGAGATCCCTCCAAAGGGACTGAGGTTCAGGTCTTTGTCAAATTCTGCTTCTCATGTGGTGGCTCGTTGATGTTCCTTGTTGCTAGGTAACCAGGAGTGACCTGGAGAAGCTGAAAGTGTCGTATCGTCAGATGAGTCGCGAGGCAAACAGTGCCAAAGACAAGTACAGAGAAGCTCTGACAAAAGGTTCGTTCTCATCCAGCCGAATCGGTGTCAGCTCTCCGAGTGCCTCTCAAGCCTCCCTTTGTATCGCTCTCGTCCAATCACAGGCAGGGAGGCGGAGCGTGCCCGTGAGCGCTATGACAAAACAACTGCGAAGCTCCACAACCTTCACAATCAGTATGTGCTGGCGGTGTGCGGCGCTCGAACGCAGCAAGACCAACACCGGCACCATGCCGCACCCACGCTGCTGGACGCCTTGCAGAGGATGCAGGAGGATATGACGCTCGCACTGTGAGTCACATGACTTGAGTGAGACCAACCTGGAGGAGTATTTCCGTGTATTCCTGCAGTAACAGTATCCTGGAAGAGTACTTTCGGGTATTCCTGCAGTAAAAGTATCCTGGAGGAGTATGTTTGTGTCTTCCCGCAGTAAAAGTATCCTGGAGGAGTACTGTGAGATCAGCAGCCTCCTGACGGAAGAGGTGGTGAAGGTGCATCAGCAGCTCTTGGCTGCCGTGCAGCAGATCGATCCTCTGGCTGAGTACCAACACTTCATTGACGCCTATAGGTCAGAGTCTGACACGCACACACTGGTTTGCGTGGACAGCCTGGTGCCCATGGTAACCTGTCTGGCCGTCTCGCAGGTCTCCGGAGAAGCCAGAAGCAAGTGTGGACTTTGACATTTCTTTATTGGAGGAGACGGAAAACCTTCCAGCCAATGAGATCCTGTGGAATACGTTGACAGCGGAGAGCCTCCAGTCCATGTGAGGCACTGCTCCGGCCCTGACACAACCGCTGTGCGCTGCGTGAACCTGCTCCACCTTTGTTTTGCGTCCTCAGGTTGTCCTCGGCCACAGAGGAACTGACACTGACCAAACAGAATTTGCAGACGAAGGAGGCATTGGCGAACGACCTCGATGCCAAAATCCAGACGAGTCAGCAGAGCGGGGAGAGAAAGAGCGAGTGAGTGCGAGAGGGTGTGGTCTGTAACGGTGCGGGCCCGTCTCCGTCTCCATTGGTGCCGACTGTCCTTCTGTGTCTCTTGCCGTCAGCTGTGTACTACTCCTCAGTCAGAAGCTCTCTCTTCTGGAGCTGCGACACGCCGTCCAATCGCTGCGCAGCTCAGAGGCACGTCTTGCTTCTCAAAAAGCCCTTCTGGATGCCAAGCTGGCGGCCGCTGCGTCTCCTCCACCCCCTCCGGCCGCCCTGGCGCTGCCATACGAAGATGACGCGCGCTCTGTTGGATCTACTGTAAACATGCAGTCGTTGATCGAAGTTGTGATTGGCAGTCGGACTGCCGGAATAACGCTGTGATTGATGTTTTCAGGATAAAACCAAAGAGAAAAGTTCCCGCTTCGACACTCTGCGCCAATCCTTGGCAGGGATGATCAGATCTCCGAAAGCCATGCTGGGTTCCTCCAACTCGGTTAGAAACGCATTTCCTGAACTCTCCCTTGTCCCTCTGTCGCGCGGCCAATTCACCTCAAATCAAACCTAACTACGGTCTCGATTGCATCGTGGTGCGAGGGAGGCACACTTCAGTCATGGTTAGTTAGGAGGCACTGGCGAAGGTTAGTCTCCTTCAGCGACCTGTCAGGAGACGGTCACTTCGTCACAGAAGAGAGCTGAGCTGAGGGCGAGCTGCGTCGGCGGGAGAGGACGCTGATGTCAAGCTGATAAATGACAAGGACAACAGGCAACGGGAGATTCGAACGTTCGGGGACGACGACGGCTACGTCTTCGCAGCACGCATGAGCCTGTTGGGGCTTCAGGAGGGCTTCCAGTGGCATGATCGGCCCCCGTTCAGACAGTCGGGCGTGATCGGTGCATTGGAGTCTGAGCAGCTGCTTTCGGGAGTGATCCTGACCTCAGGTCTCTGTTGTGTTTACTGGCATGCAGCAGTTTTTTGATGTCATTCCCACATCGGAGCGCCCCCTGGCAGAGCAGGAGTGGTACCATGGAGCCATTCCTCGCACGGAGGCACAGGAGTTACTACGGCAACAAGGAGACTTCCTGGTCAGAGAGAGTCACGGCAAACCGGGCGAGTACGTCCTCTCTGTGTTCGCTGACGATCAAAGACGCCACTTCATCATCCAGTATGCGGATGTAAGTATACGCAAGGCATCACAACACTTGGCACCCAGCACAAAACGACACCACGTTTGGGTTGTAAGAAGTAGTCCCCTTTTTTTCCTGCGCGTGAGAGAGAGAGAGAAACATAACGAATCGAAGCGGGTGCTCGTCCCTCTGTGCCGCTCTGTCTGACAGAGTCAGTACCGCTTCGAAGGGACAGGCTTCTCCAACATCCCTCAGCTCATCGAGCATCACTTCTCCACCAAGCAAGTCATCACCAAGAAGTCTGGAGTGGTGCTGCTGAACCCCGTCATCAAGGCAACGACCCGCCTCCACGCCTCCTTGTACATATGTGTGAGAGACGGTGTGGTTCTCACAGCTGCTTCTGCTCCGTCTGCAGGACAAGAAGTGGATCCTGAACCACGAAGACGTGACGCTGGGGGAGCTGCTCGGAAAGGTGACCCTGCTTCCTCCTCATCTGCCCTGCTTTGCCTTTGAGCGCTGCTCCGAGTGTCTCTGTCTAAACCCCCCTTCGTGCCTTTTGCTGGTGACCAGGGGAACTTTGGCGAGGTGTTCAAAGGAACACTTCAGCGTGACAAAACAGCCGTTGCTGTTAAAACGTGTAAAGAAGATCTACCACCAGAGCTGAAGATCCGCTTTCTGTCCGAGGCCAGGTGAGCCCCGTGAACAAACAAGCAGACAGACACAGACAGAGAAAACAAGTGAAATTGCAGAAAAACGGACAGACAGACG
Organism: Malacoctenus gilli; assembly: GCA_032164315.1. Taxonomy (NCBI): domain Eukaryota; kingdom Metazoa; phylum Chordata; class Actinopteri; order Blenniiformes; family Labrisomidae; genus Malacoctenus; species Malacoctenus gilli. The sequence goes on from JASSRZ010000073.1 coordinate 10,416, forward strand.
GACAGAAAGCAGACCGACCTGTCTCGGAACGTACTTGAGACCTTTCCATGGTGGAAAGATCGACGTCGTTCTGCTTTTCGATTGGCTGCCTGAGAACTTGGAGGCAAACCGGGCTGGAGTGTGACTTCCTGTTTTTCCATTGGCTGCAGGATCCTGAAGCAGTACGACCATCCGAACATTGTGAAGCTGATCGGAGTGTGTACACAGCGGCAGCCCATCTACATTGTCATGGAGCTTGTTCCTGGTAGGTGGAGCTTCTCTGGCAGCAACATCATACTTTCTTTTATTGGTCGGTCTGTAACGTTGTGTGACCAATGCCAGGAGGAGACTTTCTGTCCTTTCTGAGGAAAAAGAAGGATGAGCTGAAGACCAAACAGCTGGTTCGCTTTGCTGTCGATGCTGCAGCTGGAATGGCGTATCTGGAGAGTAAGAACTGCATTCACAGGTGAGCAGCGAACTCGGGCAGCTTCGTAGCAACTGGTGACTTATGTGCAAAAGGAGAAAAAAGATCCTCAGGATCTCAACGTGGACACACTTGAGAAAAGAACACAAACCTGTAGCAGCACATAAAGACCAGAACTGAAACTGTAAACTCAATCTCACAATCTGAACTGCAGAAAAGGTTACGGGGGGGGTCATGCTCATTGAGGGGCCTAAATTTGATTTCGAGTTGAACCAGCCCAGCTAGTTCGTACAATGTTCCCTTTAATGGATGATAACAAGATTAGCTCTCATAAGTGTCATCTGTCGTGTTGAGGCTGGCTTTAGCAGCTTTGTAGCGATGTAACCATGACAGCAGACTGGCCACAGGTAAGCCGTGTTCTAACTGGGTAACCTGGCGACTCTTTCAGGGATCTCGCAGCAAGAAACTGTTTGGTGGGAGACGGCAGTGTGTTGAAAATCAGTGACTTTGGGATGAGTCGTCAGGAGGACGATGGCGTTTATTCTTCATCTGGACTGAAACAGATCCCCATTAAGTGGACGGCACCTGAGGCCCTCAATTACGGTAGCAGCTCATACTCGCATGACAGCCTCACCTCTCGTCGTCCATCGAACCCTCCCCGCGCCCCGTCTTTGCTTGTTGCTCATACGTGTCATACTTGCACCGCGTCCTCTGCTCTGATTGTGGTGGCTGACTCTGTCCTCCGTCTCAGGCCGCTACAGCTCAGAGAGCGATGTTTGGAGTTACGGAATTCTGCTTTGGGAAACTTTCAGTCTGGGGGTGTGTCCTTATCCTGGGATGACCAATCAACAGGCCCGGGAACAGGTGGAGAAAGGTAAAATTAACAAAGGGAACATTCAGTTCAAGTTGTGAAACCTCAATACCACAATGATCCTTTCTAAGAGAGAGAGCAGAGTACAGTGGAGAGGAAAAAACAGCGTATAGTGGAGAGAGAGAGAGCAAGAGAGAGAGAACAGAGGACAGTGGAGAGAAAACAGGACAGTGAAGAGAGAGAACAGGGTGCAGTGGAAGGAGAACAGAGTAAAGTGGAGAGAGCTAACAGAGTACAATAGAGAGAGAGAACAGAGTACAGTGGGGAGAGAGCGAACAGAGTATGATGGAGAGAAAACTGTACAGTGGCAAGAGAGACGGAACAGAGCACAGTGGAGAGAGAGGCAGCAGAGTATAGTGGGGAGAGAGAGAACAGTACAGCGAAGACAGAGAACAGAGTACAGTGGAGAGAAAGAGAACAGAGCATCGTGGGGAGAAAACTACAGTGGAGAGAGTGACAACAGAGTATAGTAAAGAGAGAGACGGAACAGAGAGTGCAGGACTTTAGGTTTCCCTGGACAATGGAGGTGTGCCTGAGCTGTGACTGTGATCCTTCTTCCTAGGCTTCAGGATGGCCTGCCCTCAGCGTTGCCCTGATGATGTGTATAAAGTGATGCAGCGTTGCTGGCAATACAACCAAGAGGACCGGCCCAAGTTTTCCGAGCTCCAACGGGATCTCGCCGCCATCAAAAAGAAATGACATCACCGGTTGCATCCTCTGAATCGACACTTGAGTCATGTCACATTGTGGGTGTGGCCTCTCTGACCTTCAGAGAGTCAGGAATCATGGAGGTGATGCTGCCATTTCACGAGTGATGTCATTTGTTTGTGTAGCACCTGCTGCCTTAAGAGACAAACCACTTCCTGTAAGTATGTGGCTGTTGGTCAGCTGCTCATCGCGTGAAACACGACACCATAAAAAATGGTAAACACTAAAGCAAACAACAAACATGATGAACAAACAGTAAAGTAATAAGCTCTGAAGTCAACTCTAGAATTAACAGTAAACATAAATGAACAGGCAGCCTTGTTCCGTTTCTTAACTTGCATCTTTTATTTATTATTAAAAAATATTCTTCCATCAAAAATCCAAAGGAATGAAACTGTGAAGACGACAAACTTTAAGCCATGCCCTTTCAATTCACCTGTGCTGTAACCATGGAAACATGGTTTTTGTCTCTGCAAACCAATCAGTTCTCAACAGTAAATATTACTGCCTTTTTATTTATTTCTTTATTATTTTGGGGGAAATTTTAGATCCACTTTGATTTGAAGAAAAGAAAGACTGACTTTGAACACCAGCTTCCAGTCATTGGCAGAACTCCCCCACCAGCGTTGAACAGTCAGTCGTGCAGATTTGAAAGAAAAACCAATTTACACCCTTCGTCAATTTGAAAGGCTTTGTTGTCATGGTCATTTCAGACAAACGTAATGAAATGGGTTCGCGTTAGGTTTGCATCATTTCACAAACTGTGAGGGGGATGGAGCACAAATATTAACTGTCACTGTAAAAAAACAAAAAAATAACTACTTAATGTTTTTATTGTTTTTACTTTCAACACATCTCTTTATATTAAGTATAAAAAATGTATCATTTGTGAAAATAAATTGTATGTAAACTGAGTTGCAGCATCATTCCTTTATCTGGAAATTATATCCAAGACTTCTTTCTAAGCCTTTCTGCGTAATCAGTTGGAAACGCCTCGTGTCGCTCAACCGACTGCTCAGTACCCCAGGACAGAGGCGCTTCTTAGTGCTAATAACATCAATCAATGATGGAGGCGAAGTGTCCGGTATCTCCAAAAACTCTTTAATACTGCAGCTCTCATGTACACAACCTTCAGTACAAGTTTTACAAAATGGATTTACTTTGCATACTCGCTTTAAAACTGTAAACTTCCAAACAGGGTCGATAGTGTGGTTGGTTTGAGGTGGGGCTTGAAGCCGATGCGCTCATTAATGAGCTCCGCCCTTGACGTGGCTGTGGAAGAAGATCCTGAGGCCCCGCCCCCGATTATGTCGACACTGATGACAGAGGCTCCTCCCACTCCACCTCCTGCCTCGGCTTCCTCTCGTTGACGCTTCCGTGCCTAAAATGACCAGAAACGGTCTGAGTGCCATCAAACCGCAGCTCCCGGTCTCTGTGAGGGCGGACAATTCGCATGTGGCGCCGCTTCTCACCTCCAGCTCTTTCTTGACACTCTCGAACTCCTCCGTGTCATCGATCTTCAGCTCCAGACGAGTCGGTTTCCTCCGTAACATGTTGGACTTCTTTGGTCAAACTGCACGCACACAAAATGATCAGAAACACCACTTGAGTGGCTGCGAGCGAAACATCCGTCGTCCCAGCACACCTGAGCTGACTGATCTTGACGGCTTCTCTTCGCCCACGGACGGTTTGCACGAACCTGCCCGGAGGACACTGAGCGGTTCTCGGTCCCGATGTTCAGCTTCCCAGGACGCAGTCCCTCATCCACGGGGATCTGGAGCCAGGTGCGCGACACTTCCGACACTGGCCGCGGTTTGAACGGCTTTTTGACCTCCTGGGTCCTTTCGAGAAAGCACCAACCTTCAAGCTCGGACTGCCGTTCGGCAGTCGCACCTCCGCGGCTCACAAGGCGTCGCAAAGGTGGCTCGTTTTCCCGTCGTGCGACATGCCCGCGCAGAGCTCAAGAGCCTGCTTCCACAATTGCCCGGAAGAGCAAGCATCGGCACGGAAGATGAAGACGCGTTGACATCCGGGTCATCGAGCTCGCGCTCATTGTTTCCTGGTGAGTTTCTTTCCCGTCCTTACATCAAAGATTTTTTTCATTCTTGGGGTTGAAGTTGTGTGAGCCGACAAACTTCGGTGTCAGGAGGGCGTCGGTGAGTCTCTGCTCGCGGTGTTCACGCTCCCCTCTTCCGAACGCGCGGTGAACCTCAGCGAACCGCGGCACCGACGCCTCGTTAGCCGAGTCAGGCCGTCGTTGTGGCGCGTGAGGTCCTTGAGCGACGCTGCAGAGAGATTTGAAGCAGCTGTGGATCTAAAGTGGCGCAGTTCGGTTAAAAAATGTCGCCTGGTGTTTTGATGGTGACGGGTTAGGGTTAGGGTGTCCGCTTGACCGCTCGCTTGCTTGCTCAGTGGTTGGGTCTGGTTTATTCCCATGCGGTTTGCATCACTTCATCTTTCTTCAGTTTGCTACTCTGCACAGTGACGGCTATATCCTGGACTGTCTTTTCTTGGGAATGTTGCAGCGCCTCCTACAGGCGGGACATGTAACATTTCAGCTTTCTGAGTGGATTCGAATGAGCGAACCCTTTTCTAGTATGAATGCGTTTATGGGGAACTTTCAAAAAGCAGCATTTCTGTCTCCATGGGAACAAGTCTTGAAGCAAGTCGAGGGCCTGAGGTCCGATCAACACTCGGAGAGGGTTTTACTCTGTGATCTGTCCCGACTCGGACACCGGGGTCTGAAATGCTCCTCTGAAGCTTGTGGTCACCCCACTTACTGGCCCCAGGGTTCCAGGCGGGTTTGCTTTGTGTGACTAATCAAAGACAAAGCAGGCAACACTGCAGACCTCAACGTTAAAACACGATGTCAACATTGATGTTGTTGATCGTCACGAAATGAGCCGGGCGTTTTTCCAAAGATCATATTGGTTCCGTCTGCACGGTCTGATACAGGTCGAGCACTTGTTTTAAATACGTTCTAAGGCACGTTAAGCAGTCCTGGTGAGTTACCGGGGCAACGCGTCTCAATAGAAAGTCAACCATCTGTTGTACTGACAACCAGAGGAACTGTGAAGGTTTGTGGATAAGCGGAAGTCCACTGATTTTAGCTCCCAGGGATTTTCTGTAGCTTTTATGTTTCATGACTTGGTCTCTTGACAATCATCCTCTCTCCATCGCATCCTTTAGTGTAATTTTTTCAGCAAAAGAGCATCAAGATGTCGGATGAAGAGGACGCGGCTCCAGCAATGAAGAAGAGCCGAGTTTTCTACGGCAGCCTGGAGGAGAAGGAGCGCGAGCGTCTCAGCGCTGAGGCAACGAGTGGCGCCAAGGCAGGAAACGATGCGGTGAAGGCAGGAATCGAGGCGGGAAACATCAACATCTCCTCAGGTGAGTCAGGCGCAGAGGTGCCGAGCGGGAACGTGGAGTTCAGGAAACAAACGCTGCGCATTTCCAGTCCCAAACATAAACGAGCTTTGTTCAGACAGTACACAAACATCAAATGCTTGCTTTTGGTAAGCAAATGCAGCTGGTATGCACTCAGTAAAAACCAGTCTGTTTACAGTCAGTAAGAAAAAACAACCCGTTTGGAGTCCGTAAATAAACGGCCTGTCTGCAGTCGGCAAACAACATCCATCGTGTCCACGAAAACCAAGCGTCAGTTGACTTGGTGCCCATCGTGCATTGCAGGGGAAACTATGGAGATGGAGGAGCGGGTCAGCGAGCGGCAGCAGGAGGCGCTGGCCGAGTTCGAGCGGCGGCGGCGAGCAAGGCAGATTACCGTCTCCACCGACGACGCCGAGGTGAAGGCGGGCCTCCGAGCGCTCGGAGAGCCGATCACGTTGTTCGGAGAGGGACCGGCTGATCGGCGGGAGAGGTTGGAGATTTCAAACTCTGCTCCAGACTGAAGTAGTAAACATCCCCCATCCTTGCTCACATAAGTGGCTCCCAACTTGTGGTTGTGTTTGTGTTCAGGCTGCGCAGCATCCTGTCTGTGGTCGGTCCAGATGCCCTGAAGAAGTCCCGCAAAGACGAGGAAAGGGCCAAGAGGTCGCACGACGAGGTCAGAAACTCACACGGGCTCCTTTGAGCACACACACGCAGGAAGGACTGGACCACAATTGTATCTGAAAGGCTCCTCAGGACCAAATCGTCTGCGACGTCGGTCTGTTTGTTCCTGTCCGATGGGCCGACGGACCATCGTTAGAGGACATTAAGAAAGAAAAATGAAGACAGTGAACGTCAACGTTATTCGATCGTATGAGTGAATGTTTTTGTATGTGTATATATCAATAGTCGGTCTACTAATTGGTGGTACTGTGGGTAAAAATGAGTGACCAGTCCACTGAGCCAAAGGAACTAGTTGTGTGGCAAAAAGTTTGAACAGCTTTCATTCATTCATTCATGAACATCTAAAGTCCAACACGCCGTCTAAAACTCGTTCAAGCGTGAACTTCTTTTCTTGGATAAATCGCAGTGTCAACAAACGTGGTACCATGAAGGCTCCGCCTCCCTGAAGGACGCCAGGCTCTGGTTGGCCAAATACTCTTTACCCCGGTGAGTCCTCAACACAGTGATGCTCTGTGGGAGCAGAGCTCGCCACGACCGCCAGCCCGGGCGACGTTGCCCGTGGCGAGCTCACGCTGCGATCGGTCTTTCAGGGCGATGAGGCGCCTGGAGACGGCGCGCGTAGAAAGGGATGTTACCGAGTCAACCAGAGCGATCCGGCAGCAGGAGCTGCACAAGAGCCTGCGGGTGAGCTGGCGGTCATGACATCACTGACGACGACACCGGCGATCCCAGAATTGCATCGCCAACATGGCCGAAATGTCTTTTGCAGAACTTGAACAACTTCTGCAGTCAGATCGGCGACGACCGGCCCATCAGCTTCTGTCACTTCAGCCCCGACTCCAAAATGTTGGCCACAGCCTCCTGGTAACGAGCGCCCGCCCCCCGCTGTCCGTCGCTAGAGACGAGGCGTGACGACGTTCGCGTGAATTGAGATGTGACGAGCTGCGAGCTTGTTCAGAGGACCTTGGAGATCCACTGCTTCTGTGCTGTTACCCGCAGGAGTGGTCTGTGTAAGCTGTGGTCCATCCCTGACTGCAGCCTCATCCATACGCTCAGAGGTAGGTCCAACCCTCCGTGCGTGTTTCTCCTTCACTTTGTGGCAGTTTGTGTTAAATATCACTGTTATTGGATAGGAGAGAGGAGACCTGTCTGTTTTTCGTCACTGAGACTCCACCCCATCTCTATTCTCTTTCTGATTGGCTAAAGGACACAACACCAATGTTGGTGCTGTTGTCTTTCGCCCTCAGGCTGGCATCTCCCTCAACCAATCAGATGTCAGCTTGGCCTCGTGTGCTGCCGATGGAACTGTGAAGCTGTGGAGCATGGACAGGTGAGTGTGCGATCAGGTGCACAGCGACCGAAAGAAAAGAACCAATCGGACACCGGCGGGACGCCTGGATGACGTGGCCGTGTTGCTTCCGTGTTCCCTCAGCGACGAACCCGTGGCCGACATCGAGGGACACAGTGAGCGAGTGTCTCGCGTCGCCTGGCACCCGTCTGGAAGGTTCCTGGGAACCACTTGGTAACTCCTGCCATCAGACGTGTACATTTTCATCCGTTATGGATGACTATGGAGTATTGCATGCATGTTCACTTTGCTTCTCAACAGTCTTCAACCCATGTGCTCATAATGCTGATGCCGTGTACTGCGTGTACTTTGACGTAGCTACGACAACTCGTGGCGTCTGTGGGATCTGGAAGTTCAGGAGGAAATCCTTCATCAGGAAGGTCACAGCAAGGGAGTCCACGACCTGAGCTTCCACCCCGACGGCTCCCTGGTGGCTACTGGGTAAATACTCTGTCATGTACCCTGTACGCGCAGTACTGCATTGTGTACCTGGCAAGTGCTGCCGTCCATTTAACTGGACAGCTTCTCGTGAGTTGGAACCTTGATTTGAATCGTTTGGTTTGGACTTTCGCTGCGACCAATCCCGTTGTTTGTTTTTGTGTCCCTCCCTTTGTTGGCTCCAATCAGAGGGCTGGATGCCTTTGGCAGAGTGTGGGACCTGCGAACCGGCCGCTGTGTGGTCTTCCTGGAGGGACACTTGAAGGAGATTTACAGCCTTCACTTCTCTCCCAACGGGTCAGCAAACCAGCAATGAACGCGTTTGACACACAACTACTCAGAGGAGAAGAGTTGTCATGTTCTTTCAGGGTTTTCCTCCACAGAACGATGGTCCTCCTATTATGTCGTCACCGCGGCGCTCAATTGAGGATGGCAGAGCTCTGCGGTTACAAAACACTTGTGAGATTTCAGCAGAAACGAGTGAAGCGACCAACTCCGTGATGGTGGCAGGGAATGATTGACTGCTGGATATTTTGCTTTGCCCAACTCTGATTGGAGCAAGACCGAGGCTCGGCGATATCCACAGCGGTTGCTAAAGGCTGAAATGTTAAGAACATAAGCTGAATATGGGAATGTCTTGGCCAACAGACACTTCCATGAAAGCACACCAGCAGGATGGAGACGTTTTGGGTCCGTTTGGTGTCCTTCTTTTGGAACACCCTTTGTTTACGCTCACCGTTCACTGCCATCTCTCCTGGATTTGGCCGCAACCTTTTTTTCTTCTGAACCTCAGAAGTGTTGGGGGTTTTTTTTTCAACTGAAGATTTGCACCATTCTCGTATCGGCGCAGCAGAGGCTCCATATTCTGGGCTGGAATATCGCTGTTTTTAGTTTCAGTGTGTTCGAGTTATCCACTTTAGAAGCCTATTTTGGTGTCCAACAGGGCAGATTTACAATGTTCCTTTGGTTTTTCAGCCATCACCTTGCAACAGGAAGTGGTGATAACACCTGTAAAGTTTGGGAGCTGCGAAACAGGAAGTGTCTGTACACTGTCCCCGCACACCAGAACCTGCTGTCAGCAGTCCGCTTTCAACGTAAGAAACACGCCTGTCGTCTTTAAAGGTGTCTCCTGAAAATGGTGATTTTGACAACTTTTCCTCAGCAGGGATTTGTAACATGTTTGAGTGAAAAACCCAACAAATACTTCAATGTGTCTCAATGCAGCCACGGATGGTCACTTCCTTCTGACGGGTGCGTACGACAACACCTCCAAGGTTTGGAGTCACCCTGGTTGGACGCCACTCAAGACGCTGGCTGGACACGAGGGGAAGGTAGGGCAGCTGTGGTTGGCGGCCTCCACGTGTCCCTTGTACACTCGAGTCTCAAATTCGAATCTTTTGAAAGAAGCAGACAATTTTTGATTTCAACTTTGTGAGATTCAAAAGTCCTGACCAGAAACAAAAAGGGACTTCTAGCCGTTTGGGGAGAAACGACTCTCCTCGGGGCTGAAGTGGCTTGTTGCCCCCAAATGAAGTTGACTTGGAGCGGTTGATGGATAGTTGCTGACCTGTCGTGTTGTTTGTTTCTTTGTTAGGTGATGGGTGTTGACGTGTCTCCAGATGGGAAACTGATCGCAACCTGTTCCTATGACCGCACTTTCAAATTGTGGTTGTCTGAGTGATGTAATTCAAATGAAAGTGACTTTTTGGGGGGGGGGTATTTTCTGAATAAAAAATCAAATTTTAAGTGTGTCTCATTTGTGTGCATGTTGATGTTTTTTGAAACATTCTTCATTGACGAGGGAAGATTGAGGTTATTTGTTGGAAAGTGATTTTGCGGTCCGGAAACTTCCCAACTCGTTTGACTTCTGCTGGAAACGATGGAGCCCGAGTCCCCGAGGAGTGTCCCGAGTTCACAGTCACAAGTCGATCAATAAAGTAGCACTTGCACAACAGCACTCACAGGAATTTGGCAGCACGTTGACAGTTTAAGCGCAAGACGCCGAGGAGGGTGGGGTCTCGCCCTCGCGTTTAAAGCTGACCGCCCGCAGTGGAGTCCAGCGTTACTGAAGAAGGCAGAAGCGCTGTGGTCATGGAGGACTTGTGTGGCGGGAGCGGGCTGGATCAGCTGTGGGTGAGTCCGACGGTTCGACGTGTTGCCCAACATTGTGGCTACTGTCGGACATTCGAGGAGTCACGAGGTAGAGACGAAGAAACCGCGGGTCGTCGTGAGGGAATCCACCTAAAAGCATCGACCTGTCTCGTGCGATGTTTCCAGGACTGGAACGTGACGTGGTACACTTCTCGACCAGACCTGACTCAGTGTTTCCAGCAGACAGTCCTCGTGTGGTCGCCCTGTATTTACCTGTGGACATGCTCTCCTCTGTACATAATGTACCTCCAGCTCCGCCCCCACAGGGGGGTCATCCCACTGTCCAAGCTCTGCTGCAGTAAGACGGTGAGATCTTTGTAGCGGAAGTAGTCTCGGGACTGTTTGGGGTTTCTGAATCGGGGCTCTGCTTACAGCTTCTCGGTCTCAGCCTGGCCTCCTTCGGGCTCCTGGAGATGTTCTACCTGCTGGTGAAAAAAAATGGGGAGATTCATCTGCCGGTCCTCCTCGGTCCACTGATCAGAAGCTTCACGCTGGTATGATAAGACTGCTCAAATGTGGGGCTCCACGTCAAACAAACAAACAAACAAACCAACAGAAGGAACCTCCTCCTCAGGTCCTGGCTGTGATTGTCGTCCAGGTCGAGAGGATAAAGGGCACTCGTTCTTCCCTCCTCCTCTTCCTCTTTTGGACTCTGCTGCTTCTTTGCTCAGTTGTTCCTCTCAAGGTCGAAATCCAAGACATGATCGATCAGGTACCGGCATGAATCGTTGTCATTAATGCTGTCGTCTTTTCGTCCGAGAGCACGTTCAAGTGGACGTCGAGTCCGCGCGGACATCGGGTCTGCTTTTGTTGTTCCCAGACAATCTTTTGTGTAGGTGTGAATCATTTTGTGTGTAGCTGTTAAAAACCTACAGGAGGCGACATATTTTTCTGCTGCATTCAGAGATGCTCCAAGACGGGAAAATGCCGGTTTCTCGTGGAAACAGCAGCTCCAAAGATTTGAAATGTGGAGAGGGGACTTTACGACAGAGCTTGCTTACCAGTTTCGCAGTAACTATTTCATTCCCAGCGTCAAATCAAAAATTGAAATTCCTTTGTGCGCACACTGAGAACATTGAATCGGGTTGTAGAACATGACTGGAAACATTGTGTGTCAGCACGACTGCAGCAGCCGCCTTTCAGCTCCGAACTGGGACTCTTGCAGGGAAGCTCCAGCGACGCCCTTCGAACTGCTGCGCTCTTCATCTGTGTTTCGCTTCAACTCGTTGAGCTCGTCCTCTGTTGCTTCTGTGACAGCCGACCTCGCTCTGACAAGCAGTCCTACAGCCAGGTACTGAACCCGTTGCATGCTCGAGCAATGAGAACGACTGTGTTAAACGAGCGTCTTTCTTTGGAAGTGACTGGCTTTTGTGGGTTTTTTGGTAGAACCGCTGCCCAGAAGAAGATGCTTCTTTCCTATCCAAGTTTCTTTTCTTCTGGTTTGGCAGGTAATCTACAAGGAGCGAATATTTGACACGTTTGTTTTGAAAGTATCACCCTTATAGAGACAATGAATAACCACCTTGAATAACCACAGTATGGGCATATAAACAATGAATTGAAGTTGGACAAAGGAAGTTCTGCATGCTTTTGTGACACACTTTACCTGCTGAGTCTTCACTTTTCTGATTAACTGCTGACTTCGCTGGGTCGTCTGCTCAATTTAAAGCTACTATGTTGACAGATGTAAGCAAACCAAAAACTCGAGCAGGTTTTTGATCAAACTGGAACTTTTCTTCTCAGTTTGGTTGTTCAAGGATTCCGGCACCCCTTGCAGGCTGGAAATCTGTGGCCGCTTCGGGACCAGGATTCGTCGGTCCGGATCATGGTTGATGTGGAGAAGTTCTGGACACTGAAGAGCAAACAGCTGCAGTATGACACGATCTGTCAAGTCAGCCCATGTGCTCGTACATACCTGCTACACACAAAACAAGTCACTGTCAGTCTAATGTCGCTGCCAGCCAGTCAACTGTCTTCGTTGTGGAAGATGCTTCTTTTGCTTGTCGCACAAACACCTCCGCCAAAGCGTCCTCCTGCTGACAGGAAGTCTGTGGTTCTTTTTGGCTCAAGCCGCACAGCTCATGTGGCTGCTTCTGTCTTGCCGCAGGAAGCCTTCCTGGTCTGCTTCTGCTTCTGCCGCAACGACAGAGAAAACTCACCTGCTGACAAAGACCAGGAAAGGGCGAGACTTTGATGTCTTAATCGTGTGCACGCTTTGGAACAGCTTTCGATCCTACTTCCTGTGTGGAACTCTCTGCCTCCTTCTCCATGACAGTGTCATGTTCGCAGTCCCCCAAGTGCTGAGGTGAGTCACAGGCGCGGTTCACCGGGTTCTCACAAACATGTCACGTCCCAGGCAGGTGTCTTTCTGTTCTCTCGTTTGCCGTCAGTCACCGATGTTTACCGCTCACTGTCTTGTCGTCAGCCTGCTGCTGGGCTTCATGCGGGACAAAGACGCGGCCCTGTGGAAAGGCTTCCTGTTTGCACTGCTGCTCTTCTTGCTCTCGTGTCTTCAGTCTGTCCTCCATCACCAATACATGTTCCACTGCTTCACTGTTGGCATGAGGCTGAAGACCGCCATCATGGGCCTTGTCTACAGAAAGGTGAGAACCCACGGTCTCAGTTTGCCTCCTTCATGAAGAACTGGGGAAGACCTCAAATTGAGCCCTGTTGATGAGCAGTGGATGGAGCTGAGTGACCAACAGCAGTACAGAAGTGCAGACAGGTGGACTGCTTGGCAGACAGACAAATGAGGGCTCCAGATGAAGGGATGAAAAACCTCAACATGCACAAACATGCTCAGGTGTAACGCTGCGAGGAGCCGTTGTTGATCAAGTCTCCTGTGTTTGAATCCCCAGAGCCTTGTGATGAGCAGCGCCGCACGGCAGCAATGCACTCTGGGAGAAATAATTAACCTGGTCTCAGCGGATACCCAGAAGGTCATGGACTTTGTGGTTTACTTCAACAGCACGTGGATTGCTCCCATCGAAATTGGCCTCTGCTTCTACTTTCTGTGGCAGGTAAACAACACAAACACAAACAACATGACAAAAGCAAAGAACAACTTGCTCACTGGAGTGGCTCACAGCTCCACGGGGAAGAGTGGAGGCACGACAGGGGTCCTGTTCAGAAAGCAGGAGCTCAAGCATGAACAGAGAAACTACCAGTTTCTCAGCAAACAAGTATTTCAGCTGCAAGAGTCAGCGCAGGCGGTTCAAGCCTGAACCAAAACTCTGGCTCTGACAGGTTTCGTTCAACCTGGATTTTTGTTGTTTGCTCGGATGGCGTGATCGCACAGGTGAAAGACATCGGCTCCAATTGTTCGCTTCATCCTTTTCCTCTTTTGTTTTTTCAGGTATGTTTGTTCACTTTCTGATCCTCAGCTGCACAGAATTCACCCACCTGACTGTCTCAGCCCATCACACTGCACGCCATGAATCGCCGGAGCGACTTGTGTAAAACGGATCACGACTGCATTTGTCCAGAGACTAGAAAATACAGCTTCACGTCCAGCGTAAATCACACCTTTTAGCTGAGAGCCACAAACAGCAACATGAAGTTCGGAGCGACATCGGCTGCTAGAGCAGCTGAGCAAATAGTTGAAGGGTTTGTGGCTGGAATCCCATCAGCATCCACCTAACAATCCGCCATCTTCGTCCACTGAGAGGCGATGGGGGACGGATGCCGCATGAATTTGTTGATCCGTTTCTGATCGGTGTCTCGCTCAACAGCTCCTGGGCCCTCCTGCTCTTGCCGGTCTCTCCGCGGTCGTCCTCATCTTCCCTCTTAACGGTTTTATCGCTAAGATGAGAAGCAAACTTCAGGTGAGTTCGCAGCTTCAGTTTGGTCCGTGGCACCGGCAGCCGCTCATGATTGTGCTGGGAAACACCCAACTCTGATTCAGGAGGTCCAGATGAAGTTCACCGACAGCCGCATCAAACTCATGAACGAGATTCTGGGTGGAGTGAAGATCCTCAAGTTTTACTCCTGGGAGGAAGCTTTCCTGCGGCGAGTCAATGTGCTGAGAGCGGGAGAACTCGGGGCCTTGAGGACTTCTCAGATCCTGTACTCCGTTTCTCTGGCTTCCTTCAACTCCTCGTCCTTCTTGGTGAGAACTTCATCAGCAAGTCAGTGAAATGCTGACTGGCCCTCCGTCCAGGTGTCCAGTCTGAGTTTTTGTGGCGCCGAATAGTGGTGAGTCATCAGCTGGCATTCATCTCTCGAGTCAAAGGAAGCTCGGTTGAGTTGTGACCACGGGGGCGGGATTGTCGCTCTCCTCTTTTTCTCTCCGTCATTTCATCCTGTTCTAACCTCGGTCTACGTTTCTCCTCCTGCTGCTTAGATCGCCCTGACGGTGTTCGGCGTCTACGTGTTGATCGATGAGCAAAATGTTCTCGATGCTGAAAAAATCTTTGTTTCCGTTGCTCTGATTAATATCTTGAAGACTCCCTTAAGTCAGCTTCCCTTCGCTATGAGCACCTCCATGCAGGTAAGTCGCAGCCAATCACAGTTTTCTGGCTACATCACTCATTTGCTGAGGAAGCAGGGCCGATTTTTAGGAGAGGGCGAAAGGCTCAACAGTTGCCACAACAGCTAAAGTAAATCGAGCGACAACAATGAACAAACTGCAACTGAGGGCAGGCTGTTGAGAAACCAGCTCTGCACAGGAGGGAGTACCAGTGGAGGGACCAGGAACTGCATCAGGATCAGGATGGACCTTTTTGTTGTCCTCTCTTTCAGGCTGCTGTGTCAATAAGACGTCTGGCGCATTTTCTGAGTCAAGACGAACTGAAGCTCAGTGACATAAAGCGGCTTCCTCACGATGCAGGTACTCCCACTTCAGCCAGCAAGAAATCCATCTTTTCATCGCATGAATGTATTCAGATCAGCTGATTGGATGATGAAGATCAGCTTACTGCACGATGACAACCAGCTGACTTCCTGGTCGCCATCAGCTCACTCTGCCGAAACGATCCGCCCACTGTGTGCTGATGATCACGATGGGCGCCATGACTGTGTTTCTGTTCTTTTCAGATGAGGATGCGGTGGTGATTGAGGGCGGGGTTTTTTCCTGGTCCAATAGCGAGTCAGCATGTTTGCAGCAGGTCAACGTGAAGGTCAGGACCGGGTCTTTGGTTGTTGTGGTCGGCCACGTCGGTTCCGGGAAGTCCTCTCTTCTATCGGCCATGCTGGGAGAGATGGACAGGAGGAGCGGCTTCGTCTCTGTGAAGGTGAAACCTCGACTTCTCTGAAACGATCCGAGATCACGTCATGACGATGCGTCAGGGTAAGCCGGCTGCGGTTCCGGTCTTCAGGGTTCGGTGGCCTACGTCCCCCAGCAGGCGTGGATCCAGAACGCATCGCTCAAGGATAACATCTTGTTTGGAGGGGAGAGGAAGGAGAGCTGGTACCATCGCGTCCTTGAGGCCTGTGCTCTGCTGCCCGACCTGAGCATCCTGCCTGCTGGAGACAGCACAGAGATTGGGGAAAAGGTAGGACGGCCCAGCAGCTCCGTGCATTCCAGCCTTTAGGTTCGTGGCTTTTTTAGAGACATTTCTGGGATTGGCTCCTGTAACCGTAGACTCTGTGTTGTTCTCAAACTGTTTGGAGTTGGTTGTTGTTGGTGGATGTTGAAGGCACAGACGACAACGTGTCTCTCTTGACGTCTCCGGTGCGAAAACAGATCATTTATGCCTTGTTTCAGTTGTAAATGCTCAAACACAAAGGACACCTTGGTCCTCCTTTTGTGGAGCCCGAACTTGAAGGTGGTGTATTCTGTAACTCTGTACGTGAGTTTTTTTTGTTTTTCCTGTTATTTGTACTGCGATGAGTCTGATCGAGGGTTTCGGGAGGAAGAAGTGGTGCATTTAACAGCAGAGACGATGGTGACGCATTCACTGTTCACAGGGTTTGAACCTGTCTGGAGGACAGAAGCAGAGAGTCAGTTTGGCTCGGGCCGTCTACAGAAGATCAGATGTCTACCTCTTGGACGACCCCCTGTCAGCCGTGGACGCTCATGTGGGACAGCACATCTTCGACCGTGTCATCGGGCCGGCTGGTCTCCTCAAAGACAAGGTGAGATTGAGGTTTGTACCCCAAGCACCTCTGGACTTTCAGGGGTCTCCGTGAAGCCACTCATTCTGATGGAATCTGTCCTGGAACATTCCTGGAACATTCTCTTCATGGCCAACAGAGGTCCTCCTGCTGGGTGATGGAGACAATCTGCTGCAGCTGATGCACGACACACAGAGTTTCAGCGTTTCTCTGCCTCTCCTCTTTTCAAAACTCACCAGATGTCCAGTCGAATGCTTCGCAGTTCTCCTTCTCTCTCAGCAGTCAGAGAAACGAGGTCCTCGAGACGAGACGAAGTACTCGGAGTAACTCGCAGTTTCGGCTCTTGCCGTCCCGCGTCTGGGCTGATCCAAAGTTGCCGGCCAGAGCTCCTAATGCGCATGTTGTCGTCTGTTTAGACCCGAGTGCTGGTCACTCACGGCCTCAGCTTCCTGTCGAAGGCAGACCTCATCCTGGTGATGGAGGGAGGTCGCGTTTCCGAGATGGGATCCTACATGGAGCTGATGGACCGAAGGGGAGCCTTCGCCAAATTCATCCACAGCTTCAGTGGAGCCCAGCGCCGAGAGAGCTCCATGCACAGAGACAAGAGTAAGGTCTCCGCTCAAACTCTGAAGACAAAGAAAACAAATGGCGACAGCGACCTCTCGCTGCGGGAGAAGCAGCGTACCGAGTGCACTCCGGCATTGCCAACTGGACTGGGCCTCCGCTCGGCGACCTTGTTCAGCTGTCAATGGAAGCCCAATAAATCAATTGACAAATTCATCACATTATTGGCATTCCACGAATGCTCCTTTTCTATGTGTGTGTGTGCGTGCGTGCGTGTGTGTGCGTGCGTGCGTGCAAACAGGCACCAGGAAGTCCGTGTCTCGTCTCAGCGTCACAGATTTCTCCATCGATTTCTCCCAGGAGCAGCTCATTAGGTGCCTGCATGCGATGATTATTTCAGCAGTTGTGTGACTGTAGATCACCTATCCCTGGATACTGTTGTTGTCGTGTTGTGTAATTTGCTTCTGGTTGTGTCTCAGCTGTGACCTCAGCAGTGCCAGTCTCCAGGTGGTGGGGGTGATGCAGGAGGAGGCTTCAGCTGGGGGGGCCGAGGACGCCGGCAGGCTGACCGAGGCTGACCGAGCTCACACAGGCAGAGTGAGTGCTTCTTCTCGCGTGTGTGCGCGCACGCGCGCTCGCCGTGTGTGTGTGCGTCTGCCGCTCATCGCTGTGTCTGCTGTCGCCAGGTGAAGCTGCAGACCTACAGGGACTACTTCAGGACTGTCGGACTCACCTTCATCATGACCATCATCTTCCTCTGTGCTTTCCAGCAAGCCGCTTCTTTGGCCTACAACTATTGGCTGAGCCTGTGGGCAGACGAGATGCCCGTCAACGGCACGCAGCGCGACCATGAGCTGAGGCTGAGTGTGTTCGCGGCGCTGGGCTTCACACAGGGTGGGTCGCGTGTCGACGCTCAGAAGTCGAGGCCGGAGCGTTCGCTCCTCTGCTCGGGGGAGAGGGGGCAGGTGGAGTGGATGTGGGCGCTGGGGAAAAGCGAACGGTGAAGGGAAAGGCAGGAAGAAGAGGAGGAGCACTAGAGGACGAAGAGGCGAGGCAGAGGGAGGAAGGGGGGGGTGTGAGCTGAACACAAATGAAGACAGCGCTCAGACGTTTCCTTCTTGACTCAGCGACCCACTCGACACAACTCAGACAGTTGTCACATGGCGTCAGTCCTTCCTGCGGGGTGCGTAGCGGGAGAACTGCGGTCATCGTTTGTGCGCGCGGTAAAACAGGCTGAGGGCAGTCACGGGAGGGTCACTTCGCGAAAACACCTGGTCATCTTTTCACGCTCCCGCTGATTTCCTGGAAAAGGATCTTCCGACCTTCTGATTCGAGCTGCCGAGTGACCTTTTAAGAGTACTCCGTGGTGGGCAGAGTGACGATGTCGGTGGTAGGACGTCCCCTCACCTCCGGTTTCCGTCTCAGGGATGGCCATGTTTGGTACGACGCTCGCCATTGCTCTGGGGGGAATTGTGGCGTCACGGCAGCTCCACGCCGACCTCCTTCACAGCGTTCTGCACTCGCCCATGTCCTTTTTCGAAGTGACACCCAGCGGAAACCTGCTGAACCGTTTCTCCAAAGAAATCGATGCCATTGACTGCATGATTCCCGATGGGCTGAAGATGATGCTGGGCTACCTGTTTAAGCTGCTGGAGGTCTGCATCATTGTGCTTCTGGCAACACCTTTCTCTGGAGCGGTGCTCCTCCCCCTCACCTGCGTCTACATCTTCATCCAGGTAAGGCTTCTCCTTGGTGGCGCGATTCGAAGCCCACATCTTGCTGAAAACACCGTGTGCGTTTGCAGACTTTCTACGTGGCATCATCGTGTCAGCTGCGTCGCCTGGAAGCCGTGAGCCGCTCCCCCATTTACAGCCACTTCAACGAGACGGTGCAGGGTGCCAGCGTCATTCGGGCCTTTGGCGAGCAGCAACGCTTCATCCTGCAGGCCGACTGCCGCATCGACAGAAACCAGGAGGCGTATTTCCCTCGTTTTGTCGCCACCAGGTTAATGTTTTGCAGACGTTTGTGATTTGTGTCACCGAAACTGGGGGCCTGCGACCAACACCGGGGCGACTCTGTTTCAGGTGGCTGGCTGTCAATCTGGAGTTTTTGGGGAACTTGCTGGTTTTGGCCGCAGCCATTTTCTCAGTGCAGGGTCGGGGGGAGCTGAGTCCGGGTCTTGTCGGGTTAGCAGTGACGCACTCTCTGCAGGTTGGGTTCTGTTGGTTCACTTGCGTTGCTCCTGAGGCAGAATGAGCTGTCGGGCCTTTAAAGCCGGAGATCAACACTCTGCGCAGGTGACCGGGATCCTGAGCTGGATCGTTCGGTCCTGGACCGATGTGGAGAACAACATCGTGTCTGTCGAGAGGGTCAAAGAGTATGACAGCACGCCAAAAGAGGTAGGAAGTTTCCCATGTGTACCGGCCTCTTGACTGCCCTGCGGGACCCCCAGCTGTTCTTTCTTGATCCTCTCCACAGGCAACGTGGACCACTGAGGGCCACTGGCTGCCTGCCACCTGGCCCAGCACAGGGACCCTCCAGTTCGAAAGCTATGGACTGCAGTACCGAAAAGGGTTGGACTGGGCTTTGAAAGACATCTCAGTGAGCATCCAGGACCGAGAAAAGGTGCGATTGGACAGAAACCCAGCGGTCTGCACACAAACTAGGGTTTGATCGAAGTTCAAACAGTTTGTTCTCATGGTGAAATGCAGAAGTTGTCGTGGTGGGTTCTGATGCCCGTCTCGACCGTTAGGTGGGGATTGTTGGGAGGACTGGAGCTGGAAAATCCTCTCTGGCTTTGGGAATCTTCAGGATCTTGGAGGCAGCAAAGGGGCGGATCCTCGTTGATGGGACGGACATCGCTGAGATCGGCCTGCACGATCTTCGATCCAGGATTACCATCATCCCTCAGGTCACTGATCCGATTGCTCTCATCGAGTATTCATACACAAGGTACGGTGCAAGTACCTCAATCAGAGCCACAAAAGGAGCCATCGGCTGAAGCTTTGCAAGTGTGAAAGTGTCTCCATTCAGCACATGAGCTTCCACTGTGATTCTCTCACACACCAGTCGTTTCCTCGAGCAGACCGTGGAAACTCATGATGCGCAGTCATAAACATAAAGACAACATGGAAACTGGTGAGCAAACGCGACTTGCAAGGGAAGGAAATCTCCGTCTGGTATGCTTATCTTTGTGCGTGCTCTTTTCGCATTGTCACCCAGTGAGGGTCTTTCCCGCTGGAGGCCACACTTCTACCGGAAGGGATCATCCCAGAATTTCTCTCCAAACTGGATGTTTGCAGTTTTTGGAGAACAAAACCAAAGATCATTCACTCAGTGCGGCAAAGAAGTCACAGGGAAAGTGTTGTGGCTGTCAGGTGGACACTTCAATGCAAGGGGCCTTTAACCTCTGCTTGCAGGACCCAGTGCTGTTTTCTGGCTCCCTGAGAATGAATTTGGACCCTTTCGAAATGTGTCCTGATGAAGATCTGTGGAAAGCTCTGGAACTGGCACATCTCAGCAGCTTCGTGTCCGCACTGCCGCAGAAACTCAACCACGAGTGCTGCGAGGGAGGAGAGAACCTGAGGTAAGCTCACAGGGCTGCTGAGAGCATGGACACTGCTGAAGCACTATAATGGGTCCATTCATGGAAGGCCATTTGACATTGACTTGCACCATATGTGGTTACAGCCATCAGACTTGCAGTGTCCACAATACACCAGGGCAGGCCAGTACAGCTGAAGCAGCTTCGAACACTGACAACGACCCAAGGGCTGCCACCGAGATACGCTGTTGGTCACGTTTCTGAGTTGTGCGCAAACGACGCTCGGCTTTCCGGGTTGCTGGCGTAGAAAAGATGATGAGAGCAACCCTGAGCCCCCACGTGACCGCAAATCGCACAGCACCAGTGGCTGGTGCTCAGTACAAGAGGAATGCAAGTGGGAGTGAGCAATAGAATTGCAGAAGCTGCAGGCACAGAAGTGGTTCAGAAGAAAGTTTCCACTGGATTGTACCAGTGCAGCAGAACAAGATCCAAACTGATGGGTCTCAAAGCTTCACAAATGCAAGGGTGACCCGAAATAGCAGTACAGTGAGATTTCCCCCTTGCACCCTTGTCATTTCATTCAGTACTACAAGTACTTCAATACCATGATATTCAAATCCACAAGTTCATATATTCCTGTCTTTGTTTTGAACATGCGAGGGCGGTTCGGGTGTTTTCAAACAATCAAAACTTTGGCGAGCCCCCTGCAGCCCCTCTGCGGACCCCCTCGGGGTGGCGAACCCCCTGTTGAAGACCTCTGATCTAGACACATCAAGCGTTGTTTCTTCAGCAAATCTCCAGGTGCACTGAGACTTCTGCCCGAAGTGCCAGCTGGCACTTTGGTGTCTCTGTGGCTCAACTGGACGTGACGGAGCTGCGATTTGTGTCCGCAGCCTGGGTCAAAGGCAGTTGCTGTGTTTGGCCCGAGCCCTGTTAAGGAAGACCAGGATCCTGGTTCTGGATGAAGCCACGGCTGCAGTGGACCTGAAAACAGACCAGCTTATCCAGTCCACTATTCGTACCCAGTTCAAAGACTGCACCGTTCTGACCATCGCCCACCGCCTCAACACCATCATGGACTACACCAGGTACCAGCAGACGCTGAGTCTGAGACATGAGTCCGGATCCGAACCTTTAGCTGCTCTTTGGCGTGTCCCTGATGTCACCTGTCTGTGCTCCATTTGAAACGCCATGTGTCCTTTTTCATAAGAAACTCCATCCAAACATATTGCAAAAGGGGAGTACGCTTCTTTCTTTCATGTCCTGTGTGAAGGTGTCCTTCCGTGTCCTTTCTGTGTCCTCAGAGTGATCGTGATGGACCAAGGCTCTATTGTGGAGATGGACTCCCCCACTCAGCTCCTCCGCCTGCAGGGACTCTTCTATCAGATGTGCGCGGAAGCTGGTTTGGTCTGACGAGCTGATGGACGGACGGATCATTTACTTGTCTGTGTGTTTTTGGACAATCGTCATACGAGAGAACCGTCCTGAGCTGGATCGTTCGGTCACGACCGACGGTAGCTGCCAGCAGACCTCATTGTTTCTCTCTGCATTACGAGAAGCAGCAAACTGCCTCGAGTGACAAAATGAAGGACGTCCACTTTTACCGATGTGCCTCGTGGTTCGTCAGAAGGCCGAGACCTCCGACACCGATCACACCTCACCATTCGGCACTGAGCTGTGCTCCTTACAAAGTCCCCATGGACTCTTCCTGGTTCTTCACTCGCCACAAGATAAAGTATCACGGACTAAACCCACAGTTTCTCCTCCACCTCATTTCCTTCTTCAACCTCATGTCATGGTTCATGGAGTCTGATGAGTTCCAAGGAAGACCACTGAAAAAGTGTGTGCAACTCAGTTGCTAAGTTACCTTCATGGCCACAGAACTGCAACATGATCAGTGTATTCAGGCAGCCTTTGGAAACCTGAGCGCAGCTCCACTTTCTATTGGCTGAGAAGGTCCCAGGTGAGATTCTTTGTTTAGATTTTATTCTTTCAATGAGCGGCAGCCTTCATATTTCAAAATGTGTGTGTTGTTATTGGAAAATATTGGACTTCAGCTGTCAACTGGATCTCAGCATGTTTATTTTGTCCCTTTGAGTGGAACAGTTGCACAAAAACTGATTTTCATTTAGCGTGTGGCTTTTGAAGATGCTTGTTGTTTTGCATTCCATTGACTGTGTTTGATGGTGTCATGAAATGAATTCACAACGTGTGTGTGGGCTGACTGAAGTTGAATTATTGATGAGGACCGGAGTGCACCAGAAGCAGGAGGAGGAATGACACGAGCAGCAGAGGACGGACGCACGGAAAGAAAAGCCGCAGACAGGGTTCGAGAGAGACAAGGAGGCGAGAGCAATCGGCTTAAAACTAAAGAACGCCAAGTAGATGCAGGGAGAGACCACCAGGCGCCAAAGAAGAGAAGAAGAGAGGAAACGATGAGAAGGCTCAAGAAGACAAAATAAAACCCAAGAAAAACATAAAAACGAGTGGAAGATGGAAAGACAAGCAAAGAAAGAGGACAACTAAAGCTCAGGTAGGTTTGTGTTTTCAGAACAGATGCAGCAGCGTTCAATTCAAACAAACGTACAAGGGAAAAAAACGGACCTTTTGAACTCCTGTCGTCGGGGTTCGCTTCCACGAAGTGTCTTCTCTTTTGTTCTGTCGAAGGAATTGCTGCAAAGAAACGGATACTCTGAGAAATGACACAATAGCGCAACTGATATACTGACCTCGTTTCCACTGAGCGGTCCGGAACCATGCGGGTTTCTGTGTCTTTCTGACGGTTCCCTCAAGAACTGTGCCAGACCGGCAAGGTTTTTCACAACCCCTCTGCTCACGTTCAGAACATAGATAAAGGTTCCAGAAGGTGGCGTTCCAGCATGGCCAGCTGCTGATTGTGTCCATGCTGGCATGCCACACGGCGCCGCGGTCTCAGTGAGGTGTAAGCGCTCCGCTGCGTAATCGGCAGAGAGGAAACCGAACGGGCGCTGAAGGAGCGAGGCGGAACAAGAGGGTTTTCAGAGTTGCCTCTCAGCAGGCGGAGGCGCTCTCTCAACCCCTGAGTGCCCCCCGCCCCCAGAATGTGGACTCAGGGTTAAGTTAGAATGGCCAAAGGCAAGTCTGAAAAGGGGGAACTTAACTCGAATTTTGTGATAACTGACCCCACCAGCCGAGGAATTCCCAAGAAACCGGGCCGAAAAAGACTAATGAACAGAAAAATGAACAGACAGGCGAGAGGAGAGCGGCTGGACGCCTTCGTATGCTGACGTTTGCAATCTTGAGAGAAAAACAACAATCACGAGGCTGAGCGACAGAATAACTTTGGTCTGGCTGGAAACTTGCTTCCCTGGTTTGTCTGTCGGGTCCACCCACAAGACCTGGTGATTGGCTGAGGCCGAGCCAATGGAAGCCGAGCACAGCGCGTCACATAAACATACCTGCAGGGGAGTGGGGTTGTGACATGTGATGATGAAATCCAAACTTTCCTTTGTCCAATCACAGCACGATGTCAGACGACCCAACCAAAAAAGAAGAGGACTGTCAGACGGTACTTCCTGCCTCCTCCTCTGTTGCCATGGAGACAACAATGTCACTAAGGAGGCAGGACCTTGTGTGTATCGTGTGTTTTGGCAGCTATGACCTCATGGCACGGTTACCACGACGACTGCACTGTGGACACGCTTTCTGTCAGGCGTGTCTGAAGAGACTCGACACAGTCATTAATGAACAGGTGACTGAGGCATCATGGCATTCAGGAGTCCGTCAGGCGCGCGGAATGAAAAACAATCGTCACCCATCTCCGGCCTCTCCCTCCCTCCCTCCCTCCAGGTGTGGATCCCGTGTCCTCAGTGCCGACAGAACACGCCGCGGCCCAAAGGAGGAGCCGCCGGTCTGGACCTGGACCTGGCCTCCTTCCTGGGGGTGAAGGCTCAACAGACCTGCGCATCCTCGTGCTCCTCCTGGGGCTCCAGCCGCAGGGAGGGGGCGTCAGCCGGAGATATGGCCCAGGACGGGAAACTGTGGCTGGGGAAAGAGGTCCCGGACGATGGCTGGTCACACGGGGGTCTGGCTGAGCCGCGATTCCATCGCTATGGCAACTGCTGTCCAACTCCATCCTACTGGCTGTGTTGCTTGCCTTGCTGCCATGGGCGGAGCTAAAGTTGAAGGGGGGGCGGGGCAAGGCACTCACAGAACACGTTTCATGTTGTGGCATGACATTTTTACCGTCTTCTTGATTAAAAAATTGGATTCAAGCAAATGCCTTCGAGAATTGAGTTGTGCACTGTTGACAAAGTTTATACAGGAAAAAGTCGAAGAAAGCTGGACTTGTGTCAGTGCACAGCAAGACAGCCGTTGACCCCGGAGCGAGGGGCACGTCGGACCGCGGCCTCGGACCGCGGGCTGGGAGGGCGGCAAGCACACTGCCAGAAATTCCCCAGAGGAACACTGAAAGACTGAACCTGCTGAATGACACACCGGTAACACAAAAAAGTAACTCCATCTCTGATTTCATGTACACACACACACACACACACACAGACACACACAATGTTGCAAGAACTAATATGAGAGGAAACATTTATTGAAGACTTTAGTTGAAGACGCTCATTTGAAATAAATAAAGATCAGCAGTCGGCTGTCTCGACAGTCCTGCTCGTTTCCGACAGTCTGACAGAAGAGTCGATTGAATCTTTTACCTTTAAAAGACTAGTTGGTCTTGTTGAATGCAGCTGTGGCTTTGGGACATCCACAAAGAAGGGACACATTCAAAAATCCTCTTCGTGCTTTCAGTGCAGAAAGAGTCCGAGTCCTCAGCCAATCAGAAGCTGCCGAGGCCCTCCCCTACTCGGATTCGCTGGTTGGCTTCAACGTTGAAGCTGAAGTCTTTGGGAGCCTCGAACAACAGAACAATGGTCGATCCCAGATTAAACTCTCCGACTGCTTCTCCTTTCTGTAAGGCCACGCCTCCTCCACCTCCGGCGTTCGACGCCTGGTTGCCCACGACGATGTAGCTGTGATCGTGGAAGGAGCCTTTCCTGTAGCGGGAAGTGTTGGTCTGCAGCTCCTGAGGAGGTCAAAGACAAAGCCAGTGGAATAGAAGCAGCTTTGAAAAACACACTGAGGGAGAACAAGGCCAAACAGTTCCAGTCACTCGGTGCGGGGCCCAATATTGACATCACCTCATCGAAGTAAACTCGGATGGAACCCACGTTGGTGGCGCCCACCGCGGTAAAGGAGAAGAAGCCGTGCCGCCATTGGCCGGTGAGCACCACCCTCTCGTTAAGGCAAAAGAGCTCCTTGATCCAACGAGCCACGCCCGGGTTCACCGACATCAACGAACCTGTTCGGGACGAGGAGGCGCGTTAGGACCGAGGACGCAGCGCGGAGCTCCGAGCGGACGGGAAAGCTGCTCACCGGGGAAGTGACGTCGAAGCTCCACCCTCCAGTCAGTGGGGGAGTGGAAACAGTGATAGTCACCCGGAGCCAGATAGATGACCACATGGAACAGGTCGTTTTCAGGGGACGAAACGAGGAGGTCCCGAAAGGACAAAAAGGGGGAGGAGTCTGAGAGCAAAAACAAAGCGGAAGACACAATCAGGGCCACGCAGGGGGCCATGAAACGGACAAGGGTCGAAATCGCCCGTTTTACGATCGCATCTCACGTCCTGCTTCATCCTCAACATCTTTCCTTTGTGGTGCAACACATGGTTTACCTTTGCTCGGCCTGATGTGTGGACCCAGGAAATTTTCCAGACTGTACGTAACCCCTTTCACTTGCTCCACCTCCGAGTTCTCCACCCGCCCAAAGTGCAGGATTCGGCCATCGGCTGGAGACAGCTGCCAAGGAGACATCGGTGACTCCCAGTCCAAGTGACTACAAGTCAGTGCAGGTCGATACAGGTCCGCCGAGGACGCCGGCTTTAACGGGGTTCAGTCCGAGTCGCCGTGGGTCAGTGTTGGTCAACGGTAGCCGGACAAGAGGAGAACCTTACCAGACAGGAAGAGGCGCAAAGCGGTCGGACGGCAGGTTTTAGACGGCGCCGGAAAAACTCCCCTAAATTTCTGTAATGATGCAAATCTTCCACTGCTGCCTCCTGGGAGAGCAAACGTGCAACAAACCATTCAAGAAGGGCAACATCGGGCTCGAGTCAGCAAACCAGCCGATGCGAGCGGCTGCTGACCTGCATGTTGACCCCAAAGGTCCAGATGTAAAGGGAGTAGACGGGTTTCCGGAGCCAGGATGGCAGTTCCACCCCGTTCAGACGACCCCATGCGCGGGAAAGAAGCCTTGTAGGAAAGGAGCGGTACAACGCCACCTGCAGGCACAAATGCATAGAACACCTCCGCATCAAGTGCTTCGAGGAGAGAGGACAAAAGAGGACCTCGTGAGCTCGGTGTATGACACAGCTGCATCAGGAGTGACGGCCATCCCATCAGGGGCAAAAGGGAGCACAGGACCGCTCTGCTTCTCTGAGGGAGCCCGACACCCCGATCCTGGTTTAATGAGCCGCTGTCTGGTGGAGAGTGTGTGTGTGTGGGGGGGGGGGGGCTAACAGGTTAAAGAGGTGGGGGCTAGGACGACTGGACATCCCAATGTCCAGTCAGGAGGAACCATTCAGCAGCTGTTCTTACCCGATTGGCCAATGGCCGCAGAGCGCGAACAGACAGGATGTAGCAGAGGAAAGAGACAGGTCGCCGGCACCAAGGGGCGGGCCGCCGGATGCAGCCACCGAGCGCACTGACATGGTGACGGACAGTCAAACGAGGCACCTGGAGCCTGATGGTGATAACCAGATTTGACCAAGAGTAAGTAGGAGGAGGCCCGGCAGCCAGGCTGACAGGAGGTGTTTGGAGGAGGGACAAGAGGAGCACGCTGAGGGACAGTCGGTCTGCATGTGTCTGACTGACAGCTGTGAGGTGGCAGCAAAACATCTGGGGACCAAATAGAAATACTTTGGGACACTGCGTACTCCACACAAACTACGCGTACTGTCGCTCCCGCAGCAGAGAGTTGCAAACACACTCAACCGAAGGAACAAGAGAACCATGTGACCCCCCCCACACACACACATTCACGACAGCAGCATCAAAGGGGACCTGCTGACGCTCCAACACACTGAAGTTTCTAGCTGGAACAAAGCAGTGAGTTCTCAGCTCTGGGACAACCACCGGTCCCAGCAGCATGCTGGCGGAACAGTCCGCTCACGGCCTCCTTCTGCCACATTGCAGTTCCGGAGCAGCGGCTTTCGCCACTGCTCCCGGGTTGACCGACTGGTCTCGGTCACGATTTGCTGGACCAAAACCGCCATCTGAAATATTCTTGAAGGCGGAAGCTTGTGAAACGACAGCAGATGGCGCTGTTGCACGGCCCTGCCTCTTTCCACAGTCTTCAGGGATCCATCCGACGGCATCGCAGCGCCGCGATTCATCGCCGTTCAGTCCGTCTTTGGATTTCGCCATCAAACGGTTGATGAGCCAGAACATAGAAGCCGACGGCATTTGGAGCCGGACACTGGTGTCACGTCTTCATGAAACTGCTCGCACACACAAAGGACGTGTTCAACCAGCAGAGCGCTGCCGCTGCAGGTCGGGGGGGGGGCTGTTTTGCGCCTGCCTTCCTTTCCAAGAACTAGGTTAGCAGGTTAGCGCAGGATCAGCAGGCCAACACACGGTAAGCAAGGCTGGAGCGAGAACAGCTGATCTGCTTAAACATCATTTGTGGCCAGTGACCCCCCCTCCCCCTCGCCCCCCCCCAAGCAATCACGGCAAATAAAGTTGTTCTGCTCGGTGTTGCTGATCTGTCTTTTGTGTCCCACCTTAATCGAGCTGCTGCCTTCTTCCTCAACCCTCCTCCTCCTCCTCTTCCTCCGCCTCCTCCTCCGTCTTTCTCCGTCCCTTTATCTCCTTCAATGAAACGTTGTTGCCGCCTCACCTGCCTCAGCAGGTCACGCTTAAGACCCCCGCCGTCACCACGGCGACGATTAAAAAACTTCACCATGAACGTTTGTTAGACGGCAAACATCTTGTACACGTTTGCATGAGAGAAGCTGCAGCACTGAGGGAGCAGAAGGAGAGAAGAGAGGAAGGATAATCCTCAGGAGCTCCGCCCCTCCCCCCCCTCCCCCCCACTGTGTCGGTCAATAACAAAGGAAGCTTTGGCAGTCAGTCAGTCAGTCCATCAGCTTTTGAGTCAGTCAGTTATTGTGTTACTGCCCCCCCTCCCGCCAACCCACTGTAGTAGCGAGCTCCTTCTGGTTCAGAGCAGCTGAAGTGGGGGGGGGGGTGTCGGGCAGATCTGCAAGCTGATCGGACTCCAGGGGCGAATCTGAGAGCACAATCTTGGCTCCATTGCACCGCAAATAACTTGCACTGTTTCCGTCATTTTTTGACTGATGCCACTATTTGGGATTTTTCTGCACTGAACGGGAGACGCCGTCAGGAACGTCACACTGAAAGAGCTCCTGAGGTCAGAAGAGTGGACC
This sequence comes from Malacoctenus gilli, assembly GCA_032164315.1. Classification (NCBI taxonomy): domain Eukaryota; kingdom Metazoa; phylum Chordata; class Actinopteri; order Blenniiformes; family Labrisomidae; genus Malacoctenus; species Malacoctenus gilli. Next base: position 39,051 of record JASSRZ010000073.1, read on the forward strand.
AAGTGCTTCCAGGGAATCCCAGGCAGGACGCTCACATCTGGGAAACTCTGAAGCTCCAAAGCAGCTGATTCGGTTCAGTGTCACTTCCAGTGAAGCTCCAGTGGCCAATTCCAACAGTTGAGTGACTAATATGCTTTAAAAGCCACAAAATGCTGCTTTTGGAACTCTTCTGCAAGGAGCTCTGTGGTGTCACATCCGATCCGTGTGGTCGCTGGAGGCGGTCGAGCTGAATGAGTGCAATTCGAAACGATACGGTTCAGATGTTTGGGGAGGGGTGGAGGGGGGGCAGCAGGTGTAAACCGCTCTGAAGTTTGGGAGCCTCGTGTGGCACCAACTTCCTCCACCCGCCACCCGGGCAGATGTGCGTGTCTGTCGGCTGCTTGGGCTCCGCAGCAGCTGGAGTTGGGTTAGCTCCTGAGACGGTTGCCATGGCGTTGGGCTTGGAGTGGAGCTCGAATCTTTGTTTCAGGGTTAATTTACTCAGTGCTCGACTAAACTTCCTGGAACCCCCCCCCCCGATAATGACAAAACACCACGGGGATTTGCATGCTTCCACTTTCATGACAGCGGATCACGAACAAACCGGTCCACAAAACCTGAGGGTTCCTGGTTCAATTCTACAGGATTTGTGGAGAAGCCCGTGGAAGTACCTGAGTGGGCGTGGCCAACCGGGGTGGACAAGCTTCCTTCTGTTGGCCGCTTCCTTTGTAGAACTGGTAGCCGAGGTAGCCACTTCCTGTTACGAATAAGACCGGGAGTGGCCTGGGGCGGAGCTGGAAACGGCGACCTGGGCAGACAGAAGAGCTCGTTGGGCCAAAGACAGAAGAGCTGAAAGGGACGCAACCGCAACGCAGAAGGAGGGGACGAGGAGTCAGTCTTGTGCTTTTCGTCTCAAGTGCTCCTGTCTGTTTGTCTCCATTGGATCGCAGCTGTTTGTCATTTCTCTTTCTCAAAGCTGTTTTTGTTAGAGTCATGGATCCCAGCCGTTTGTGCTGATCATTTGTTGTTGTAGTTGCACTCACCTGTGGTCAGGTGGCGCTGTTGGCAGCAGCTCAGACTGTAGACTCTACAAGAGAGGAGCAGATTTACCATGGTGCTGGTGGGAGAAGCCACAGCAGCGAGGCTGCAGTGAAGCTGCCTGGTGGCCTCCAGCCCCTGACATCAGTCACAGGCGAAAGCAGATGCTGCTGCTGCTGCTGCTGCTGCTGCTGCTGCTGCTGCTGCTGCTGCTGCTGCTGCTGCTGCTGCTTTCAAACGTGAGGAGTGACGTGGACGACACCCCACAACCAGCCCAACCGCCCCGGTGTGACGTCTTGCAACGCAATGCGTCGCTAAGCGTGACAGAAGGCCAGCGTCACCATGGTTACCTTTAAAAAAGTGAAAAGGGAACGCGTGCTTACCTGCTCCTGCCCGTGCTGCCACACACTTTGAGGAAGGACACCGCCATATTCGACTGGCGGAAGTGACGTCACGGTTGAAGCAGCGAAGTTTTTCCGGTTGAAGCAGAAGACCTCCGAGCATATTCATTTTTTAAATTAATTTCTACATTAAATATAAATGCATGTGCGCCACAATAACGACATATCACAAGCACACATCAGATTCTTTAAGACAAAGACAATAACCAAAACATTAACAATCAATCAAACAGACAAACCAACTAAACAAAAAAGACCAAACATATAAAACACACAACAACAATCAAAACCTATCTTTGCCAGGACTGCTGTCACATCAGTTAAATAGGATGAATATTGAAGTTTCTGAGCACAGAGTTTGTTTTTACAGCCTTCTTATTTTGACAGTGATTGACTGAGGTGACATATTGTTGCAGTTCCGAAACAAAACCACGAGCATGTGGCTCTCTGGCCATTTGCTCTTGAGAACACGAAATTTCCCAAGCAACTCGGTCATCTTCTAAATTCCCTCTAAAAAAATCCGAATGTCCTTTTGCTTGTCTTGTTATTGTCCTTATGTACTGCTGGACTTCAGCCCAGAATGCTTTAGAAAATACACATTGATAAAACAAAGGACGAATCGTCCCCTCTCCATTCTCACAGAATTTACATAAATCGTCACCGTCGTTAAATCTTGCTAGTATCTTTTGTGTTGGATCAATTTTATGTCATATCTTAAATGAAACTTCTTCATTGTTCACACAGAACTTCTCACCAACCAATCATGCTTTCTGTCAGTTAGTTTCTCTCTAAACCGAATTCCAAAAAGGTTGCCCTGAAGATAATGTTGTGGTTTGAAAGCGCTTTCTGATCACTTTATTTGAGCAGCTGTTCTTCATTATGTCAACTTCTCCAACAAACATCTGAGTCCGAAAACATTTGCCTGCAGGAAAACTACAATTAGAGTCGCCTGAGCTTCTAAGAAGTTGGAGTACATCCTCAGGAATGGCACCAAACACAGCAGCATGTTCTTTAGGTGGAAATGGGAACTGATGTTTGCTGATAAAATCCTGGTAAGACAGCAACTGTCCACCATTTACAAGTTGTTTAATGTATATAATCCCATTATCAAAGCATTTCCTGGAAAATAAAGATTTATTCTTGTAGACAATATTTTCAATTTTCCAGATGTAAAGGCTGGAAGGAGACGAGCCGTGTCAATAAATTAGTTTCCAGGCAAATAATGCTTGTTTATAAAAATTGGACAATTTAACTGGCAGTTTTCCTATTTTATAGTTACATTTTAACAAAAAAATGGATTCCACCAACAGCATCAAATACAAACTTAGGAAATGCACTCCACATATTATCTCTCTCTCTCTCTTTATTAAGTTAGCCAACCACCGAACTTTAAAAGTATTGTTCAGGGTTCCGAGCATATTCGAAGTAAAACTGAAGTCAAAAACACCGACGTCGTCAACGTGTGACGAGAACAAGCAACTTATTGAAGGGACGAAACAAAGCAGCTTCATCACCGGAACTTCGAAGGGGATTTTTTTTCACAGTCGAAGTAGCAAGTGTGTAACCGGTCATTTTCCTGCTTTTTTCTGTATTTGATTAGAAACACTCCATTTCGTTCGTCAACGGGACAGAAAGAGTGAGCGAAAAAGGAAATGGAAGGCAAAATCTTGGCAACTCGAGTCCCGGCATGAACAATTCCTTCCTGAGCCCCTCTGGTTTTTCCTTGCTGGTTGTTTCTTGTTGTGGAAATCTGACACTGGAAGACCAAATCCAACAGTGTTTTCTGATGTTTTACGCTGGTCACAACCGAGACCATGAAGAAGAAAGGCTGCAGCGCGGCGCTCTGCATACGTCTTCTTCGGGTCGCAGGAACCAAGGCGCTTGGATCTTCGTCCTGCTGGGCTGGCTCCGCCTCTGAGACGAGCGCCCCCCGTCGATACGCTCCTTTGCCAAGTGTGCGACGTGTCGGTTGCAATTCGCGCTGTCGTGGTCAGGGCTGGTCTGGGACCAGAAAATGGCCTTTTTGGCCACGGCCCCACCATGAATATTTATGCGACCTCACAACAGACAATTAGGACGGGCCCGGCCCAAAAGTATGCGTCGGCCCATTGGGCGTTGCCCGGGGGGCCCTATAGCCAGGCCATGCCTGGTCGTGGTTCAATTGTGCTCATGCCCAGATCGATCAATAGTGGAAACGTGCAATAGCAACAACAGAAAAGCCACAACGTTTGAGCAGAAACGAACTTTATTTGTTCAAAAATAGAAACATTTTCATCAGAAATTCATCTTACAGCTTAAAAAGATCACAGTATCACACACAGCTGTGGACTATTACAGATACAGCGCGTGTGTGTGTGTGTGCGTGTGTGTGTGTGTGTGTGTGTGTTAAGGGGACAGAGGTGCTCCATTTCACATATGACCAAAATGCAAACAAAATGAAATCTAGTCCCAAAAGAGGGGGGGGGGTACTATCTGGAGGCGTTGCCTCAAAACTTGGGTGGCAGGTAAGTAAAAAAAAAAAGAAAAAGAGAAACCTTAAATATTTCCATCCAATACTGTAAAAAAAACAACACTACACAAACATCACAAAAAAGAAACCAAACCTCCACTGGCTGATGATGTTGCTGTGGTAGCAGTGTTGCCATGGTGAAGCTAGCATGTGTGCTAGCACCTCTGTGTACTTGGCCTTCAGTCAGCTGACAGGAAGTGATGTCAGCGGTCACGTTTCGAGGCCCTGTCGAAGGAGGAAGTCTTCTAGTGCACTCAGTCGCTCCACTAACATCACATCAAGGTCGCTGTCGTCATCAGAGCCGTGAACGTGACGCCGTGCCGCTGCCCGCTTCCTAGGTACCATGGCAACAGCAAGTCCTGCGCCTGAACATGAAGAGAGTTTGATAGGCTGCCCAACTGCATTGGACCATGGAAAGAAATGACCAGTGATGGACAACATTTCCCACGATACCTTGTAACTTCTTTCTCTTCCTGGGCTGAGTGAAGTCCGGAAAGAGGAGGATCCGTCTTCTCTTTTGTTGGCCAATCAGAAGCAGCGATCCATCCTTCTCCCGTGGCTCTTCAAAGATGGTCTCCAAACTTCTGCAGGATGAAAGAAAGTATGCTGAACAATTCAGTGAGTGCTACATTTAACCGAAGGACACACGTCAACTGGTGAAACTCACCAGTTAGTCGAAAAAGGGTCGCGTTTACCTGCGAGTCGTCACTTTTGAACTTTCATTTGGATTTGTTTTGAGTGACGGTCAGAAAATCCTTTCTTTGACACGACTTCTTGCCATGTATTGGCAGCTGAATGCTATCGACGCTTTTCACGGCCCCCAAAAACAAACTGAACGGTCATGATGTTACTTCAGCAAATTGGTGTCAAGCAGAAAAGGCCCAAACAGGGCAAGAGGTGAACTGCATTGAAAAGAGCTGCTCAGAGTGCATTCATTCAGTTCGCAGCTAAACGATTACGGCCGTTTTGCGTGTGGGCAGGTGGGACTTGGAGTCCTTACCTGTTGGTGGAAGGCGACTTGTAGTTCTTGTTGGTGTAAATCTCTTCCAGGCTGAACTCTTTCTTCTTCAACCTGCCAACATTCACATTCATTGAGACCTTCGAACTCCACTCCGTCTCGTGTGTTGCCGGCCTCGGCGTCCCCGACCTTTTGACCTTGGGCAGCCCCATTGGAGTCAGCAGCGTTTCTCGCGGTGACGCTCGGCGGATTCGAATCTGCGACACTCGTTTACCCCGCTGGGGGGAAAAAGACAAGATCTCCAGCTAAAAAGTGGGATTTCGAGCAAAAGAACGCAATCTTGACAATGAAGGAAAAATCCTCCTCTACCTCTCCGTTGTTGCAAGGGAACTGCGAGCTTGCTTCCACAACAGGAAGAGGGGCCAACAAGCCATTGGCCAAACACGCAGGAAGGGCTCGTCGACGGAGCGGGCGGAGGGCGCGAGCGCCGTGATTGGCCCGTGGCCTCTGCTGCCGCCGGGCTGACAAAACTGGGCTGCAAAAATCAAGCATTTGAGCTGTGACTTTTATTCTGAAAGTCAAGACTGAGGCGAAAGGTGAATTTTCAGACACAGGACTTCCTGTTAGTGCAGGTTTGAAGGAAGTACCTGAGAAAAGCTGCTCGAATGTAACTGGGGAGACAAAACAGGAAGTTAGAAAGCGTCTGTCCTCCAACCACCATCCCACCATCCCTCCGTCATCCATCCATCGCAAAGCACTTTTAAACTGAAGTTGACCAACCAGTGATCGATACCCAAACTGGGCGGGGCCGTCCAGTCCTTCAGTGGCCGCTGCGGGTCCCAACAGACTCCACCCTTCATTGGCTCCAACACTTTTTCCACACCAACCGGTGAAAGACGCAGCATGGGGGCGGAGCTAAGCGTACTGGCCGAGCAGAGCCACAAGTGGAGCACCGTGTATTTGGAGCAAAAAGGAATGGGCGGAGTCGGGTCAGGAAAACACCACTGGCCAGTGGAAACAGTGAAGGCTTCTGATTGGCTGTCAGCCCAGCCACTCTGAGCTGACGGCAGAATGTGCAAGGCATGCTGGGAAGTGGATCTGGACAAGAGAGGAGGAAAGCAGTGAACACGATGAGCACACTTGGCCACAAAGCCTGCAAATAAAGTGCTCCGTGCGTCCCGACGCTTCCGCGACGCTTCCGCGACGCTTCCGCGACGCTTCCGCGACGCTTCCGCGACGCTTCCGCGACGCCTCGTTTGCCACTCAGAAACCAGCGCCAACGCACCCCAGCTTTGGCGTTTTGTAGCCATTCTTCACCATGACAACGGTGTCAGCCACCTCTTTCCTCCTGCGTTTTGATTGGGTCAGGTTGTGCAGCGTGAGTGGCTCCTCCTCCTGGGCTCGGCCGCCGTAGGAGAACGCCATTCGTCCAACAAACCTCCCTCCCTCCTCCTCCTCCTCCTCCTCCTCCTCCTCCTCCTTCGCCTCCTTTCCACGGTCTCTGACGTCTGCTTCTCGATGGCATCTCCTCCTGCTCTTTGCCTCCTTTATAATCCTCCTGCTGGACTCGGTCTGTCTGCAGCTAGAAGCAGGAGGAGCCTGGGACTCCTCACTGTCTGATGAAGAGGAGGTGCAACTGGGTGGTACAGGAGCGGAGCCAAAGGCAGGTAATCCTGGAGAAGAGACGAGACGGAAACAATGAGAGACTCGGACTGAAGCAGGAGGCACAAGAAGCAAAGAGACAACTCACCAGGAGGTGCTGTTCCTCCTCTCTGCCTCCTCTTCACCTTTCTCCTTCTTTTTCGTCTGCTGCTCCTCTCTAAAGAGTCCAGGCGACGTCCGAGCGAAGCCAGAGCTCCTCGCAGGAGGCGCCGCACCTCCAATCGATGAGCTGACAGGAGGCGGGGCAAAACAGAGGAGCACGAGCAGCAAGGAGGAGGAGGAGGAGGAGGAGGGGGAGGAAGAGGAAGAGGAGGAGGATGAGGAGCAATAGAAGGAGAAAGGGGAGAAGGGACCAAAGGCAGGGAATTGGTCATGCTGTAAGATGTAAAGGAGACTCGAGGAGGAGGAGGAGGAGCAGAAACTGGAGGAAGGAGGAGAGAGGTGAAGGAAGGATGAGAAGGAGGAGTAGGAGGAAAGAACGGATGGAGAGATCCAGGGACCAGATGAGAGGAGGAGGAGGAGGAGCAGGAGAGTGAAACAAAAGGAGGAGCTGTGGAGGGAGCAGATAAGACAGAGGAAGCTGGAAGGGAGGAAGAGGCAGGTGAAGAGGAGGCGCTCCAAGGAGGTGCAGGAGGACGCGGTACTCCTACAGGAGAGAAGGTTTCACATGTTTACTCGGTCGCCATGGACACACCACAGGAAAACACAACAACAAAAGTCCACACCTGAACAGGCCGGCTCCTCTTCATCGGACGACAGCCCGGGGGGCGGGGCCTGTGTGCCGTGGCCCCGCCCCCTAACTTCATCCGCGTTCAGTGTCAAAGATCGAGAGAGCATCCCCGAGACTGCAAGTGAGAGAGAGCGGCAGCTGAGAGGCGTCGCGCGCACACCGGACTGACAGCCGTCTCCTCTGAACGACTGAACCAATGAGGCACTTCTTGCAAATCGCTCGAGCTGCTCGAACGTCTTCTCGCGAGATTTCAGTCCCCTCACACGGACAAGAGCGTTTACGGCACTAATTCACCCTCCGAATAAAGACGACATGGTCACAGCGGGGTATTATGACGTCACAGGGACGCGGATTGGAGCGCCGCGGGTCGGGAGGAAAAAGTCGGGCAGGAGGATCAGCGAGCCACCGAGCTAACGGCGGCTAGCCGCCACCGGGAGGCTCCTCCGGAGCTCGAAGGGGCGACCCGGCACAGCCAACGGCTCCGTTTACCTGCGTGCAGCCCCGCCGCTCCGGTACCGCGAGTTAGGTCCTCTGATGCGTCATTTTACCGGCGGGCGACCAAACACCGAGCCGTATCGCACGGTAACTGCGGAAACTCAAGTGACTCGCCAAAATAAGAGACCCAAATAGGAAGCAGAAACTTGACCGAGCCTTTCAAATTAAAAACCTCGATGACCTGAACTGCGCCGATGGAATGAAAGGAGCTGTTGGAATTCTCCGTCTTCGCTCAACACACCGTATTGTCTGCAAATCGAAGTCGAAATGCAACAACTCCCTTTGTCCACTCAGGAACCACAGCACAGCCGCTCGGTGATTTCAGGCTTTTATTTGATACAAAAGAACAAGCATCACCCCCCCCCCAAAAAAAACACTTGACACTGTTTTGACATCAATTACATGGATGACTTAACTCCTTTGACGACACCTGAAAAATAGTCAGTTGCAATTTTCTCTTCTGAAGGACACGAGAGCACAAATGACTCTTTCCTCTTTGTCCCACTGAGTCCGTTTGACTTCCTGCGAGCTGCAGCCAATAAACAGGCGACGTTGTGATCGCCAAAATAAAAACTATCAATCAACTGAAAAGTGTTCAGATTTTATTTGGACAATTTTTACTTTATTCACATAAAACATGGCGGCATCAGGGATGTCACTTCATGAATCTCAACATAAACAGAAACCTTCCAAAATAAAAGTGCCCACATCGTCAGGTTACCGCCGGTACCGCCCCCGTTCTTTGTCTCTTTCTCTCTCTCTGTCGCGGTCTCGTGCCCGCTCGCGCTCCCGGTCGCGGCGTGGTCCGCCGCGCTCTCGGTCACGTTGTCGCTCCCGCTCGCGCCGGCTGCTCACCACCGCCTGCGTCCGCCGCAGGAAGTCATCCACTCTCATGTCATAGTCATGCTGAATGAGGGGAGAAAGCAAACTGTGAGGACGCAGCGAGTAAGGGGGGGGGTGGGGGTTGGGGGGGGGGGGCGTTGACACGGACCGGGCTGGAGGCGAAGGCACGGTGCTGCGGCGCCCTCTGCTTGTCTCTGAAGCGAGGAGGCGGGGCCTCATGCGGCGGCAGCGGAGCGTGGTGGTGGTGGTGGTGGTGGTAGGCCTGGTGAGGGGGTGGGGGTGGATGGCTGTGGTGGTAGTAGGGTGGGTGATGAGGGGGGGGCTGCTCCACTCCAGGGTACGCCGCCTGACAAGGCAAACACACGACCTCCTGTGACCGCTACAACCACTTGTGACATCACCCAAAAATCGACCAGGAACTCAAAGGCGATACCAAAGTCTGCCAGGGAGCCGGCGGTCCCACGCTGTGGTGATAATCCCTCATGTAGTCGTTGTAGGACTGAAACACAACACACACTGTTGTTCCACACCGTCACGCAAACAAGACGTGCCAACAGCTCTGAAACTAAAAGCCACCCACGAACGGCGACGTTCACGAGCCAACACCTCGATCGAAACTCCTCCGATCAGTTTCCGTGTCAAACTTGTGACGCGGAATCAAAGGAAGATTTCGGGAAGGAGACTTCGCGCCATCGGAGGCTCCGCCCCAAATGGTCGCAAGTATTCACTGGCTTCCTGGAGGAGCCCAACTTTTCACCTTTCCCAGGGACAGAGAAATGGCCTTCACGCCGGAGGGGGCGCCATTGAGCAAAACCTCCTCAAACCCCCTGCGTCCACACCAGGGACTGAGGGACTTAAGCTGCAGGAGAGGCTTTGTGAAGCCACACCGATGGGACCCTTGGAAGACAACAGGCCAACACACAAAGAGTCACCGAGCCGAAAAGCCCGAGCTCAGGCGTCCACTCACCCCGTTGAGGAAAACGTCCCGCCGGACGTTGGAGAATCGTCTGTGAACACAACAAACTGTTATCGACTGCAGCTTGGCATCACAACGCACGGCCGGCAGCGGCGGCGGCGGCAGAAGCAGCGGCAGGGGACACGCGCTATCCTTCAGAATAAAAGCGCTCACTTACTGCATCACTTCACTTTCAAAACAGGTCTTGAACAAAAACAGAGATTGCTGGTTCCAGACAATCAGCTTAGGCTCCGCCTACACACTGAGTGGCGCCTTACCTGTCCACCGGCTGGCCCCGCAGGTCCTGCATAAACCCTGAAAGCAACACAAGCAAAGTCGAATGAATCCAACGGCCCGCCGTGACTCAGTGTGACTGACCGATCGCGGCGAAGGGCTGGACGCGATGCCCGTTCGGATCACCTGCACGCTGGCTGAAATCGGGGGGGCCGTCAGCTCGCGGCCGCTTCCTGCCGTGGAGATCGTACTCTTCAGGTCGACGCCTACATGAACAAGTTCACAGGTAAGACGCACACATGCGCACGCACACATGCGCACGCACACGCTCACGGACATCCTTCAAGTCAAACCTCAGGGACCTGCTTGGTACAAATCCAAACACCTCGGGGAGAAAAGTCTGTGGAGCTCTAAACTGCAGGTGTGTGTACGTGTGTGTGTGGGGGGAGGGGTCATTGTGAGAGTGTGTGTGTGTGTGTCTGGGGGGGAATCAGACTTTGTTACATCTGTGACGTGTGTGATGGTACAGGGTGTGTGTACTCTTGCAGATTGAGTGTGAGTTTGTAAAGTGCACATCAGATGTCCTGTTACCCATTTAACGACACACTTACCAAAACGAATACCCAGCATGAATAGACAAGGCACGCACGCACGCACGCACGCCCACACACACACACCTGCACGCACACACGCACGCACGCACGCCCATGCACACACACACACGCACAGGAAGCCTGTTAAAGGGACAACATACCGCTTCAGCTGCACATGAGGGAGGGAACACGTTACAAAAACCGTTTCTCCTCATCAGTCCACGTTAAAGGATTTTTTATAAACCCTTATTTTGAAAAGGTGAGGGGTGATGATGATGATGAAGATGGTGCAGTCCTGTCAATCATTACACAAAGCCCCGCCCCTGAGAGAAGAGCCCCGCCCCCTCCTTCCTCAGTCCGTCCTTCGGATGGTCTCCTCCTCGTCTCCTCACTCACCCACCTCAGCCACTCCGTCTGCCTCGGTGTGTGTGTGTGCGCACGGGGGAGGAGGGGAGGAGCTGTCCATCATGAGGGGGAGGGCTTATCAAGCTGTCAGTCCAGCGCGCTTTAATTTTGTAATTTCAGTCTCTTCCTTCCTGTAATTTGACCCGAGGAAGCCCCGGCCGACACGCCACACCTTCTCATTGGATAGAGTCCAGGGCCCCTCCCCCGCCCACCCACCTGCACCCCTTTTCCTTCAGTGAATCAGTCCTACAGCCCTTCCTCCCTCCATCAGTCCAGATGCTCGTCCCTTTGCTTTTATTCTGAAAGGGTCAGCCAGAGTCCAGCTACAAACTTTACCATTCGGATCGAAATCCTGAAAAACAGTAGAATGACTTTTATCTCGCAGGAAACCATCCGAAAAAGATTCACTCAGAAACACGAGGCCCTTCCTCCGCTCAACTCAAGGGAACCTGCTCGCTGACCACCTGACCGCCCGCCGCTCCGTGAGGCTCCACACGGGAGCGCGACAACAACCGGGCCAACGACCAGCCGCCGAAGAGCGAGCCGTCGGTCGTCGGTCGTCGGCCGCCGCCGCTGCCGCCGCCATCTCTGTCGTCCAGCAGCCGGCGCTCGCGTCGCAGCAGAAGAGGAAGAACAGGAAGCAGGAGGACGAGCTTGGTGATTGGCTAACCTTCCCGGCTCGCGCTGCGGAGGTCGGCCGCGAGGCCGCGGCTCGGATGGCGTCCTACGTTTGTGACGAACGCGGCGGGCCACCTGATGGACGTCCACGCTCTCGTCCAACGGAAAGAGGGCGCAGAGCTGAGCGCCGACGTCCGGCTGGATCTCCTGACGGACCGACACCAAACAAAGGCCGTGAGCACAGAAAGACGGCGCCGGCGCCGGCCGCACGAGGCGCTGAGCTCACTTGTCCGTCGCGTCCGATCTTCACAGGTTTGTGCTCGTTCCAGGGATTGGACAGGTGGGCCGTCTTTATGAACGGGAGCTCCCGCCTGGCGACACAGCAGCCACAGGAAACACAAGCATCAGGCCCCGCCCACCGAAAGCTGACGCTGGAACTGCACCAGACTAGCCTCCGCTCAGTGGGGGCGTGGCCTGAAGCCAGACGTTTACCTGCACAGCCAGTCGATCTTAAAAACGCCTCCCAGCATCTTGGCGTTCATCCCAGCAGGAAGTACCCAGTGAATGGGAGAGCCGCCATGGTGAGATTCGGACGCCAAGCGAGCAAATCCTGAAGAGCAGAGCAGACGGCCAATCAGAGAGAGCGGCGGCATCCGGGGCCACCACCGAAGAAGAAAGCGTGCGAACCTTGGAACTTTCCGCTCTCTCTCACAGAGAAGACGAGGACGACGCTTCGGGCCGAGCGGAACGCCGCGTTCAGCTTCTTCTCGTTCACGGGCAGCGTCGACCACACCCCCTACGGTGACATCACAGAGACACGGTCTCAGATGGCGTGAGGCGGGCGGGCGGGCGGGCCCAGGCCGCCGCTGCCATCGGGGACGCCGGCTCACCTTGGCTTTGGCCAGCGACACGTTCTCGTGGTTGTTGCTCTTGATGAGGAAGAAGCGAGCGTCTCTCAGGATGTAGCGGAGCTTACTGGTGGGATCTGCGGAAACAGACGCCTGCAGTCACGCGTCTGCCGCCAGGATGGGAAAGTAATCGGATTACACGCGTGTCCTTACTCTCCATTCCTTTCCGAACGGCTCGGACGGACGACGACAGCTTCTCCCGCTTCTTCTCGGAGCCTTTCGGCAGAAAAGCACGTGAATGCGCGGCGGACGTCGTTCGGACGCCGCTTCGCCGACAGCGCGACAAAGACCTCAAACAGCCAATCAGAGAAGAGCTCGGCTTCGCCACGGTTACCTGAAGCCTCAGAGGCCGAGCCCGAGTGTGCCGATTCTCCGTCATCGGAGAAACTGACGGAGGAGGCGGAGCGCGAGTCTCCGGCTTCACTGCGAGTGTCGTAGTCGTTGCCCTCGCCGCCACGGCGCTCGTAATCGTCCTCCTCCTCCTCTTCTTTCTCTCCTTCCTCTTCCTCCTCATCTTCCTCCTCGTCATCCATGCCTTCCTCGTCATCCTCCTCCTCTTCCTCCTCCTGATCGTCCTCCCCCTCCTCCTCGACGTGGGACACAGCTGGGGAGGAGCTGCCCGACGGCTGCTCGGAGCCGTAATCTGCAGCCTCCTCCTCCGAATGGTTGTCCTCCTCGTGGAGGGAGGGGCTTATCCGCCGGTCGTCGTGGCGCAACTTCTGAAGAAGAGCAGAGAGGAATTCCCCATGAGCGCCGCCATCCCAACCATTTGGACAGACGCCAATCAGCGCTCGCTCAGTGTGTGTGTGTGTGTGTGTGAGCATCGAAAGCGAGGGGGAAACCGGCTGCTCCGACACAACGCTCCACACAGGGGCAGCAGTGCTGCATCAGTACCTGGCTGAGACTCTCCAGGCCTCGCTGGGACTCGCGGCGCCGGGCGTCCTCGCCGCCAAAGGTCCTGGTGATGTCGCGGGTCCCTCGCCGTGCCTTCCGCTCCTCGTAGTATTCATGGCGGTAGGTGGTGGCGTGTCTGCTACGAGGGCTGGAGGCTTTCTTGGAGGAAATGGGCGGAGCTGCCGCTCTTTTATTGGCAGACGACGACCTGGAGAGACTGTGACCTGTCGAGGGGCGGAGCCTCTTCAGATCCTGGCTGTCGCAGCGCTCACTCTTCCTCTTGGTTCCTGCCAGATACAATCAGGTGATCACAGGACCTCCGATTGCAGCGCTGTCTGCAGCGCTCCAACACGCAGTCTGCAGCAACGACTAGAAAGAGCCAAAAACTGTGAAGAAACTCCGACAATAACGGAGGAAAACGTTCAAGCATGTGGTTGTCGTGACGACGTGTGGGTGAGCGCGAAGAAGCAGCCGAACCTTTCTTGTCACTGACTTCTCGCTCCGTCTCGGGATTGTACAGCTCGTCGTCGTGGTCCGGCGCTTCGGTCAGCAGGTCTTCAAGGACGTTCAGCTCGCCGTCTGCAACAAAGGGTGAAGTGTGAGTGTGGACGCGCAGCAGGCCGAGCCCACAACCTGTGCTGCGCCCGCTCGTGTCTGTCCAGCACAGCGCACGTTGTTTGGCAGGCCTGACACCTCCCAGGAGAGGCGGCCAGGGAGCGCCTGAAACAGCTCCTATTGACACGACAGCAGCATAGGAGCAGCCCGTCAGCTGCTCCAACCTGAGACCTTGCTCTCCCGACCAGGACCCAAAGGTCATGCCCGTAGATGACCTCGCTTTCCAGTTGGGCTGCTTCTTCATCACCCGCGACCGGAGTGTCCGCCGCATCGCTGCTGCCGCGGCACCGACCCGCACCCGCCCCTCCGTCCCGTCCTTCCTGACTTGTAAACAAGAGCGACACATGAAGGCCTCTCTCGGAGCAGGTACTCGCCTATTTCTGACGGCCATGTACACAAACTTGCCACCGTGCTGACGGACACGCACACGTCGCCACAGCTGCAGTCTTTGACGTAACGACGGATCGCAGTGTTCGACCACCGGAA
>JASSRZ010000073.1:53473-76556 GCA_032164315.1 Malacoctenus gilli
GTGCTGACGGACACGCACACGTCGCCACAGCTGCAGTCTTTGACGTAACGACGGATCGCAGTGTTCGACCACCGGAAGCGAAGCTGACCGCGGTCAAACGCGCAGACGACTAAGCGGCCGCTGCCCATTGACGGACTCGAACCAGTGCTCGTGACGGACGGACCTCCGCGGTGCTCCTCCCCGTCAGACCTCCACTGTGCTCCTCAGCAAGTCACGCTGAGCAGCAGTTTCCAAAGCCACACTGCGCTGACGAACAAAGAGCCGCACATGCTAATGCTATCGAAGCCGCCGCACGCCCCACCTTTGTCCTCGCGCCGGTCGGCCGCCATAGTTGCGGCTGTGGTGTGAGGTACCTCGCGCGCGGGTAACCCTCCAAAGTGAACTCACTTTTACCGAATTAAACGCACAGAAAAGCAAAGTGCGATGAAATCAAATGGCGGACTGCGTCTGATTTTCTTCTTCTCCTCCTCCTTCACCTTCTTCTTCGGTGGCTCAGCCTTGGCGGCGTGGTAACACACTGCCTCCTGCGGGACGGCGGCGGAAGTGCAGACCAGCAGGGTCGCTGCAGCGTCGGAACCACAAGCATGAATACGTGTGAATGTCTGTGGTCGGAACCGCCAAGCGCAGCAGCTCTTTGGCCGCTTTTCCTGCTGCTCGCGTGCACGTTGGAGACGTTTGCGTCAGTTGCTTTTCAAAAGCCTCTGTCTCGAGGAATGAACTGAAGTAAAAGGGAAAAATGGACTTTTTTGAATACTAAGTTAACACTTGAAGTCTGGTGCTAAAAGACAACGTCAGTTTATTTAATTCGATGGATATTAATGAAATTATTGTCACTTTAAATTTATTCGTACATTTCAAATACAGGAAGTTTCCGCTGATGACGCGCGCTTCCGGTTAGCGTCACCGCCGAAGACCACGTCAGTCCTGTCGTGCCAGTCAGTTCTCACACCAGTTCCGCTGAACCGGACCGGTCCAGGCTGATCCGGGACACCTGGGCTCCTTGAGGTGCTGGGGAAATGGCGGACGAGGCCACGCGCAGAGTGGTGTCACAGATTCCGACGCTGAAGACGCACGTTGGGCCGCGGGACCGCGCGCTGTGGCCGCAAAGGCTGAAGGAGGAGTATCAGGTCCTGATCCGGTTCGTGGAGCAGAACAAGGCCGCAGATAACGACTGGTTCCGCCTGGAGTCGAACGCGGACGGCACGCGCTGGACTGGCACCTGTTGGTTCGTGCACGAGCTCCTCCGATACGAGTTCCGGCTGGAGTTCGACATCCCCGTGACGTACCCGGACACCGCACCGGAGGTGGCGATCCCGGAGCTGGACGGTAAGACGGCCAAGATGTACCGCGGGGGGCGGATCTGTCTGACCGAGCACTTCGCGCCGTTGTGGGCGCGCAACGCGCCAAAGTTTGGCCTGGCTCACCTGATGGCACTCGGGCTCGCGCCCTGGCTCGCGGTGGAGATCCCTGACCTGATCGGCAAAGGCCTCGTGGTCCATAAGGAGCGAAACGAGGGTGGGGCTGCTCAGTGACGTCAGGACGGGAGCAAACGGGACAGATGAGCTGCGGCCGGTCCCTGCGGCCTGGCCCGGCAGCCTGGACCCGGCGGCCTGGCCCGGCGGCACGGACCCTGCGGCCCGGACCCTGCGGCACGGACCCGGCGGCCCGGACCCTGCGGCCGGTCCCGGCGGCCCGGACCCTGCGGCACGGACCCGGCAGCCCCCCCACACCCAGGCAGCCTGCTGAAGTTGCCCCAGACGTCAGGCCACAGCCAGCCCCAGAGCAGAACGGACAGCACGGCTTCATGTACTCAATGTTTATTTCAGTGACAATTCCGCAGTTTCACAAACAATAAAAAAACAGAACTGAAGTTGATCTTCTGCTTCTTTCTCCGCTCGTGTTGGTCAGTATACCTGGATAAGCTCCGCCCACTCTGCCAGAGGCCACACCCCGTTCTCCAGAACGTTGCTTGGTGACGACTTCCAGTCCCAGGTTCTCACTGGGACGCTCCAGCTGGTGCCGTAGTTGGCGGTCACGTAGTCCAGAGTCTCACACGGGACTCGAACTTTGAGCTCAAGAAGCTCCGCCCAGCAGAGCGAGAAGCGAGGGAAAATGTATCTAAGAGAGAAAATTTGCAGGTGTCAAAGCGTGCAGTGAGGCGCGTCCCGTCCACGGTACCGAAAACTGCTCACTTGAACTTGCGTCCGCTCTTCGCCTGCGTTCCTCCGTTCCAAACCAAGTCGTTCTCCTCGTAGAAAAAGAAAATATCAAGTTTGACGTCTTCGCCCAGGAAGGAGAGCTCCAGACTGTCTTCCACCTGTCATTCAACACAGGAGCAACACTCACTTTGCGTCGAGGACACGCCAACTCTCTCGGCATGCTCACATTTGAACGTGGGGCTCTCACTCAGAGCCAGTGAGGAAAGCGCACTGCACCACAGAGCTACGCTTGAGGGGAGAGGACGGCGCTGCGGACCTTTCCAAACTTGTGCTTGAGCCTCAGGCCAGCGTCTGTGAGCGCCACGATGATGTCGGCCCTGAAGTCCGCGACGAAGACCCCGATGTCCACGTCCCGGCTGTAGGATATGATGTTGCACTGCCTGAACCAGCCTGTAGAGGGAGCAAAGACGTTGAAACAAATCACTGCATGTCTTTGTGAGCGCAATTGCCATTTTTGGAGCAACTAATCGTGGTATTTTCACTTGGTCAGCAGGCTACAGCCCATTTTTGCAAACACACCCACTCGCTTGCCAGATGTTCAAACGTTAACATGTAGTCGCAACCCCACCGGGCCCGTGTGAACCGGTGGGGCCGTCCTGTGGGCGTGCTCTCACCCAGGCAGGTGCCGCTGCTCAGCCAGAAAGGAACATCCAGGTGAGCAAGCGTCCGCGCCGCCAAATGAAGCAGCGACTTCGCTTTCCTCCGAAACTCGACGGCCGGAGACGACGAGTCTTCTGGGTAGAGCTAGGTGAGAAAAGATGGTTCTTAGAGAATCCAAATAAACGGTTCATGCGGCAAAGTCTCATGTTTGCATCTTTTCACAACAAGGTCCTCTGTTCAGATCCACCTGTAAGAAGTTGCGGGCGTCTTGATAGCGGCACTCCAGGAAGCGAGCGTGTTTCTGCTGGGCCAGGAAGCGGGAAACATTGCGCGGAACTTGAACGTCGAGCCCATCGAGGGTGGTGAGGATGAGCTGCGGCCTGCGGCGAGTGAGGAGCGCGTCAGTGAACGGGAACCACGCGTCCTCCAGGGAGCTGCGTGACTGACGCCAACAGACCTTTCGTAAGCGCCGGCGTGGCGTCCGTAGTCCAACCGAGTGTACGGAGCAAAGCTTCGATCTGCGCTGGCTTTGAGGCGCAGCGCTCCGTGCCACAGGTAGTTGCCGCTGCGCTCGTACAGGAAGACCACCTGCAGACAGACACCATGACAGCCAGAGGCCTGCATGAGAGGCTGGGTTTGCGGGTTGGAGGTGGCTTCAGGATTAACCGAAGGAGGTTCACTTCGGAAGGAGGCGTGCGGGGCGTGCCCACGCAGACCGACCAATCAGAGCCTCGGAAAAGAACCCTGCTTTTTCCTAATGGAGCGAGGCGCGAGATGCTTTAAGGGGGCATTAGGAGAGCGAGACTGCAGAGGTCAAGGTCAGGGCGAGTTCAACAGGGACGGCTCAGATTGAGTGGAAGGAAACGGATCTTCCATGGTGAAGTCCGCAGCTGGGGGGGGGGGGGGGGGCACGTGAACCCAAGACCTCCCTCTTTAAGGGAGTGTTTGCCTCCCTGGTTGAATGACTGAGCCCACAGGCAGCCTCGCAGCGTCACTGTGAAAGCCTGTGGGTGAAAATAAGCAGGAGGAACACGGTGGCGTCCGGCTATCCGCTGCACATGCCACACGGACGCCCCGGTCTTTCCTATGGGGGGGGGGGGGGGGGGATTTGCAGTAAAGGCCTCAGCACGACGTGGATGCAAATCCAGGAGTAACCGAACCCACCTGGATGACGTAACCATGGAGGCGAAACAAGAAGTGCAGGGGTATCTCTTCCCCCGATAGGGTGTCCAGACTCGCCAATCGCGGATCTTCTCCTCTGAGTTCAAGTAGCTGGAAGCCTTTCTCCTCGACAGCCAACAGGAAGCTGGGCTGAGGTGTGCACGCACGCAAATACACACACACACACAGTAAGATTGTGTGCATTTTCTCCCATTGTCCCTCTGACTTGAACCCATTGCTTACGTCATATTTCCATTGGTTGGCGTGCAGCGCGAACGATGTCACTGGTCGACCAGTGCAAAGGAAAATGCAGCGTGGCTCACGCAACGGCTGCTGCAAAGCATCATGGGTGAGCAACGACAGCACCGCTGTGTCAGCGAGGAACAGCGGCAGCTGGAAACGCTGTGCCAAGGCCAAGAACTTCTTCAGGGTCTTCTGCGAAGACAACGTTGCAAGCCAACAGTGAGTGTCACAGGCTCATGTTCACAGCAGGGTGCCCGACGCTCATGGGGAGCAGACTCACCCATTGGAGGTGGCTGGTGGTCACGTGACTTGCTGGGTTCAGGACACCACGCTGTAGCGACACACAAGACGCTCATAGTCGCGACTGGAACCTCCAAGGAGCCAACAGGGTGAGCGCACAGACTGAACAAACAAGGACGTAGTGTCCGCGATTGTCACGCGGCCATGTTGGAAACGCAGACTCTGCTCAGCAGGCAGGGTTGGACGAGGGTTGGATGCTGGCCTGCAGCCACACCGCACAGCCAACCCCCATGCAACACCGCGGAGCGTCTGGAGTCAGTCGTGGAGTCGTTAGCCTAGCCGCGAGCTAAACAGCTAATGGCTCACTTGCAAGCCCGATCAACTCTGGCTCATAAACATGCACATGAACACGCACACACAGAGTCAGCCTCAATGGTACGAAAAGAAAATGAAATTCACACACACACACACACACACACACACAGTAGTCTCCCAATAGAAATAGAAGCATTTCAAGCAGGCTCTAAACAAAAGTCTGTTTTAACTTCGACGTGCTCGTGACATCGGGGCTTCCCGCAGCCCGGCTCAAACGGACACTTGGTGAACTGCAGCGCCCCCCCCCCTCCACCCCCCATATACATGCAAACACTCAAAACTTTCACAAGACTTATTAGCACGTAAACATCCCTGACTGGAGTAATCACGTGACTACCGGGGGGGGGGGTGCGCACGCGCCTCACCGTGCTGCCGTACTGGCGGTAATAGCGCAGCTGGAAGAGCAAGAAGGCGCAACTGCTGACGAGCAGAAGCGTCAGAACCAGCGTCCGGTTCACACGAGGCATCCGGTCACGAGCTGTTCATGACGTAATCTCACCGCAGGAGGACTTGCGCCAAAATTTCTCACAGTAGCGCGAACAAGACTCCGGTGCCCGCCATCTTTAAAACCCGTCGACGGAAACCGCCCACTTCCTGCTGAGACTTTCAGAGTATAACGGTCTGAAGGGAAGCCCACCCTCTTCTTTCCCTTCACAATAAGGCTTTAAAAGCGGTTCGTTGAGTGCCTCAGCGTACACACACAGAGTTTGGGAAAGATGAACACATTTCTTGGACAAACTACCTTGGGAGGTGCTCTGATGACGACATTTCTTCAATTGGAGAACAAATGAACTTGTTGAGATCACAAAAGCACGAAAACCAAATGAGCTGGAGCGGGAACTCAACGAGCTGCGCGTGTGTGTCTACCTGTCTCTGTTTGTGTCGGCTTGTCGGCGCGTCTGTCTGTGTCTCTGTCTGTGTCTGGCTCTCCAAAGTGCTTTGAAACTGTAACAATGGCGTCAACCTGTGTTGTGGATGTCAAGCGACCCCCAAGACGCCACCCTGAGGCGGCTCCATGACGGCCTGGTTGTGGCAGCAGGAGGCTGCTGACCTGAAGTCAGTCTGGCTCCTCTTCACGGTGTGTTCCTCTGAGGTGTGTGTGAGCTTCGCAGCCTCTTCAAAGCCAGCCAACAATCAGTGGTCCGATGGACTCAGTAATCTGATTACAATAGAAAGGCGTTTTCAACAGGCCAACATATCCTGCAGTACTCATAAACAGGGAAGTACATCCAGGATGAGGTACTGTGGAAACAATACTCCATCTCACTGAACAATCAACACTGTACAGGAAGGCTGGAGATAGCCCGAGAGCGTACACACACACACACACACACACACAGACACGCATATACATATACATACACATGCAGACACACACATGCACGCTCAAATACACACACACAAGCGCACGCACGCGCACGCACGCGCGCACACACACAGACATGCGTATACATATACATACACATGCAGACACACACATGCACGCTCAAATACACACACAAGCGCACGCGCACGCACACACACACAGACATGCGTATACATATACATACACATGCAGACACACACGCACGCGCACATACACATACACACTCAGACACACACAAATGCACGCACACTTACAGATACACACTCAGACACACATACACATACACACACAAACACACAAAAGAAGATGGCGGAACACGGCAGCTGCATTCGGTCCGGAACAAAAACGTCGAGCAGCGGATAAAACTTCTCCAGGACTTTTCTCGGCTCCGTGTCCGCTCCAGACGGTGACATGAGCGGCGTGGGTCGCCGCTAACGGCCCGGTGCCGGCCTGGCCGCGTCTCTCCGGAACGTTTGTGGGCTCTCAGCCGGACTTCGGACGTTTTGTGATCCGTGCGGTAGGAGCGACTGTTAGCTTAGCTTCCTGCTAAGCGTCTCTTTGAACGGAGGGTCCGGCAGCGGTTACCGGTACACCGACCGCCTTCAGCGGGGTTCGGGCCGAGCGGAAAGACGCTTCTGTACACCCTTGCTCCCCCGTCGCCTGGTGCTCCGCTGCGGGACATTGTTAGTTAAGGTGTCGGTCCAAGATCCGGAGCAGCGCTGCCATTATACCACCGCCTCAATCAGCGGTACGAACGGTACTGTGGGACTGGTATTCTGGCAGTACCGGTACTTCCTGCATTGTGGTAACACAGGGAATCCACTGCTCCCAGGACTGAAGTACTACGGTACCAGCGAGACTGTGGCCACTGTACTGTGTAAAGTACTACTGCTACTGCAGTAGTACTTTGTTACCTCTACTGTCACTCGTCAGTTGATACAGTGGCCCTTGTCCCCATTCTCGGCTGCTGGTTCGATCCCCATTAGCGTTGCAGCCTGAAATGCTGTTGGCACCTTGCACGGCGCGCGCGCGGGCGCGCGTGTGTGTGAGTGCGGTGCCTTCCAAGTACGCGTTTGTACTGGAACAATTTTAAAATTTGTGGCTCAACAGCTGCAAGAATTAGGTGAAATACTCTGGCTCTTAAATACTGCGGCACTCGTGTAGTGTTGTTGTTCGTGTACTTGTCCTTCTGCAGTACTTCAGCCGCGTGAGCAGTCATGTTGTCGCGCATGTACACGACTGGCTGACCTAACGTTGGATTTCTTACCCACAACAGCACCTCTCAGTTCCGCCGCGCTGCAGTGTCCCTGTCTGTCCATGTGGAGGTGCTGTGGCGACCTGTTTCCCCGGTGAGTTCGGTTGGCCGTGGGTCGCTTCATGTTGGGATGCTTTGAGTCCCTTTGTCACCTGATCGTCATCCAGAGCTTTTCTGTGACTGTGGTCATGTGACTGTGGTCATGTGACCTCGCTGTGGTCGCTGGCTGCACGACACGCCCCGCCTGGGGAGTCATGAGACGGGAGCCACGGCGGCTCTCTGCTGGAGCGCTGCGAGGAAGGACCGCTGTCCCAACTTTTCTGAAACTGCTGCTGTCAGTTTTTCCAGAGTTTTACTGAACTGAGGTCAGTTTTGCTCCCATGAGCATCGAACACAATGTCCCAAATATTCTGGAGCTCTGGGACAAAGTACTACAGATATCGTATACCTGTTCTACAAATACCTGAACTACACAGTATATCTGTATTACACAGAGTGTCTTACTACAGGGGAGTATACATGCTGTCTGTAATACAGGAACGCTCTGCGTTTTACAGTCAACCAGTACTATACATGCAGTGTACTTTTACTGTACGATGGCAGTAAAGATTATGATTGCTTTAATCCGGTCCTTTGGCTCCTCCCACTCCAACTCATGCATAACCTTTTGTGTTTTGTGTGTATTTTGTTTGTGCGTATCCATGCACATGAGACGTGTGATCCTGTGTACAATGTCTTTCAAAGTGTGTATGCGCGTTTGTGTGTGTGCGTGTGTGTGTGTGCACCTATTGTCCCCTTTCCTCTCCAAACATTTCCTGCTCTCTGTTGTGTGTCTGAGTGGGATAAGTGTGTTGTTGCGGTGCATCATGTCACTTTGTGTGTGTGTGTGTGGGGAGGGGGGGGTACCTGTGTGGGTCTGCAGGTGGCAGCTGGCCTCCTTATGCAGGCTGGGCCGCTGGCAGCAGAGGGGGGAGGGGGAAGGGGGGGGGGCTGTCTCTCTCTGCCTCCTTTGTGTGTCTGGCTGCTGATTGGCTTGCGGCCTGGCACGGATGCTGATTGGCTGGCGGGCAGTCAGCTGACCGGCTTCTGTCAGACACAGAGGGAGGCTGATGGAGGCGACAGCAATGGGGTGAGCTGCCATTTTCTCTTTCTTTATCCTCCGTCTCACCATCCTTCACCCGTTCATCCGTCCTCTGCAGCCCGATGAATGGATGGAGGTCGGGGAGGGGCGTGGCACTGCCTGCTTTTCTCAGGCTCTTCTTCTGTGGTTGATTTAGTTCATCCTGCATTAAATTAGGAGGACGGCGGGGCGCCGAGAGGCAATGTAGGGGTAAATGATGGTGAGAGAGGAGGGGTGAATGGATGGGTGGGGGCAGAAGGGGAAGGAGGATGAGGGGAGGATGGAGGATGGGGGGCAAAGGGAAAAAACGGAGGGTGGGGTGGAAGGGTCCAGAGCGGAAGGAGAGGATGGAGGGAGAGGCGGAGATGGGGAGAGGCGAGGGGGGGGCGAGGGGGGGGAGGGGGGCACGGAAGGTGAAGTCTAATCACTGTTCATTGGCGGTGTGACATCCGCGTGATGTCATCGCTGAGCAGCTGTAAGCGGACGATCGATGGTCGCGCCGCCGTCCTCTCTGGTAGGACGGGACGTCACCGTGTTATGATACTGCAGCATTGTGGAGAGGAGGAAGGTACTGTAGTATCTGTCAGTCTTGTGGTAGTACAGTGCAATTACAGTACTCTGGATGTACCACCACACACGACTGCAGTCTGCAAACCCTGCTGTATGATACTGTGCGTTTCCACGATACTACGATGCAGTATTCCCAGGGGTGGAGCGGCACTTTCGCTGCGACGCCTTCTCTCGCTCCTTCGGCTGCCTTCGAACCAGCAAAGCCGCGGTGGTCGCAGCGAGCCGTCTGAGCGCCGGACGCCGTCGAGTGCGAGCGTTTTCCTTTCCAGCTGCTGACCCCTCAGACGCTGAGCGACTCTGCAGATGTGCAATGGGAATTGTGGGAATGCACTCTGAAGATGCGCCTGTGAAAATGAGTGCGATGTACTTGGGGTGATGCAGGTCAGGCGTGGCGTCTCCATCATGGCGGCGGCGTCCTACGACCAGCTGCTGAGGCAGGTGGAGGTCTTGAAGATGGAGAACTCCAACCTCCGACAGGAGCTGCAGGACAACTCCAACCACCTGACCAAGCTGGAGACCGAGGCCTCCAACATGAAGGTCTGTGTGTGTGTGTGTGTGTGTGTGTGTGTGTGTGTCTTGAACCCTTCCAGTCCTTCAGGGTCACTAAACAACACAAAATGATGGATTAATTCTTGCATAAAAAAGCACCGGAAACTTTTGACTTTTCTGTCTTGTGTTCTTTGTTGTTCTGTCGTCTTGAGTGTGTGACAGTGCCCCCCCCCCCCGGCCCCTCGGGGGGGGGGGGGGCAGAAACTCCAGACCAGAACCTCACTGTGATGTGTGGGGGTTTTTTTTCTGTTGCTGCCAGGAAGTGCTCAAGCAGCTGCAGGGCACCATAGAAGAAGAGTCTGGAGAGGCGTCTGGGCCTCAGCTGGAGCTCATTGAGAGACTGAAAGGTGAGCGACACCATTGCACAACTAGTACACGGGACAGAACTGTGTACTCAGCACTCGCGGTACTGAGCCTGAGCCTGCGTCCCGTCTCCCAGAGATGAGCCTGGACTCGGCCGGCTTCAAGACCCGAGCTCGGCCTCCTCCCGCCTCCTCGTCCTCCAGCTCCGCCTCCTCCGGATCCGTGGCTCCTGCGGAAGGAGCGGGAGGCTCCGCTGCTCCAGGCCCCTCCTCCACCGCCGCGTTTCCCAGGAGAGGGCTGTCGTCTGCGGGCAGAGACGGCCAAGAACGGTGCCTGGAGGAGCTGGAGAAAGAGAGGTACCGCAAAGAGTACAAATACCGCAAGCGATCCTGCCGACTTGTTCAGATGTTCAGTCAGCGATGCCACAAAGGGCAGGAAGGAGGAGCGTGTTGCACGTCAGCGCCACCTCCTGGAAATAGATCCCATGTGCAACGAGCTTCCTGAGTGACGCTGTGCGAAGGGGCGGCGCCGCGGGTGGTTCCCGCTGGACTCCGTCGGGGAGTCGAGTGTCGGTCACCTGCAGTTGTGGGGCCTTCCTGTTGGTGGATCCGTCCTTCCGCACTGTGTCTCTTCCTGACGTGACCGATCGGGCCTGCCGGGCGCCGTGGAGGCGCGTCAGTCACGTGAAGGTTGTACTTCCTTGGTGGTACGAGCTGACCTCTGAATGTCCACCCTGTGATTGGCTGCCGCACCACGACAGGTCGCTTCTATTGGCCGAGCTGGAGAAGGAGGAGAAGGAGAAGGACTGGTACTACGCTCAGCTGCAGAACCTCACCAAGAGGATCGACAGTCTGCCCCTCACCGAGAACGTGAGACCCCACGGGAACCGGCGGGAACCGGCAGGCCGCTTGTTGTTGTGATTGGGGGGTTGATTTTGTGTGTGTGTGTGTGTGTGTCAGTTCACTCTGCAGACCGACATGAGTCGGCGTCAGCTGGAGTTTGAGGCTCGTCAGATTCGCTCGGCAATGGAGGAACAGCTGGGATCCTGTCAGGAGATGGAGAGGAGAGCTCAGGTACGCACGCACGCACGCACGACGCACTCCCGCGCGCACGCCGGAGCGCTCACGCCGCTCGCTCTGTGCAGGCCCGCGTGTCCCGCATCCAGCAGATCGAGAAGGACATCCTGCGGCTGGGAGCTCGGCTTCAGGTAATCTCGCCTGTCCAACACTCTTCGTGGCCTGTAGTTTCCGTGGCAACACACGCCTCTCTCCTTTCTCCCCCTGAAGGGCGAGGGCGCGCCGGGGGTGAGCGACGGCGGTGGGTCGGCCGGAGTCCAGGTGTGTGAGCGGAGCGGCAGCGCGTCGCGTGTCGCGCTCCCTCGGCAGCGCCCTTAAAATGCTCCTCGTGGTTTCTCCCCAGAGCTCCGGCGGCCGCTCGGACCACGAGCCGACCGGCGACGCCACCTATTCTGTGCCTCGGCGGATCACCAGCCACCTGGGGACGAAGGTAGGCCTGCCCGCCTCCTGCCTGCTAGCCCCCCCCCCCCCCACTACCACCGTGGCCTGGAGCCCCGCCCCTTGCGTCTGACCCCTTTGACCTCCTGCAGGTGGAAATGGTGTACAGTCTGCTGTCCATGTTGGGGACTCACGACAAGGACGACATGTCGCGGACGCTGCTCGCCATGTCCAGCTCCCAGGACTCCTGCATCGCCATGCGCCAGTCGGGCTGCTTGCCGCTGCTCATCCAGCTGCTTCACGGCAACGACAAGGACTCCCTGCTGCTCGGTGAGCGGCGCGACGGCGGGGGGGCAGCCGGCCGCCGGCAGGTGGCGGCGGACCTGACCTCCGTTTGTGTCGCGTCAGGTAACTCGCGGGGCAGCAAGGAGGCGCGGGCGCGAGCGTCCGCCGCGCTGCACAACATCGTTCACAGCCAGCCGGACGACAAGAGGGGCCGGCGCGAGATCAGAGTGCTCCACCTGCTGGAGCAGGTCCGCCATTACTGTGAGGCCTGTTGGAGCTGGCAGGAAAACCACGAGAGGGGCGTGGACCAAGAGGACAACCCCAGTGAGTGTCGTGCGCCGCGTCCGTTGCGCAGTGGCGGATTTTTCCGTGCGAGTGTCAACGCGCGCGTGTGTGTGTGTGTGCGTGTGCGTCCATGTGCGTGCGTGTTGTGCGTTCAGTGCCGTCTCCGGTCGAGCATCAGATCTGTCCGGCCGTCTGCGTCCTCATGAAGCTTTCCTTCGACGAGGAACATCGACATGCCATGAACGAGCTCGGTGAGTCCGAGGCCCCGCCCGCCGCCGCCGCCGGCTGCCGGGGGCTGCGCCGGTTGACCGCGTGTGCGTGTTGTCCCTGCAGGCGGTCTGCAGGCGGTGGCCGAGCTGCTGCAGGTGGACTGCGAGATGTTCGGTCTGAGCAGCGATCACTACAGCGTCACTCTGCGTCGGTACGCCGGCATGGCGCTCACCAACCTGACCTTCGGAGACGTGGCCAATAAGGTGCGAGGACCCGCCGCTTCCGCGTGGTCACGTGACCGCGAGCGAGCCCGCCCGCCGATGCTTCATGCTGTCTGTGTCCCGTCAGGCCACGCTGTGCTCCATGAAGGGCTGCATGAGAGCCATGGTCGCCCAGCTGAAGTCTGAGAGCGAAGACTTGCAGCAGGTGAGTCCGGCCGGCCGCCTGGAGCCCCGCCCCCCTTTCCGTCCGGGTGACGGCCCCGCCCTCTGTTCCCAGGTGATCGCCAGCGTCCTGAGGAACTTGTCCTGGCGCGCGGACGTCAACAGCAAGAAGACGCTGCGGGAGGTGGGCAGCGTGCGGGCGCTGATGGGCTGCGCTCTGGCGGTGCAGAAGGTGAGCGGCGGCGGCGTCGTTCGTTCGCTCGCTCGTTCGTTTGTGCGTTCCACCGCTGAGGTCCCGCTGAGCACCCGGCGCTCCGCCCTCTCTCAGGAGTCCACGCTGAAGTCGGTTCTGAGCGCGCTGTGGAACCTGTCGGCGCACTGCACCGAGAACAAGGCCGACATCTGCACGGTGGACGGCGCGCTGGCCTTCCTGGTGGGAACCCTGACGCACCCCAGCCACACCAACACGCTCGCCATCATCGAGAGCGGCGGCGGGATCCTGCGGAACGTGTCGAGCCTCATCGCCACCAACGAGGCTCACAGGTAAGCGCTCGCCGAGGGGCGGCCGCCGCGCACCGCTGCCGTGCGCCGCCGCCGCCGCCGATGCCGACCTTCTCCCTCTGGGCGTCTCGCAGGCAGATCCTGCGGGAGCACGGCTGCCTGCCGACGCTGCTGCAGCACCTGAAGTCGCACAGCCTGACCATCGTGTCGAACGCCTGCGGGACGCTGTGGAACCTGTCGGCGCGCGACGCCAAGGACCAGGAGGCCCTGTGGGAGCTGGGCGCCGTCGGCATGCTGCGGAACCTCATCCATTCCCGCCACAAGATGATCGCCATGGGCAGCGCCGCCGCGCTCCGCAACCTGATGGCCAACCGGCCGGCGCGCTACAAGGACACCAGCGTGGTGTCGCCGGGCGCCGGCGCGCCCTCGCTGCAAGCTCGCAAGCAGAAGGCGCTCTTCGAGGAGCTGAACGCCCAGCAGCTGTCGGAGACTTTCGACAACATCGACAACCTGAGCCCCAAGGCGGCGCACCGAAAGGGGCGGGGCTGCAACGGCTCCGGAGGAGCGGGCGGTCCCGCGCGCTCCTACGCAAACACGCCCGTGCTGTCCAGCCCCAAGAACGGCGACGGATCCAAGAGGACGGCCGAGGAGGCGCCCTACGCCCGCGCCGTCTTCCCGCCGAGCGTCCGGGCGTCCAGCGACAGCCTGAACAGCGTGACCAGCGCCGACGGCTACGGCAACCGCGGGAAGACCAAGCCGTCCTCGGAGCCGTTCTACTCGTCCGACGAGAGCGGCGCCAACAAGTGCTGCGTGTACCGCAAGTACCCGGCCGACCTCGCCCACAAGATCCGCAGCGCCAACCACATGGCGGACGACGACGGCGCCGAGCTGGACACGCCCATCAACTACAGCCTGAAGTACTCCGACGAGCAGCTGAACTCGGGCAGGCAGAGTCCGAGCCACCGCGGCGGCATCGAGAGCGACGACGACGACGGCGGCGGCGGCGGGGCCGGCGACGGCGAGCGGGACGCCAGGTTGAGGAGAAACGACAACGGCAGCGAGTCGGCACAGGGCGCCGGCCGCATGGCCGCCATCCCGCCGCCGCGCTTCGTGGCCATCGCCGCGGCGTCCACTTACGGCGGAGACGCCGCCCCGGAGCAGCCCATCGACTACAGCCTGAAGTACTGCGCCGACGCCCTTCGCAAGCCGCTGTTTAAGCAGGACGACGCCGGCGGTCCCGGCGGCCCGGCGAGCCCGCCCTCGGCGGTCAACAAGCTGTGCCCGCCCCCTCCGGCGGTCGGGCGTCCCACAGCCAAGAGCAACCAGGAGTCCACGCAGACGTACTGCG
This sequence comes from Malacoctenus gilli, assembly GCA_032164315.1. Lineage (NCBI taxonomy): Eukaryota > Metazoa > Chordata > Actinopteri > Blenniiformes > Labrisomidae > Malacoctenus > Malacoctenus gilli. The sequence continues at coordinate 67,941 of JASSRZ010000073.1, forward strand.
TGGAAGACACGCCCATCTGCTTCTCCAGAGGCAGCTCCCTGTCCTCGCTGTCCTCGGAGGACGAGGAAGACGGCGACGTCATGGGGAGGAAGAGGAGGAGCGGAAGCGGCGGCTGCGGCAGCGAGTACCCCACGCTTCCCGTCGGCGAGAAAGACTCGCACCGCCGCCGCCAGCAGCAGCAGCAGCAGCAGCAGCAGCGGCAGCACAAGGAAGCCGAGAGCCAGACCACCACGGCGCCCTCCTCCCGAGGACGCCGGGGTCACCACCACCACGGCCACTCGCACCACCACCATCACCACCACCACGTGGCGTCCTCGTCGGGCGCCAGGACCCCCAAAAGCCCGCCGGAGCAGCCGTACGCCCAGGAGACGCCGCTGATGTTCAGCCGCTGCACCTCCGTCAGCTCGCTCGACAGCTTCTCCACGTCCTCCATCGCCAGCTCGGTGCGCTCCAGCGAGCCCTGCAGCGGCATGCCGAGCGGCATCGTCAGCCCCAGCGACCTGCCCGACAGCCCGGGCCAGACCATGCCGCCGAGCCGCGCCAAGACCCCGCCCCTGCCGCCGCCGGCGGCGGCGGGGGCGGCGCAGAAGCCCCTCGAGGAGTCGGAGGCCAAGGGCAAGGGAGAGGAGGAGAGCAGCGCCGACGTCTTGCTGCACTTCGCCACCGAGAGCACGCCGCACGGCTTCTCCCGCGCCTCCAGCCTGAGCGCGCTCAGCCTGGACGAGCCGTACATCGCGGCGGAGATGACGAAGGAGGAGCAAGAGAAGGAGGCCGCCAAGGCGAGGAAGGAGGAGCCCGCCGACGCTGTCCTGGACGAGTCCGACGAAGACGACGACATCGAGATCCTGGAGGCCTGCATCAACATGGCCATGCCCAAGTCGTCGCGCAAACCAAAGAAACAAGCGGCGCCTCGCAAGCCCAGCCAGCTTCCCGTCTATAAGCTCCTCCCACCTCAGAGCCGCACGCAGTCGCAGCCGAGGAAGGACGCGCCGCTCCCGGAGGAGGTGCCCCGAGTGTACTGCGTGGAGGGAACGCCGCTCAACTTCTCCACCGCCACGTCGCTCAGCGACCTCACCATCGACTCTCCGCCTAACGAGGCGGCGGCGGCGGCGGCGGCGCTGGTATCGGCCGCGCCGCCTCCTTCCGCCCCACGGGGGCGTGCTGGCTTTCCCGAGGGTGAAAATGGTGACGACATCCTGGCAGAATGCATCAGCGCCGCCATGCCCAAAGCCAAACCCCGAAAGCCGGCCAGAGCGGCCGTGGACGGCGAGCACCTGCAAGCCCCACCCCTCCCTCCCCCTCTTCCATCCCCCGCCCCAGCCGCGCTCTGCCCCCAGCAGCAGCAGCAGCTGCAGCAGAAGAAGAAGCCCACGTCGCCCGTGAAGCCCATGCCTCAGCGGGCCTCGTACGGCGGCACCACGGCGGCCGCGAAGGCCAAACCCGGCTTCGCTTTCGACTCGCCGCGGCACTACACCCCCATCGAGGGGACGCCGTGCTGCTTCTCGCGCAACGACTCTCTGAGCTCCCTGGACTTCGATGAGGACGACGGCGCCGAGAGGGACGGGGACGGCAAGAGGACGAAGGAAGAGGACGGCCGCAAGAGGAAGCAACAGACGGCGGCGGTTTTCCCTCGCACCAAGCCGGCGAGCGCGCCGACGGCGTCGGATGAAAAGCAGAAGTTCGCCATCGAGGACACGCCCGTCTGCTTCTCCAGGAACTCCTCGCTCAGCTCCCTGAGCGACATCGACCAAGAGAACAACAACAAGGAGTTCGCGCCGCCGCCCAAGCCGCAGGACGTCGCGGAGGCTCCGCCCCCGCCGGTCGAGGTAAGCGGCTCGGCTCCGACCGAACGGCTCCCAGGCCGGAGAGTTTCGCGCGTTCTCATCTCGGCCCCCGTTTGTCCTCCCCAGGTGGACGCGAAGCCCCGCCCCCCGGGCGCCAGCGGCTACGCGCCCAAAGCCTTCCACGTGGAGGACACGCCCGTCTGCTTCTCCCGGAACTCGTCGCTCAGCTCGCTCAGCATCGACTCCGAGGACGACCTCCTGCAGGAGTGCATCAGCTCGGCCATGCCCAAGAAGAAAAAGAAAGGCTCCGCCCCCCCTGGCCCAGCCGCCGCCGCCGCCACGCCCCTGCCGGTTCCCAAAGCGAACGACGGCATCCTGGCCGAAGAGGAGCCTTCGGAGGCCCCGAGAAGCCCCGCCTCCCCGGACTCCGAGTCCTTCGATTGGAAGGCTATCCAGGAAGGCGCCAACTCCATCGTCAGCAGCCTGAACGCCGCCGCCGCCGCCTCCTCGCTGTCCCGCCAGCCGTCGTCGGACTCGGACTCCGTCCTGTCCCTGAAGTCGGTGGGTTCCCCGTTCCACCTGCCCACCAATCACAGCTCCCAAGAAGACGAGGAGAAGGTCGACGTCAAGCGAGGGGCGAGGATCCTCAAGCCCGGCGAGCGTAGCACGTTGGAGGCCAAGAAGAAGGAGGAGGAGCAGGACGAAGAGGAGGCCAAGGCCCTGCGCGGCGGCAAGAAGCTGTACCGGAGCCTCATCACCGGCAAGCCCCGGGCGGAGCCCTCCGCCCGGGGGCGGAGCAAACCTCGGACGGCGGCCGCGGCCAAACCCCCCGGGGCCGACTGTGCCGAGAGGGGAGGGGCGTCCTCGCGGGACTCCACGCCCTCGCGCTCCACTGCAGCCAATCAGAAAGGAGGGAAGCTGTCGCATCTTCCTCGCACCGCCTCGCCAGGAAGCGCCACCTCGTCTTCTCCCGCAGCCAGGCCGGCCAAGCAGGGCGGCGGCCAGAAGTGCGCCGGCGGCCTCCCCAGGAGCGAGTCCGCGTCCAGGGTGTGCGGCTCCACGGCCGCCAAGAAGCAGAAGGCGGAGCCCGAGAAGCCGGCGCTCGTGCGCCAGTCGACCTTCATCAAAGAGGCTCCGAGCCCCACGCTGAAGAGGAAGCTGGAGGAGTCGGCGGCGGCGGCGGCCAACGCCGGGCTGCTGTCGCCCTCCAGTCCCGACACGCTGCATCCTCCCACGAGCAGGAAACACGATGTCAGCCGCTCCCACTCAGAGAGCCCGTCCCGCCCCCAGGAGGCGGCGGCGGCGGCGGCGTCCTCCCGCTTCAGCCGCACTGGCACCTGGAAGCGAGACAACAGCGGCGCGGACGCAGGTGCGAGTGGCGGCAAACATTCGACGTCACTGCCTCGCGTCGGCACGTGGAAGAGAACGGGCAGCTCGTCGTCGGTGCTCTCGGCTTCCTCGGAGTCCAGCGAAAAGGGGAGGAGCGAGGAGGAGGGCGCCATCAGGTCCAAGGGCACATGGAGAAAAGCAAAGTGTGGCGGCGGCGGCGGCGGCGGCGACTCAGCCGCTCGAAACCTCGCCGACAAATCGGAAGACGTGTGGGTTCGCCTGGAGGACTGTCCGGTCAACAACCCGCGCTCCTCCTCCTCCTGCTCCGCCCGCTCGCCCACGGCCGCCAACGCGCCGCCCGTCATCGACGGCATCCCTCCCACCAAGATTCCCTCCTCCTCCTCGTCCTCCTCCAACCTCAACTTGCGCCGGAGCTGCGAGAGCCTGGACGACAAGCCGCCTCAGCCGGCGGAGCGCGGCCAGCAGCGCGGCCAGCAGCGCAGCGGCACGGTGGCGGCGCGAGTGAGCCCCTTCAACTACACGCCCAGCCCACGCAAGAGCAGCGCCGAAGTGGGCGGCGGCGGCGGCACCGCCACCACGGCCCCTGCCGCCGCCGCCATCACCACCACCACCGCAACATCGGCGGCGGCGACGCCTGCACGTCCCTCCCTCATTCCCACGCCCATCACCAAGAAACGGGAGCCCAAGAGTGGTGAGGGGGGGGGCGGCGGCGTGGGCGGGGGCAGCGGCGAGCGCGGCTCCTACATTGTGACATCGGTGTGAAACGTGATGGTGGAGAAATGTTTGCTACAAAATGTACAGGAAGTGAGCGTGTAACTCCATGCTGGCCCCACCTCCCTCTGTCCCCGATTGGCTCCTCCGACCTGTCCGTCATGCTGCTTCGTTATATCCTGACAAAACTGCAAATGTACTTTTTATGTTTTTATACCACTAAACTGATGTGTAGCGCTTAGCTTGGCCCCTGCCTGTCCCTGCATGGCCCCGCCCCCTCTGTAACGATGACAGTACCATGGTGACACAAGTTCCTGATGATGACAGTAACGTTTCTTGTAGCTGTAGCTCTGCTTTGTTTGTTCTCGTCGAAGGAGTTTGCTTGTGAGCAGACCGAGCCGTCGGGGAGCGGCGACGGCCGCGACGGCAACCTCGCTGCCTCCTCCCGGGAGGTTCGCTCGGAAAGCTGCGCCGCGGGCTCCGCCGCCGCCGGTGACGCGCGTCCATAAGGTGCTCGGGTGTTGGGTGCGGGTGGCGTTGCCGCCGCCGCTCCGGGCCGCGACCGCCCTCCACTCGGTGTTTTCCGGTCTGCTGAGGAGCGTTTGCTGCCGACTGAACGTTTGATTGGGAAGATGTTGGTTTCCTGTTGGCTGAAAGCGTCTGTTGCCTTGGAAACAAATAACACTGTAAAACATAAGTTATTACTGTAAACCTGAAACTTTTAACTTTGAAGCACATAATTTAAGATAAACTTTTGCCAAACAAACTCAATAAAGTTTAACACATTCAACTGACTGCTGGCATTGTTCTGATCAGAAGTTTGGCCACGCCCAGAAAAAGGGAAGCGACGTTGGGGGGCTCTGCCACCGGAGACGAGGAGGCGTCGCCCCCGGCCAGCGCGCCTCTCTTCCAGTCCACTGCCACCATGCACTCCCGCTCGGCCGTGCGCCGGTCACCGCCGGCTCGAGGCCTTGTCTCGGCGCAGCACCTTCAATTTGCCGCGTCCCGACTTTGGTCTCTGCTCCGTCTGGATTCCGGTCGACGGACCGCGGCCGTCGGCTGTGATGGAGGACGTGAGCGTCGGCCTGACGTCCTGCGTGGATGACGTCACAGCGAGCTTGGCAACTCCGCGCTGGATCTGACGCTCAGCACGTCAGCCAGTAGGCTGGCGGTCCAACCAGGAAGTGACGTCTGCGAGCGGTCGGAGCCTTCGTCCCCCGGCCGGCCTCCCCTCGGTGTGTCTCCCCAAGAAGCGTGTCGTCGTGTGGCCCACCCCCCGCCCCCACCGCACCCTCCGGGGCCCCCGGCTTCCGCGGTGATGGACGCGCAGAAGGTAAGTGACGAGTGACGCCTGGAGGCGGAGGTTAGCTGCTAGCTGCTAGCCTCTCGCTGCGAGCGTCAGTCTGATCCCTCCGCTCTTCAGCTGAGACCCTGATGTCACGGTAACGACAAGGGTACTACCATGAGTACTGAAGCGTGTCACGTGACTGAAAGACTCGTCGATACTTTGACGTCCCGCATTTCACATGGAAGTGTGCAAGTCCGGGTTCCGAAGTAAAAGCCTTCAGATCCGCCCAAGTCTCAGTCGCGCTCAGTGTCCGAGACAAGTAGGTCACAGCACTGTAAAACTGCAGCTGAGTAGAATCAACTGCAAAATGTAACTGTACAACTGCAGCCTAGTAGAATCAACTGCAAGATGTAACTGTACAACTGCACAAAGATTTTTTTTGTGTATTCAATAGGATGCTTTACGCAGGATCATCAGTACTTTAGCCAATAAGAATGAGGAACTCCAAACCTTCCTGGAAACAGTGGACGGCACTCTGGCAGGCTTGCAGGTCAGTCGCTCATTGGCTGGTTGCCGAGGAACATTCAGACTCCGTCCAAGGAAACCCGTTTCAAATGGGTACTTTCAATCCCATCAGGAGGAGTCATGTCTTGCGTTGTCCGAGCTGGAAACGGAGCTTGAACAGCTAAGCTCCGCCTTAGAAGAGAAGGGGGCGGTTCTTCGTGACATCATCAAGGAAGAGACGCAGAGAAAGGAGGCGGAGCTTCAGGTTAGGAAGACGAAATGCAGCGTTCATTTCTTTCCCTCTTCTCTGGCCACGTGGATTCGAGGACAAGGTTTTGTTGTTTTGAGCGTCCTTCACCTCTGAGTTGTTCGACGTAAGCCGTGTTTTTTTCTGCTCTCGTCCGACGACAGAAGCAGCTGTCGGAGGGCAAGTTTGCTGTGCTGTCGTGTGAAGAGCTGCTGGAATTTGCAAATCAGAGTCTGAACATCACCAGCGAAGAAGAGTTTCTCACGGTGGGCTGAGATAAATACGCAACGCTCTGACCGCCACCCTGAACGTTTTTTAACGTTCAGAAATGTTTTCTTTGATCTTCAGGCTGCCAAACAAATCAAAGAACGGTATGTTTTTTGTTTCCGACCACATGTTTGTCAAGTTGTTGTTGTCTTTTGCTCTCATTTGTCTCTTGTTGCTAATATTTACCATTCCAACACTTTCCCTGCCTTGTTTTTCTTTATTGTTGTTGCTTTTCTGACCAATGACAGACATTTTCAAACACTCAAAAACCAACAAATCCGCTGGCACTGTTCTGATTAACCCTGCCTCACTGACTTGATCACCCCGCCCCTTTAACCTGGTTAACCCCGCCCCTTTAACCTGATCACCCCGCCCCTTTAACCTGGTTAACCCCGCCCCTTCAACCTGATCACCCCGCCCCTTTAACCTGGTTAACCCCGCCCTTCAACCTGTTTGTACTTGCACTCTGAACCTCCTAACGCATCCTTGAACACTAACCATTACCGCTGCAACTGGGACTACCACCCCCTACCCCACCGTTGCTAGGGTAACGATGACTCCAGCGTTCCGGCTGACGATGCGTCCGGTGGTGTCAGAAAGTATGTCACAGTTCAAAGTGGACTTCAGCGCAGAGAGGGCGGAGCTTCAGCGACTTTGCTTCCTGCCAGGTGGGCCATCGTTTCTTTTACCGGATCGGCGAATCCGACCGTGACGTTCATCCTCCTTTCAAACGTGTTTGTACCGCTGACACGATTTCTTCTCCTTCTCTTCTCGTCACGATGCTTCAGTTCCCGGGGTGCCGGAGATCGACGCCAAACGCTGCACCGTTCGGGACAACTGTGTGACAGTCGTTTGGCGGCCGGCGAGTGACGCCGAGAGCAACGACGACGCCAGCAATGGCCCGATCGAACGCTACGAACTTGAGTACCGACAAACGGACAGCAGTAGTTTCCTGAAGCCCGCGGGAGAGGGATGCTGGGAAAAACTGCGGGACATCCGAGACACGCACGCGACCATCTCGGGTAAGAGGTCGAAGGTCACGGCTCGGAGCGAAAAGTCCGAGCGGTGGACAAAGCGACTTGTCTTTCCACTCAGGTCTGACGTTCGATTCCAAGTTCGTGGTGGTCCGAGTGCGAGCGCGGAACAAAGCGGCCGCCGGCGAATTCTCGGAGCCTGTCGCCGTGGAGACCCCAGGTAAACGGGGGACAGCGGGTGGACGGGCGGGACGCGGTGACGGGACGCTCTCGCAGCTTTTCCTCTGTTCTTTGGACGGCAGCGTTTCACTTCGGCTTCGACGCGGCGACGGCCCACAGCGAGCTGAAGGTCAGCGGCAGCACCGTGAGCTGGGAGCCTCAGGGGGTCAAAGGTCACGAGGCGCGGCTGAGAGGGAAAGACAGCAGGAGCAGGTAAGCGGCTGTGTTTGCGCAACGTCGGCGGTCTGGGAGGGTCGAGGCGAAGCGTGGGAACATTGGCCGCCTGTAACGCCCGCTGTCTCTCTGCTCACGCCCGTTTGCCCCTCGTCAGTCTTCCGACTGCCGCGGCCGCCGCTCAGGTACAAACCGCCACCGCAGAACGCTCTCCATCCGCTCCGCCGTGTGTCACTCCATCCAGCCAGTCACGTCGCCGCTCACTCCACTCAGCGCGGCTGCGTTTGTGCAGACGTTTGCGCCTGTTTTTCCTTCACCGTTCGTCGGCTGCCTCATCGCTTCGACCTCATCGGCTCTTCGTCCTCCTGCTTTGGTCTCCGCCTTCTCACGCCCGTTTCTCCCTCCACAGCCGCAGCGCCACGCCGTCGCCCAACAAGACGTCGGCGGGACGAGCAGCTCGTGAGCGCTTCGCCGGAGAGTCCTACACAGTCCTGGGTACGACGCTGCACTGAGTACTGACACCGTGACTGCCGATAGTCTCGAACACCGAATGCTGATATCCCGTGGACTGACGACTGATACTCTGAGTACTGAGAGCTCGTCAACGAAACTGTGATACGCTGAGTACTGATATTCTGAGTCGGCCAAGCGCATCGAGCACTGAGACCAAAGTTCCTCCTTTTCTCTGGAAATGGTTTCCTCTGACCTGCTGTCCTTGTCCTCTTTGCGCCGTTTCCAAGGGGACCGAGAGATGACCGACGAGCGCCACTACTGGGAGCTCCGCCCCTTGGCAGACTGGAAGTCTTTCAGTGTGGGCGTGGCCTATCGTGGCAGCCTGGGCCGTTTTGACCAGTTGGGAAAGAGTGCTTGCTCGTGGTGTCTACATGCCAGCCAATGGCTGCACAGCACTCTGGCCGTCAAGCACAACAACCGAGCCAAGGCGCTCGATTGGCCGCTGCCTCGGCGAATAGGCATCTACTGTGACTACGACAACGGTAGCGAAAGCCGGACGCGTTGATGTGCAGCATTCCCACTTGTAATAGCGGCGTCACACGCGAGTGCTGCTCCGCAGTACTCTGATGCTCCGCAGTACTCTGA